>OY970784.1:11036431-11475431 GCA_963853795.1 Xestia rhomboidea | reverse complement strand
ACCGGTACATCCGGTTCGACGTCTCCACCCAGACCTCAAGCGCGCCGGTCCAACAGGCCCCGAGTGGTCCGCGTTGGGCACTGAAGCAGCTGGACCGGGAGCTCCTCCTGGAAGCCTCGATCGTGCAGGCCTGGGTGACATCACCGGACAGGCCTGCCGACGTCAATGATGAGGCAGGGTGGTTCCAGGAGGCCATGTCCGACATATGTGACGTGGCAATGCCCCGAGTCCGGCCAGGAAGCGCCCGGCGTCAGGTGTACTGGTGGTCGCGAGAGCTGACGTCCCTACGGGAGGCGTGTGTGGCTGCGCGACACCTGTACGCCAGGCACCGCAGGCTCCGCATTCGCCCACCGAATGCGGCAGCCATTGAGGCGGAGCTTTATGAGGGCTACAGAGCGGCGAAGACCGCCCTCCGCGAGGCTGTCCTGCGGGCCAGAGATCTGGCCCGCGAGGAGATGCTGGGGGCTCTCGACAGAGATCCGTGGGGGCGCCCTTACAAGATGGTGCGGGACAAACTCCGCACCTGGGCCCCCCCGCTGACGCAGAGTCTCCGGCCTCAGCTCGTGGAGGACGTGGTGAGCGCTCTGTTCCCCTCGCGAGGGGAACACCCGCCCCCGCCTATGGCTCCGCCGGCTGCGGTGCCGGAAGCGGACCACCAAAGTGACGACGACGACGCTCCTGAAGTGACCGGGGTAGACCTGAGAGTGGCGGTACGAAGGCTAGGTGCCAAAAATACCGCCCCGGGACCCGATGGCTTGCCTGGCAAAGCCTGGGTCCTGGCCTCGGAGGCTCTCGGGCCCCGACTGGAAGGGCTCTTTAGCGCATGTTTGGAGAGAGGCCAGTTCCCGCTTCGTTGGAAGACGGGGAAGCTGGTCCTCATCCGGAAGCCGGGGCGCCCGGCGGACTCTCCGTCCGCCTACCGGCCCGTGGTGCTGCTCGACGAGGTGGGCAAGCTCTTTGAAAGAGTAGTTGCAAACCGCCTCGCCGAGCACCTTGCGGGGATGGGGCCGGACCTTGCGGAACACCAGTATGGTTTCCGCAAGGGGCGCTCTACGGTGGACGCCATCATGCGCGTGAGGGCCCTCACGACGGGGGATGCGGTGTCCCGGGGTGGGGTTGTCTTGGCGGTGTCTCTCGACATCGCCAATGCCTTCAACTCCATGCCCTGGAGCTGCATAAGGGAGGCACTCCGGTATCACCGGGTGCCGACCTACCTCCGTCGTGTGGTCGGGGACTACCTGGCAGACAGGTACGTCATCTACCCCGGTCGCAGTGGAGACTGGAACCGGCGAGAGATGTCGTGCGGTGTTCCGCAGGGATCGGTTCTAGGCCCATCCTTGTGGAACATCGGTTACGACTGGGTGCTGCGCGCCGACCTCCCTAGCGGCGTCAGCGTGGTCTGCTATGCGGACGACACGCTGGTGCTCGCACAGGGGGGGTCGCACGAGGCGGCGGCCGAAGTTATGACACGCGGGGTTGCGATAGTCGTTGAGAGGATCCGGCAACTGGGTCTCGAGGTGGCATTGCACAAGTCCGAGGCCATGTGCTTTCATGGGCCTCGGAATGCGCCACCTCCGGGATCCTCAGTGATGGCAGGAGGGGTTTCCATCGGCGTCGAGTCGACGCTGAAGTACCTGGGACTTGTCCTCGACAGCCGGTGGAACTTCGTGGAGCATTTCCGACGTTTGGCCCCCAGACTGGAGCGGACAGGGGCTGCCTTCAGGCGGCTCCTGCCCAACCTGGGGGGGCCGAACGCCTCCTGCCGGAGGCTCTACGCGGGAGTCGTGCGGTCCATGGCCCTTTACGGGGCCCCGGTGTGGGCACGTTCATTGAGGCGGCGTGCCGCCCACCACTTGAACGTGCCCCAGAAGGTGGTAGCCGTAAGGCTGGTCCGGGGGTACCGCACGATCTCCCGCGAGGCGGCGAACCTCCTTGCCGGATTGCCGCCATGGGATCTGGAGGCAATAGTCCTCGCGCGCCTACATGAGTGGCGCGCGGAGGCGCTACGCCGGGGGGAAACTCCGCTGCCGCGGCAAATTGTCGCTCAGCGGACGGACTTCCGGCGGGATCTCATGGCGACATGGAGAGAGCGACTATCGCAACCCCGTGCAGGGCACGCCACAATAGTGGCGATAAGTCCCCTCTTTGAGGAGTGGCTGGAGAGACGCCACGGCGTCCTCACCTTCCGCCTGACGCAGGTTCTTACCGGACACGGATGTTTCGGTAAGTTCCTGCACCGAATCGGGCGGGAGGAAACGCCCGGGTGCTATCACTGTGAGGATAGGCCGGAGGACACGGTGGAGCACACTGTGGAGGTGTGCCCCGCTTGGGTGGAGCACCGCCGTGTCCTCGAGGTGGCGATCGGCGGCGGCGACCTCTCGCTCCCGGCCCTGGTTCGTGCCATGGTCCGGAGCGAGACGGAATGGGACGCCGTCACCTCCTTCTGCGAAGCAGTCATGCTAGCGAAGGAGGTGGCGGAACAGGACAGGGAGAGATCCTCACGTCCCGGCCGCCGCGGGAGACGCCCCGGGCGTCGGGGGCCACGTGGTGGCTTCCGGCCACCGTAGGCGCGGGCCTGTGGACGGGGAGCTATGGGCTAGCTCGCCGTCCGTACGTCTCATGACGACAGGCCGTGTCGACGGCGCGTTCGTGTTCCACGCGCGCCTCAAAGAGAGTCAGCAATAGGGAAGGGGTCCGCAAGGACCGAAGCCTGCCGGGGCTGCGGGACTATTCGAAAGAGATACCGTGGCCCCGGAACACAAAGGGCGATGAAGGAACATGGATGGGTTTTAGTCAGTAAAAGTCTGACACTCCCTCCTGCTCAGCCCAGAGCGGGAGAAGTCATTTGATGATTTCCCATCCGAAAAAAAAAAAAAAAAAAAAAAGGGATCGAGTTAAATACACAATCGTTGATATCTTCGCTTCCAGACGTGCGATTTTGAAGCTGTTTTCAGCGGATTTAGACTAAACTAGGCCTCCGCCTACGTACTGACCATATCGCACGCATTTACACGCGCGTCAGGACTTCATCCCTTACCGCACTTAGGAATTTTTCGTTTTTTCAAAGTAAATCCTCAAAATTTAGTTTTTCTTCCAAATTTTTTGCAAAAATAGTTTCAGTTTATAGTATAAATAGTACTCACCCTTCATCCCTGAATTCTGGTTCGCGATCCGTGTCCCGGTCTCCAGGTTGTGGGGTGAAAATCAAAATTTTTTGGTTCAAAAACTGGTTTTTTGACCAAAACCCAAAATTTTTGTTCGGCACCTACCCTGTTTTATTCCATATTTAGCTAGCCCGCGCGGAGACGCGTCTCTGGACACCTCGGCCGCGCCCCTAGCTCGAATAAAACATAGATTTTTCCAAAAAATAGTCTTTTCATACATCTCTGTTAGCACCCAAAAACTACCTAAGGGATCGAGTTAAATACACAATCGTTGATATCTTCGCTTCCAGACGTGCGATTTTGAAGCTGTTTTCAGCGGATTTAGACTAAACTAGGCCTCCGCCTACGTACTGACCATATCGCACGCATTTACACGCGCGTCAGGACTTCATCCCTTACCGCACTTAGGAATTTTTCGTTTTTTCAAAGTAAATCCTCAAAATTTAGTTTTTCTTCCAAATTTTTTGCAAAAATAGTTTCAGTTTATAGTATAAATAGTACTCACCCTTCATCCCTGAATTCTGGTTCGCGATCCGTGTCCCGGTCTCCAGGTTGTGGGGTGAAAATCAAAATTTTTTGGTTCAAAAACTGGTTTTTTGACCAAAACCCAAAATTTTTGTTCGGCACCTACCCTGTTTTATTCCATATTTAGCTAGCCCGCGCGGAGACGCGTCTCTGGACACCTCGGCCGCGCCCCTAGCTCGAATAAAACATAGATTTTTCCAAAAAATAGTCTTTTTCATACATCTCTGTTAGCACCCAAAAACTACCTAAGGGATCGAGTTAAATACACAATCGTTGATATCTTCGCTTCCAGACGTGCGATTTTGAAGCTGTTTTCAGCGGATTTAGACTAAACTAGGCCTCCGCCTACGTACTGACCATATCGCACGCATTTACACGCGCGTCAGGACTTCATCCCTTACCGCACTTAGGAATTTTTCGTTTTTTCAAAGTAAATCCTCAAAATTTAGTTTTTCTTCCAAATTTTTTGCAAAAATAGTTTCAGTTTATAGTATAAATAGTACTCACCCTTCATCCCTGAATTCTGGTTCGCGATCCGTGTCCCGGTCTCCAGGTTGTGGGGTGAAAATCAAAATTTTTTGGTTCAAAAACTGGTTTTTTGACCAAAACCCAAAATTTTTGTTCGGCACCTACCCTGTTTTATTCCATATTTAGCTAGCCCGCGCGGAGACGCGTCTCTGGACACCTCGGCCGCGCCCCTAGCTCGAATAAAACATAGATTTTTCCAAAAAATAGTCTTTTCATACATCTCTGTTAGCACCCAAAAACTACCTAAGGGATCGAGTTAAATACACAATCGTTGATATCTTCACTTCCAGACGTGCGATTTTGAAGCTGTTTTCAGCGGATTTAGACTAAACTAGGCCTCCGCCTACGTACTGACCATATCGCACGCACTTACACGCGCGTCAGGACTTCATCCCTTACCGCACTTAGGAATTTTTCGTTTTTTCAAAGTAAATCCTCAAAATTTAGTTTTTCTTCCAAATTTTTTGCAAAAATAGTTTCAGTTTATAGTATAAATAGTACTCACCCTTCATCCCTGAATTCTGGTTCGCGATCCGTGTCCCGGTCTCCAGGTTGTGGGGTGAAAATCAAAATTTTTTGGTTCAAAAACTGGTTTTTTGACCAAAACCCAAAATTTTTGTTCGGCACCTACCCTGTTTTATTCCATATTTAGCTAGCCCGCGCGGAGACGCGTCTCTGGACACCTCGGCCGCGCCCCTAGCTCGAATAAAACATAGATTTTTCCAAAAAATAGTCTTTTTCATACATCTCTGTTAGCACCCAAAAACTACCTAAGGGATCGAGTTAAATACACAATCGTTGATATCTTCGCTTCCAGACGTGCGATTTTGAAGCTGTTTTCAGCGGATTTAGACTAAACTAGGCCTCCGCCTACGTACTGACCATATCGCACGCATTTACACGCGCGTCAGGACTTCATCCCTTACCGCACTTAGGAATTTTTCGTTTTTTCAAAGTAAATCCTCAAAATTTAGTTTTTCTTCCAAATTTTTTGCAAAAATAGTTTCAGTTTATAGTATAAATAGTACTCACCCTTCATCCCTGAATTCTGGTTCGCGATCCGTGTCCCGGTCTCCAGGTTGTGGGGTGAAAATCAAAATTTTTTGGTTCAAAAACTGGTTTTTTGACCAAAACCCAAAATTTTTGTTCGGCACCTACCCTGTTTTATTCCATATTTAGCTAGCCCGCGCGGAGACGCGTCTCTGGACACCTCGGCCGCGCCCCTAGCTCGAATAAAACATAGATTTTTCCAAAAAATAGTCTTTTCATACATCTCTGTTAGCACCCAAAAACTACCTAAGGGATCGAGTTAAATGGGGTGCGAAGTCAGAAGTCCTCCACGTGTGTCCGGCGGCTGC
Organism: Xestia rhomboidea; assembly: GCA_963853795.1. Classification (NCBI taxonomy): domain Eukaryota; kingdom Metazoa; phylum Arthropoda; class Insecta; order Lepidoptera; family Noctuidae; genus Xestia; species Xestia rhomboidea. The sequence continues at coordinate 11,469,856 of OY970784.1, read as the reverse complement.
TCGTCCCTCTCGATACGTCTGGAGGGAAGAGCAGCTGCTGGGCCGGTGCACCCCGGGCGCGGCAGTATCCTTCTCCGGGGAATGAGGGGAAATGAGAATTTCCTCTTATCCCTCGGGGAGTGGTACTGCCGCGGCCAATTATTCTGACATGGGTGGGGTCCGACCCGGACCAAAGGTGCGTTCCTTTGCGTGCCCTCTGATTAGCAGAGGGCATAGCAGAGGAGTGAGGGCGGGCTCGGTGTGCACTTACCCTGCCTCCGAGCAGACAGAGAAGGATCGTCCTCCTCTGTCACCGCCGGTCTCGTAATCCCACCGTCGAAGTGTCGTGGATCAAGTCTCGCGGCTTCGACAGGGACCGAGGGTCTTGGCTTAACCGCCCGGACCGCGAGGTAGACAACCTCTATAAAAAGTTACCCCGAATCCCAAGCGGCGACGCACCGCGAGGGGATGTATGGCTGACGGGTGTTCCACAGAACGAATCAGTCGCTAGTGCGCTCCTCGCCAGGGTACCTGCAGACCCCCTGGCGAGTAATAAATACTTAGAATCTGCCCTACTAGGTACAGGGGTCTCTGCCTAGTTAGGAGTTTATTTCCCCCATACTCGTGGGTTCAAATATGGATATAACTAACAAACCAACCAAAACCGCCGGCAACGGCAAGAAAGAGGAGAGGAGGGATGCGGGGTCGGAGTCCGACCTCGCATCCAGCGATGCGAGTGCGGGAGGCTCAGGGAGCTCCCGCCGCGCGAGTGCTGAAGCCGCTGCGGAGAACGGCAAGTTCTTCCGCAAGCGGCCCAGGCGGGATGGCGACCGGGGGTCGTCATCCGGAGAGGAGGAGGCCTCGGCCCGAAAGATCCCCACCAACAAGCGTGGGGGGATCCGGGGCAAGGGGAGGGGGCTATCTGCCTCCGTGAGGGCCGAGAAATCGGCTAGGCTTGCCGAGGAGGGGCGCCACCCGGGCAGCAATACTGCTCCCGGATCTGGCGACGAGGCAGGTGCACCTGGCGGCTCCGAGGAGGAGCGTAAGGCCAGGTTCACGAAGGAGGTGGAGGCCGCGATTAGAGGCGTGGCCCTGAAGATGAAGACTTCATCGAAGCTCAGGGCCATACCGGCGGCTTCTGCCTCCATCATGGCGGCAGCGGAGGCCAACTTCGGCGGACCTCCTCGCCCTCCTCCCCCTCCTACGATGGATGGGGAGGAGCTGGCTAAACTACGGGCGGAGGTGGCCCGCCTGTCGGCCGCCACGGAGGCTCTCCAGAAAGAAAACGCCAGGCTCCTAGCAGACCTGGCCAGTCTACGGGAGTCTGGCTCCTGCGTGGCGCTTCCAAAGGGGGGCCAGACGCAGCGACCCAGCCAGCCCGAGCCGGTGGAGAACCAGGTACTGAACCTGGTTCGGAAGGAGCTGGCTTCCTTCCAGGCGCGGTTCTCCGTCCTGGAGGGAATCGTTCTGCGCCCCCCCCTGGCGGCAAGCAAGGCGTCCACGGGTCCGAAGGCGGCCTCGTATGCGGCTGCCACGGCTGCCGCACCCGGACCGAGGCCGTCCAGCCAGCCCTCTGGTAGGGCTGCGGTGGCGCCCCCTGGAAAGCCGGCTCCGGCGAAACCGGCGCCGGCAAAGGGGGCCAAAGCGAAGAAGGGCAAGGCGGCTGCACAGAAGACTGTGCCGGCGCCGGTCCCAGCAGCGAGTGGGCCGGCGCCGGTGGCACGTCAGCCACCGCCGCCGCCACCGCCCTCCCAGCAGCCCCCTACACCTGCCGCGGCTGAAGCCGGATGGCAGGTGGTCGGGGAGAAGAGGAAGGGGCGGAAGGCGGCCAAAAAGGCCCGAAACAAGGAGCGGCAGCGCCAGTTTAGGGAGCGCAAGATCGCGGCTAGGCTCCGCGCCCCTAAGACCGCGGCTGTAGTGATCACACTACAGCCGGAAGCGGAACAGAGGGGCGTGTCCTACCGCGACCTGCTGGCAAAGGCAAAGGAGGCGGTGGACCTCGGGGAGCTCGGGATCACCGGGGGCCTCCGGCTGAAGGTCACAGCGACGGGGGCTCGTATGCTCGAGGTCCCCGGGGAGGCCAGTGGCCCGTCCGCTGACGCTCTAGCTGAGAAGCTCAGAGCGTCCCTAAACGCGGACGAGGCCCGAGTGTCCAGGCCCGTCAGATGCGCAGACCTGCGCATCTTGGGTCTGGACGACTCGGTGACCAAGGAGGAGGTGGTGGCCGCCGTCGCCAGGTCCGGTGGGTGTCCTGCTGAGCAGGTCAGGGCAGGCACCCTACGTCCGGACCCCACGGGCATGCATACCGTTACGGTATGCTGCCCTGTGACGGCGGCGAAAACTATTGTGGAGGGCCGAAGGCTCTTGGTGGGATGGGTGTCAGCGCAAGTAAAGCTGCTGGAGCCCAGGCCTCTGAGGTGCTACCGCTGCCACGTGGGACACCACGTGTCAGTCCGGTGCGCCTCGGAGGTTGACCGCAGCGGTCTGTGCTTCCGCTGCAGCCAGCCCGGGCATGTGTCCGCAGGTTGCTGCGCCACGCCGCACTGCGACGCATGTGCGGCGGCTGGCAAGCCGGCCGACCACCGGGCTGGGAGCAAGGCCTGCGCTCCGCCCACCAAGGCCACTAGGGGGAAGGGAAGGCCCTCCACCGCCACCGCCACCGTCGCCACCGCCGCAGCCACAACCGCCGCCGCTGCCGCTCCCGCTGTCGTCGCCACAGGGGGGCCCTCACAGGGGGCTAGGGAGGAAGCGTTGATGGAATGCCAATAACGGCTCCACTTCGCTTCCTCCAAGCGAACATCAACCACTGCGCCTGTGCTCAGGATCTGTTGCTCCAGAGCATGGCGCAGTGGTTGATCAACATCGCTGTGGTCGCTGAGCCGTATTTCGTCTGGCCCAGGGAAGACTGGGTGGCGGACCTAAGCGGCTCAGTGACCATAGTGTCGTCGGCCGCCGCCGGCACCCCGACCCTTGAAAGTGTCAGGAGGGGTCGGGGGTGCGTAGCAGCCCGGTTCGGGGAGATCGTCGTGGTGGGTGTCTACTTCTCCCCGAGCCGAACTCTCGCCGAGTTCCACAACTCTCTCGAAGAGTTGAGTGTCGTCGTCGGAAACCATTCCCTCCCCGTGCTTGTCCTCGGGGACTTCAATGCCAAGAACTTGGCTTGGGGTTCCCGTTGCACAGACGTGCGGGGAAGGATGGTGGAGGACTGGGCCCTGGAGAAGGGCCTGGTCGTCCTAAATCGGGGTTCTGTCGCCACGTGTGTGAGGATGCGGGGCGAGTCGGTGGTGGACATTTCGTTCGCTAGCCCCGCCCTGTCACCGCGTGTCGTTGACTGGCGCGTCATGGAGGGGGTGGAGACCTATTCCGACCACCGGTACATCCGGTTCGACGTCTCCACCCAGACCTCAAGCGCGCCGGTCCAACAGGCCCCGAGTGGTCCGCGTTGGGCGCTGAAGCAGCTGGACCGGGAGCTCCTCCTGGAAGCCTCGATCGTGCAGGCCTGGGTGACATCACCGGACAGGCCTGCCGACGTTAACGATGAGGCAGGGTGGTTCCAGGAGGCCATGTCCGATATCTGTGACGTGGCAATGCCCCGAGTCCGGCCAGGAAGCGCCCGGCGTCAGGTGTACTGGTGGTCGCGTGAGCTGACGTCTTTACGGGAGGCGTGCGTGGCTGCGCGACACCTGTACGCCAGGCACCGCAGGCTCCGCATTCGCCCACCGAATGCGGCAGCCATTGAGGCGGAGCTATATGAGGGCTACAGAGCGGCGAAGACCGCCCTCCGCGGGGCTGTCCTGCGGGCCAGGGATCTGGCCCGCGAGGAGATGCTGGGGGCTCTCGACAGAGATCCGTGGGGGCGCCCTTACAAGATGGTGCGGGATAAACTCCGCACCTGGGCCCCCCCGCTGACGCAGAGTCTCCGGCCTCAGCTCGTGGAGGACGTGGTGAGCGCTCTGTTCCCCTCGCGAGGGGAACACCCGCCCCCGCCTATGGCTCCGCCGGCTGCGGTGCCGGAAGCGGACTACCAAAGTGACGACGACGACGCTCCTGAAGTGACCGGGGTAGACCTGAGAGTGGCGGTACGAAGGCTAGGTGCCAAAAATACCGCCCCGGGACCCGACGGCTTGCCTGGCAAAGCCTGGGTCCTGGCCTCGGAGGCTCTCGGGCCCCGACTGGAAGGGCTCTTTAGCGCATGTTTGGAGAGAGGCCAGTTCCCGCTTCGTTGGAAGACGGGGAAGCTGGTCCTCATCCGGAAGCCGGGGCGCCCGGCGGACTCTCCGTCCGCCTACCGGCCCGTGGTGCTGCTCGACGAGGTGGGCAAGCTCTTTGAAAGAGTGATTGCAAACCGCCTCGCCGAGCACCTTGCGGGGATGGGGCCGGACCTTGCGGAACACCAGTATGGTTTCCGCAAGGGGCGCTCTACGGTGGACGCCATCATGCGCGTGAGGGCCCTCACGACGGGGGATGCGGTGTCCCGGGGTGGGGTTGTCTTGGCGGTGTCTCTCGACATCGCCAATGCCTTCAACTCCATGCCCTGGAGCTGCATAAGGGAGGCACTCCGGTATCACCGGGTGCCGACCTACCTCCGTCGTGTGGTCGGGGACTACCTGGCGGACAGGTATGTCATCTACCCCGGTCGCAGCGGAGACTGGAACCGGCGAGAGATGTCGTGCGGTGTTCCACAGGGATCGGTTCTGGGGCCGTCCTTGTGGAACATCGGGTACGACTGGGTGCTGCGCGCCGACCTCCCTAGCGGTGTCAGCGTAGTTTGCTACGCTGACGACACGCTGGTGCTGGCACAGGGGAGGTCGCACGAGGCGGCGGCCGACACTATGACACGCGGGGTTGCGATAGTCGTGGAGAGAATCCGGCAACTGGGTCTCGAGGTGGCACTGCACAAGTCCGAGGCCATGTGCTTTCATGGGCCTCGGAATGCGCCACCTCCGGGATCCTCAGTGATGGCAGGAGGGGTTTCCATCGGCGTCGAGTCGACGTTGAAGTACCTGGGACTTGTCCTCGACAGCCGGTGGAACTTCGTGGAGCATTTCCGACGTTTGGCCCCCAGACTGGAGCGGACAGGGGCTGCCTTCAGGCGGCTCCTGCCCAACCTGGGGGGGCCGAACGCCTCCTGCCGGAGGCTCTACGCGGGAGTCGTGCGGTCCATGGCCCTTTACGGGGCCCCGGTGTGGGCACGTTCATTGAAGCGGCGTGCCGCCCACCACTTGAACGTGCCCCAGAAGGTGGTAGCCGTAAGGCTGGTCCGGGGGTACCGCACGATCTCCCGCGAGGCGGCGAACCTCCTTGCCGGATTGCCGCCATGGGATCTGGAGGCAATAGTCCTCGCGCGCCTACATGAGTGGCGCGCGGAGGCGCTACGCCGGGGGGAAACTCCGCTGCCGCGGCAAATTGTCGCTCAGCGGACGGACTTCCGGCGGGATCTCATGGCGACATGGAGAGAGCGACTATCGCAACCCCGTGCAGGGCACGCCACAATAGTGGCGATAAGTCCCCTCTTTGAGGAGTGGCTGGAGAGACGCCACGGCGTCCTCACCTTCCGCCTGACGCAGGTTCTTACCGGACATGGATGCTTCGGTAAGTTCCTGCACCGAATCGGGCGGGAGGAGACGCCCGGGTGTCACCATTGTGAGGATCGACCGGAGGACACGGTGGAGCACACGGTGGAGGTGTGCCCCGCTTGGGCGGAGCCCCGCCGTGTCCTCGTAACGGCGATTGGCAGCGGCGACCTCTCGCTCCCGGCCTTGGTTCAATCCATGGTCCGGAGCGAGACGGAATGGGACGCCGTCACCTCCTTCTGCGAAGCAGTCATGCTAGCGAAGGAGGTGGCGGAACAGGACAGGGAGAGGTCCTCATGTCCCGGCCGCCGTGGGAGACGCCCCGGGCGTCGGGGGCCACGTGGTGGCTTCCGGCCACCGTAGGCGCGGGCCTGTGGACGGGGAGCTATGGGCTAGCTCGCCGTCCGTACGTCTCATGACGACAGGCCGTGTCGACGGCGCGTTCGTGTTCCACGCGCGCCTCAAAGAGAGTCAGCAACAGTGAAGGGGTCCGCAAGGACCGAAGCCTGCCGGGGCTGCGGGACTATTCGAAAGAGATACCGTGGCCCCGGAACACAAAGGGCGATGAAGGAACATGGATGGGTTTTAGTCAGTAAAAGTCTGACACTCCCTCCTGCTCAGCCCAGAGCGGGAGAAGTCATTTGATGATTTCCCATCCGAAAAAAAAAAAAAAAAAAAAAAAAAAGGGATCGAGTTAAATACACAATCGTTGATATCTTCGCTTCCAGACGTGCGATTTTGAAGCTGTTTTCAGCGGATTTAGACTAAACTAGGCCTCCGCCTACGTACTGACCATATCGCACGCATTTACACGCGCGTCAGGACTTCATCCCTTACCGCACTTAGGAATTTTTCGTTTTTTCAAAGTAAATCCTCAAAATTTAGTTTTTCTTCCAAATTTTTTGCAAAAATAGTTTCAGTTTATAGTATAAATAGTACTCACCCTTCATCCCTGAATTCTGGTTCGCGATCCGTGTCCCGGTCTCCAGGTTGTGGGGTGAAAATCAAAATTTTTTGGTTCAAAAACTGGTTTTTTGACCAAAACCCAAAATTTTTGTTCGGCACCTACCCTGTTTTATTCCATATTTAGCTAGCCCGCGCGGAGACGCGTCTCTGGACACCTCGGCCGCGCCCCTAGCTCGAATAAAACATAGATTTTTCCAAAAAATAGTCTTTTTCATACATCTCTGTTAGCACCCAAAAACTACCTAAGGGATCGAGTTAAATACACAATCGTTGATATCTTCGCTTCCAGACGTGCGATTTTGAAGCTGTTTTCAGCGGATTTAGACTAAACTAGGCCTCCGCCTACGTACTGACCATATCGCACGCATTTACACGCGCGTCAGGACTTCATCCCTTACCGCACTTAGGAATTTTTCGTTTTTTCAAAGTAAATCCTCAAAATTTAGTTTTTCTTCCAAATTTTTTGCAAAAATAGTTTCAGTTTATAGTATAAATAGTACTCACCCTTCATCCCTGAATTCTGGTTCGCGATCCGTGTCCCGATCTCCAGGTTGTGGGGTGAAAATCAAAATTTTTTGGTTCAAAAACTGGTTTTTTGACCAAAACCCAAAATTTTTGTTCGGCACCTACCCTGTTTTATTCCATATTTAGCTAGCCCGCGCGGAGACGCGTCTCTGGACACCTCGGCCGCGCCCCTAGCTCGAATAAAACATAGATTTTTCCAAAAAATAGTCTTTTTCATACATCTCTGTTAGCACCCAAAAACTACCTAAGGGATCGAGTTAAATACACAATCGTTGATATCTTCGCTTCCAGACGTGCGATTTTGAAGCTGTTTTCAGCGGATTTAGACTAAACTAGGCCTCCGCCTACGTACTGACCATATCGCACGCATTTACACGCGCGTCAGGACTTCATCCCTTACCGCACTTAGGAATTTTTCGTTTTTTCAAAGTAAATCCTCAAAATTTAGTTTTTCTTCCAAATTTTTTGCAAAAATAGTTTCAGTTTATAGTATAAATAGTACTCACCCTTCATCCCTGAATTCTGGTTCGCGATCCGTGTCCCGGTCTCCAGGTTGTGGGGTGAAAATCAAAATTTTTTGGTTCAAAAACTGGTTTTTTGACCAAAACCCAAAATTTTTGTTCGGCACCTACCCTGTTTTATTCCATATTTAGCTAGCCCGCGCGGAGACGCGTCTCTGGACACCTCGGCCGCGCCCCTAGCTCGAATAAAACATAGATTTTTCCAAAAAATAGTCTTTTCATACATCTCTGTTAGCACCCAAAAACTACCTAAGGGATCGAGTTAAATACACAATCGTTGATATCTTCGCTTCCAGACGTGCGATTTTGAAGCTGTTTTCAGCGGATTTAGACTAAACTAGGCCTCCGCCTACGTACTGACCATATCGCACGCATTTACACGCGCGTCAGGACTTCATCCCTTACCGCACTTAGGAATTTTTCGTTTTTTCAAAGTAAATCCTCAAAATTTAGTTTTTCTTCCAAATTTTTTGCAAAAATAGTTTCAGTTTATAGTATAAATAGTACTCACCCTTCATCCCTGAATTCTGGTTCGCGATCCGTGTCCCGGTCTCCAGGTTGTGGGGTGAAAATCAAAATTTTTTGGTTCAAAAACTGGTTTTTTGACCAAAACCCAAAATTTTTGTTCGGCACCTACCCTGTTTTATTCCATATTTAGCTAGCCCGCGCGGAGACGCGTCTCTGGACACCTCGGCCGCGCCCCTAGCTCGAATAAAACATAGATTTTTCCAAAAAATAGTCTTTTTCATACATCTCTGTTAGCACCCAAAAACTACCTAAGGGATCGAGTTAAATACACAATCGTTGATATCTTCGCTTCCAGACGTGCGATTTTGAAGCTGTTTTCAGCGGATTTAGACTAAACTAGGCCTCCGCCTACGTACTGACCATATCGCACGCATTTACACGCGCGTCAGGACTTCATCCCTTACCGCACTTAGGAATTTTTCGTTTTTTCAAAGTAAATCCTCAAAATTTAGTTTTTCTTCCAAATTTTTTGCAAAAATAGTTTCAGTTTATAGTATAAATAGTACTCACCCTTCATCCCTGAATTCTGGTTCGCGATCCGTGTCCCGGTCTCCAGGTTGTGGGGTGAAAATCAAAATTTTTTGGTTCAAAAACTGGTTTTTTGACCAAAACCCAAAATTTTTGTTCGGCACCTACCCTGTTTTATTCCATATTTAGCTAGCCCGCGCGGAGACGCGTCTCTGGACACCTCGGCCGCGCCCCTAGCTCGAATAAAACATAGATTTTTCCAAAAAATAGTCTTTTTCATACATCTCTGTTAGCACCCAAAAACTACCTAAGGGATCGAGTTAAATACACAATCGTTGATATCTTCGCTTCCAGACGTGCGATTTTGAAGCTGTTTTCAGCGGATTTAGACTAAACTAGGCCTCCGCCTACGTACTGACCATATCGCACGCATTTACACGCGCGTCAGGACTTCATCCCTTACCGCACTTAGGAATTTTTCGTTTTTTCAAAGTAAATCCTCAAAATTTAGTTTTTCTTCCAAATTTTTTGCAAAAATAGTTTCAGTTTATAGTATAAATAGTACTCACCCTTCATCCCTGAATTCTGGTTCGCGATCCGTGTCCCGGTCTCCAGGTTGTGGGGTGAAAATCAAAATTTTTTGGTTCAAAAACTGGTTTTTTGACCAAAACCCAAAATTTTTGTTCGGCACCTACCCTGTTTTATTCCATATTTAGCTAGCCCGCGCGGAGACGCGTCTCTGGACACCTCGGCCGCGCCCCTAGCTCGAATAAAACATAGATTTTTCCAAAAAATAGTCTTTTCATACATCTCTGTTAGCACCCAAAAACTACCTAAGGGATCGAGTTAAATACACAATCGTTGATATCTTCGCTTCCAGACGTGCGATTTTGAAGCTGTTTTCAGCGGATTTAGACTAAACTAGGCCTCCGCCTACGTACTGACCATATCGCACGCATTTACACGCGCGTCAGGACTTCATCCCTTACCGCACTTAGGAATTTTTCGTTTTTTCAAAGTAAATCCTCAAAATTTAGTTTTTCTTCCAAATTTTTTGCAAAAATAGTTTCAGTTTATAGTATAAATAGTACTCACCCTTCATCCCTGAATTCTGGTTCGCGATCCGTGTCCCGGTCTCCAGGTTGTGGGGTGAAAATCAAAATTTTTTGGTTCAAAAACTGGTTTTTTGACCAAAACCCAAAATTTTTGTTCGGCACCTACCCTGTTTTATTCCATATTTAGCTAGCCCGCGCGGAGACGCGTCTCTGGACACCTCGGCCGCGCCCCTAGCTCGAATAAAACATAGATTTTTCCAAAAAATAGTCTTTTCATACATCTCTGTTAGCACCCAAAAACTACCTAAGGGATCGAGTTAAATACACAATCGTTGATATCTTCGCTTCCAGACGTGCGATTTTGAAGCTGTTTTCAGCGGATTTAGACTAAACTAGGCCTCCGCCTACGTACTGACCATATCGCACGCATTTACACGCGCGTCAGGACTTCATCCCTTACCGCACTTAGGAATTTTTCGTTTTTTCAAAGTAAATCCTCAAAATTTAGTTTTTCTTCCAAATTTTTTGCAAAAATAGTTTCAGTTTATAGTATAAATAGTACTCACCCTTCATCCCTGAATTCTGGTTCGCGATCCGTGTCCCGGTCTCCAGGTTGTGGGGTGAAAATCAAAATTTTTTGGTTCAAAAACTGGTTTTTTGACCAAAACCCAAAATTTTTGTTCGGCACCTACCCTGTTTTATTCCATATTTAGCTAGCCCGCGCGGAGACGCGTCTCTGGACACCTCGGCCGCGCCCCTAGCTCGAATAAAACATAGATTTTTCCAAAAAATAGTCTTTTTCATACATCTCTGTTAGCACCCAAAAACTACCTAAGGGATCGAGTTAAATACACAATCGTTGATATCTTCGCTTCCAGACGTGCGATTTTGAAGCTGTTTTCAGCGGATTTAGACTAAACTAGGCCTCCGCCTACGTACTGACCATATCGCACGCATTTACACGCGCGTCAGGACTTCATCCCTTACCGCACTTAGGAATTTTTCGTTTTTTCAAAGTAAATCCTCAAAATTTAGTTTTTCTTCCAAATTTTTTGCAAAAATAGTTTCAGTTTATAGTATAAATAGTACTCACCCTTCATCCCTGAATTCTGGTTCGCGATCCGTGTCCCGGTCTCCAGGTTGTGGGGTGAAAATCAAAATTTTTTGGTTCAAAAACTGGTTTTTTGACCAAAACCCAAAATTTTTGTTCGGCACCTACCCTGTTTTATTCCATATTTAGCTAGCCCGCGCGGAGACGCGTCTCTGGACACCTCGGCCGCGCCCCTAGCTCGAATAAAACATAGATTTTTCCAAAAAATAGTCTTTTCATACATCTCTGTTAGCACCCAAAAACTACCTAAGGGATCGAGTTAAATACACAATCGTTGATATCTTCGCTTCCAGACGTGCGATTTTGAAGCTGTTTTCAGCGGATTTAGACTAAACTAGGCCTCCGCCTACGTACTGACCATATCGCACGCATTTACACGCGCGTCAGGACTTCATCCCTTACCGCACTTAGGAATTTTTCGTTTTTTCAAAGTAAATCCTCAAAATTTAGTTTTTCTTCCAAATTTTTTGCAAAAATAGTTTCAGTTTATAGTATAAATAGTACTCACCCTTCATCCCTGAATTCTGGTTCGCGATCCGTGTCCCGGTCTCCAGGTTGTGGGGTGAAAATCAAAATTTTTTGGTTCAAAAACTGGTTTTTTGACCAAAACCCAAAATTTTTGTTCGGCACCTACCCTGTTTTATTCCATATTTAGCTAGCCCGCGCGGAGACGCGTCTCTGGACACCTCGGCCGCGCCCCTAGCTCGAATAAAACATAGATTTTTCCAAAAAATAGTCTTTTTCATACATCTCTGTTAGCACCCAAAAACTACCTAAGGGATCGAGTTAAATACACAATCGTTGATATCTTCGCTTCCAGACGTGCGATTTTGAAGCTGTTTTCAGCGGATTTAGACTAAACTAGGCCTCCGCCTACGTACTGACCATATCGCACGCATTTACACGCGCGTCAGGACTTCATCCCTTACCGCACTTAGGAATTTTTCGTTTTTTCAAAGTAAATCCTCAAAATTTAGTTTTTCTTCCAAATTTTTTGCAAAAATAGTTTCAGTTTATAGTATAAATAGTACTCACCCTTCATCCCTGAATTCTGGTTCGCGATCCGTGTCCCGGTCTCCAGGTTGTGGGGTGAAAATCAAAATTTTTTGGTTCAAAAACTGGTTTTTTGACCAAAACCCAAAATTTTTGTTCGGCACCTACCCTGTTTTATTCCATATTTAGCTAGCCCGCGCGGAGACGCGTCTCTGGACACCTCGGCCGCGCCCCTAGCTCGAATAAAACATAGATTTTTCCAAAAAATAGTCTTTTCATACATCTCTGTTAGCACCCAAAAACTACCTAAGGGATCGAGTTAAATAACACCAATTTGGTTTCCGCAAGGGGCGCTCTACGGTGGACGCCATCATGCGCGTGAGGGCCCTCACGACGGGGGATGCGGTGTCCCGGGGTGGGGTTGTCTTGGCGGTGTCTCTCGACATCGCCAATGCCTTCAACTCCATGCCCTGGAGCTGCATAAGGGAGGCACTCCGGTATCACCGGGTGCCGACCTACCTCCGTCGTGTGGTCGGGGACTACCTGGCAGACAGGTACGTCATCTACCCCGGTCGCAGCGGAGACTGGAACCGGCGAGAGATGTCGTGCGGTGTTCCACAGGGATCGGTTCTGGGGCCGTCCTTGTGGAACATCGGGTACGACTGGGTGCTGCGCGCCGACCTCCCTAGCGGTGTCAGCGTAGTTTGCTACGCTGACGACACGCTGGTGCTGGCACAGGGGAGGTCGCACGAGGCGGCGGCCGACACTATGACACGCGGGGTTGCGATAGTCGTTGAGAGGATCCGGCAACTGGGTCTCGAGGTGGCATTGCACAAGTCCGAGGCCATGTGCTTTCATGGGCCTCGGAATGCGCCACCTCCGGGATCCTCAGTGATGGCAGGAGGGGTTTCCATCGGCGTCGAGTCGACGTTGAAGTACCTGGGACTTGTCCTCGACAGCCGGTGGAACTTCGTGGAGCATTTCCGACGTTTGGCCCCCAGACTGGAGCGGACAGGGGCTGCCTTCAGGCGGCTCCTGCCCAACCTGGGGGGGCCGAACGCCTCCTGCCGGAGGCTCTACGCGGGAGTCGTGCGGTCCATGGCCCTTTACGGGGCCCCGGTGTGGGCACGTTCATTGAGGCGGCGTGCCGCCCACCACTTGAACGTGCCCCAGAAGGTGGTAGCCGTAAGGCTGGTCCGGGGGTACCGCACGATCTCCCGCGAGGCGGCGAACCTCCTTGCCGGATTGCCGCCATGGGATCTGGAGGCAATAGTCCTCGCGCGCCTACATGAGTGGCGCGCGGAGGCGCTACGCCGGGGGGAAACTCCGCTGCCGCGGCAAATTGTCGCTCAGCGGACGGACTTCCGGCGGGATCTCATGGCGACATGGAGAGAGCGACTATCGCAACCCCGTGCAGGGCACGCCACAATAGTGGCGATAAGTCCCCTCTTTGAGGAGTGGCTGGAGAGACGCCACGGCGTCCTCACCTTCCGCCTGACGCAGGTTCTTACCGGACACGGATGTTTCGGTAAGTTCCTGCACCGAATCGGGCGGGAGGAAACGCCCGGGTGCTATCACTGTGAGAATAGGCCGGAGGACACGGTGGAGCACACTGTGGAGGTGTGCCCCGCTTGGGTGGAGCACCGCCGTGTCCTCGAGGTGGCGATCGGCGGCGGCGACCTCTCGCTCCCGGCCCTGGTTCGTGCCATGGTCCGGAGCGAGACGGAATGGGACGCCGTCACCTCCTTCTGCGAAGCAGTCATGCTAGCGAAGGAGGTGGCGGAACAGGACAGGGAGAGATCCTCACGTCCCGGCCGCCGCGGGAGACGCCCCGGGCGTCGGGGGCCACGTGGTGGCTTCCGGCCACCGTAGGCGCGGGCCTGTGGACGGGGAGCTATGGGCTAGCTCGCCGTCCGTACGTCTCATGACGACAGGCCGTGTCGACGGCGCGTTCGTGTTCCACGCGCGCCTCAAAGAGAGTCAGCATCAGTGAAGGGGTCCGCAAGGGCCGAAGCCTGCCGGGGCTGCGGGACTATTCGAAAGAGATACCGTGGCCCCGGAACACAAAGGGCGATGAAGGAACATGGATGGGTTTTAGTCAGTAAAAGTCTGACACTCCCTCCTGCTCAGCCCAGAGCGGGAGAAGTCATTTGATGATTTCCCATCCGAAAAAAAAAAAAAAAAAAAAAAAAAAAAAAAGGGATCGAGTTAAATACACAATCGTTGATATCTTCGCTTCCAGACGTGCGATTTTGAAGCTGTTTTCAGCGGATTTAGACTAAACTAGGCCTCCGCCTACGTACTGACCATATCGCACGCATTTACACGCGCGTCAGGACTTCATCCCTTACCGCACTTAGGAATTTTTCGTTTTTTCAAAGTAAATCCTCAAAATTTAGTTTTTCTTCCAAATTTTTTGCAAAAATAGTTTCAGTTTATAGTATAAATAGTACTCACCCTTCATCCCTGAATTCTGGTTCGCGATCCGTGTCCCGGTCTCCAGGTTGTGGGGTGAAAATCAAAATTTTTTGGTTCAAAAACTGGTTTTTTGACCAAAACCCAAAATTTTTGTTCGGCACCTACCCTGTTTTATTCCATATTTAGCTAGCCCGCGCGGAGACGCGTCTCTGGACACCTCGGCCGCGCCCCTAGCTCGAATAAAACATAGATTTTTCCAAAAAATAGTCTTTTCATACATCTCTGTTAGCACCCAAAAACTACCTAAGGGATCGAGTTAAATACACAATCGTTGATATCTTCGCTTCCAGACGTGCGATTTTGAAGCTGTTTTCAGCGGATTTAGACTAAACTAGGCCTCCGCCTACGTACTGACCATATCGCACGCATTTACACGCGCGTCAGGACTTCATCCCTTACCGCACTTAGGAATTTTTCGTTTTTTCAAAGTAAATCCTCAAAATTTAGTTTTTCTTCCAAATTTTTTGCAAAAATAGTTTCAGTTTATAGTATAAATAGTACTCACCCTTCATCCCTGAATTCTGGTTCGCGATCCGTGTCCCGGTCTCCAGGTTGTGGGGTGAAAATCAAAATTTTTTGGTTCAAAAACTGGTTTTTTGACCAAAACCCAAAATTTTTGTTCGGCACCTACCCTGTTTTATTCCATATTTAGCTAGCCCGCGCGGAGACGCGTCTCTGGACACCTCGGCCGCGCCCCTAGCTCGAATAAAACATAGATTTTTCCAAAAAATAGTCTTTTTCATACATCTCTGTTAGCACCCAAAAACTACCTAAGGGATCGAGTTAAATACACAATCGTTGATATCTTCGCTTCCAGACGTGCGATTTTGAAGCTGTTTTCAGCGGATTTAGACTAAACTAGGCCTCCGCCTACGTACTGACCATATCGCACGCACACACGCGCGTCAGGACTTCATCCCTTACCGCACTTAGGAATTTTTCGACTTTTTCAAAGTAAATTCTCAAAATTTAGTGTTTTTTCCAAATTTTTTGCAAAAATAGCATCAGTTTATAGTGTAAATAGTACTCACCCTTCATCCCTGAATTCTGGTTCGCGATCCGTGTCCCGGTCTCCAGGTTGTGGGGTGAAAATCAAAATTTTTTGGTTCAAAAACTGGTTTTTTGACCAAAACTCAAAATTTTTGTTCGGCACCTACCCGTTTTTATTCCTCATATAGCTAGCCCGCGCGGAGACGCGTCTCTGGACACCTCGGCCGCGCCCCTAGCTCGAATAAAACATAGATTTTTCCAAAAAATAGTCTTTTTCATACATCTCTGTTAGCACCCAAAAACTACCTAAGGGATCGAGTTAAATACACAATCGTTGATATCTTCGCTTCCAGACGTGCGATTTTGAAGCTGTTTTCAGCGGATTTAGACTAAACTAGGCCTCCGCCTACGTACTGACCATATCGCACGCACACACGCGCGTCAGGACTTCATCCCTTACCGCACTTAGGAATTTTTCGACTTTTTCAAAGTAAATTCTCAAAATTTAGTGTTTTTTCCAAATTTTTTGCAAAAATAGCATCAGTTTATAGTGTAAATAGTACTCACCCTTCATCCCTGAATTCTGGTTCGCGATCCGTGTCCCGGTCTCCAGGTTGTGGGGTGAAAATCAAAATTTTTTGGTTCAAAAACTGGTTTTTTGACCAAAACTCAAAATTTTTGTTCGGCACCTACCCGTTTTTATTCCTCATATAGCTAGCCCGCGCGGAGACGCGTCTCTGGACACCTCGGCCGCGCCCCTAGCTCGAATAAAACATAGATTTTTCCAAAAAATAGTCTTTTTCATACATCTCTGTTAGCACCCAAAAACTACCTAAGGGATCGAGTTAAGACATGGAGAGAGCGACTATCGCAACCCCGTGCAGGGCACGCCACAATAGTGGCGATAAGTCCCCTCTTTGAGGAGTGGCTGGAGAGACGCCACGGCGTCCTCACCTTCCGCCTGACGCAGGTTCTTACCGGACACGGATGTTTCGGTAAGTTCCTGCACCGAATCGGGCGGGAGGAAACGCCCGGGTGCTATCACTGTGAGGATAGGCCGGAGGACACGGTGGAGCACACTGTGGAGGTGTGCCCCGCTTGGGTGGAGCACCGCCGTGTCCTCGAGGTGGCGATCGGCGGCGGCGACCTCTCGCTCCCGGCCCTGGTTCGTGCCATGGTCCGGAGCGAGACGGAATGGGACGCCGTCACCTCCTTCTGCGAAGCAGTCATGCTAGCGAAGGAGGTGGCGGAACAGGACAGGGAGAGATCCTCACGTCCCGGCCGCCGCGGGAGACGCCCCGGGCGTCGGGGGCCACGTGGTGGCTTCCGGCCACCGTAGGCGCGGGCCTGTGGACGGGGAGCTATGGGCTAGCTCGCCGTCCGTACGTCTCATGACGACAGGCCGTGTCGACGGCGCGTTCGTGTTCCACGCGCGCCTCAAAGAGAGTCAGCAATAGGGAAGGGGTCCGCAAGGACCGAAGCCTGCCGGGGCTGCGGGACTATTCGAAAGAGATACCGTGGCCCCGGAACACAAAGGGCGATGAAGGAACATGGATGGGTTTTAGTCAGTAAAAGTCTGACACTCCCTCCTGCTCAGCCCAGAGCGGGAGAAGTCATTTGATGATTTCCCATCCGAAAAAAAAAAAAAAAAAAAAAAAAAAAGGGATCGAGTTAAATACACAATCGTTGATATCTTCGCTTCCAGACGTGCGATTTTGAAGCTGTTTTCAGCGGATTTAGACTAAACTAGGCCTCCGCCTACGTACTGACCATATCGCACGCACACACGCGCGTCAGGACTTCATCCCTTACCGCACTTAGGAATTTTTCGACTTTTTCAAAGTAAATTCTCAAAATTTAGTGTTTTTTCCAAATTTTTTGCAAAAATAGCATCAGTTTATAGTGTAAATAGTACTCACCCTTCATCCCTGAATTCTGGTTCGCGATCCGTGTCCCGGTCTCCAGGTTGTGGGGTGAAAATCAAAATTTTTTGGTTCAAAAACTGGTTTTTTGACCAAAACTCAAAATTTTTGTTCGGCACCTACCCGTTTTTATTCCTCATATAGCTAGCCCGCGCGGAGACGCGTCTCTGGACACCTCGGCCGCGCCCCTAGCTCGAATAAAACATAGATTTTTCCAAAAAATAGTCTTTTTCATACATCTCTGTTAGCACCCAAAAACTACCTAAGGGATCGAGTTAAATACACAATCGTTGATATCTTCGCTTCCAGACGTGCGATTTTGAAGCTGTTTTCAGCGGATTTAGACTAAACTAGGCCTCCGCCTACGTACTGACCATATCGCACGCACACACGCGCGTCAGGACTTCATCCCTTACCGCACTTAGGAATTTTTCGACTTTTTCAAAGTAAATTCTCAAAATTTAGTGTTTTTTCCAAATTTTTTGCAAAAATAGCATCAGTTTATAGTGTAAATAGTACTCACCCTTCATCCCTGAATTCTGGTTCGCGATCCGTGTCCCGGTCTCCAGGTTGTGGGGTGAAAATCAAAATTTTT
Source organism: Xestia rhomboidea (assembly GCA_963853795.1). Classification (NCBI taxonomy): domain Eukaryota; kingdom Metazoa; phylum Arthropoda; class Insecta; order Lepidoptera; family Noctuidae; genus Xestia; species Xestia rhomboidea. The sequence continues at coordinate 11,452,152 of OY970784.1, read as the reverse complement.
TGGTTCAAAAACTGGTTTTTTGACCAAAACTCAAAATTTTTGTTCGGCACCTACCCGTTTTTATTCCTCATATAGCTAGCCCGCGCGGAGACGCGTCTCTGGACACCTCGGCCGCGCCCCTAGCTCGAATAAAACATAGATTTTTCCAAAAAATAGTCTTTTTCATACATCTCTGTTAGCACCCAAAAACTACCTAAGGGATCGAGTTAAATACACAATCGTTGATATCTTCGCTTCCAGACGTGCGATTTTGAAGCTGTTTTCAGCGGATTTAGACTAAACTAGGCCTCCGCCTACGTACTGACCATATCGCACGCACACACGCGCGTCAGGACTTCATCCCTTACCGCACTTAGGAATTTTTCGACTTTTTCAAAGTAAATTCTCAAAATTTAGTGTTTTTTCCAAATTTTTTGCAAAAATAGCATCAGTTTATAGTGTAAATAGTACTCACCCTTCATCCCTGAATTCTGGTTCGCGATCCGTGTCCCGGTCTCCAGGTTGTGGGGTGAAAATCAAAATTTTTTGGTTCAAAAACTGGTTTTTTGACCAAAACTCAAAATTTTTGTTCGGCACCTACCCGTTTTTATTCCTCATATAGCTAGCCCGCGCGGAGACGCGTCTCTGGACACCTCGGCCGCGCCCCTAGCTCGAATAAAACATAGATTTTTCCAAAAAATAGTCTTTTTCATACATCTCTGTTAGCACCCAAAAACTACCTAAGGGATCGAGTTAAATACACAATCGTTGATATCTTCGCTTCCAGACGTGCGATTTTGAAGCTGTTTTCAGCGGATTTAGACTAAACTAGGCCTCCGCCTACGTACTGACCATATCGCACGCACACACGCGCGTCAGGACTTCATCCCTTACCGCACTTAGGAATTTTTCGACTTTTTCAAAGTAAATTCTCAAAATTTAGTGTTTTTTCCAAATTTTTTGCAAAAATAGCATCAGTTTATAGTGTAAATAGTACTCACCCTTCATCCCTGAATTCTGGTTCGCGATCCGTGTCCCGGTCTCCAGGTTGTGGGGTGAAAATCAAAATTTTTTGGTTCAAAAACTGGTTTTTTGACCAAAACTCAAAATTTTTGTTCGGCACCTACCCGTTTTTATTCCTCATATAGCTAGCCCGCGCGGAGACGCGTCTCTGGACACCTCGGCCGCGCCCCTAGCTCGAATAAAACATAGATTTTTCCAAAAAATAGTCTTTTTCATACATCTCTGTTAGCACCCAAAAACTACCTAAGGGATCGAGTTAAATACACAATCGTTGATATCTTCGCTTCCAGACGTGCGATTTTGAAGCTGTTTTCAGCGGATTTAGACTAAACTAGGCCTCCGCCTACGTACTGACCATATCGCACGCACACACGCGCGTCAGGACTTCATCCCTTACCGCACTTAGGAATTTTTCGACTTTTTCAAAGTAAATTCTCAAAATTTAGTGTTTTTTCCAAATTTTTTGCAAAAATAGCATCAGTTTATAGTGTAAATAGTACTCACCCTTCATCCCTGAATTCTGGTTCGCGATCCGTGTCCCGGTCTCCAGGTTGTGGGGTGAAAATCAAAATTTTTTGGTTCAAAAACTGGTTTTTTGACCAAAACTCAAAATTTTTGTTCGGCACCTACCCGTTTTTATTCCTCATATAGCTAGCCCGCGCGGAGACGCGTCTCTGGACACCTCGGCCGCGCCCCTAGCTCGAATAAAACATAGATTTTTCCAAAAAATAGTCTTTTTCATACATCTCTGTTAGCACCCAAAAACTACCTAAGGGATCGAGTTAAGGGGTGCGAAGTCAGAAGTCCTCCACGTGTGTCCGGCGTCTGCTCGTCCCTCTCGATACGTCTGGAGGGAAGAGCAGCTGCTGGGCCGGTGCACCCCGGGCGCGGCAGTATCCTTCTCCGGGGAATGAGGGGAAATAAGAATTTCCTCTTATCCCTCGGGGAGTGGTACTGCCGCGGCCAATTATTCTGACATGGGTGGGGTCCGACCCGGACCAAAGGTGCGTTCCTTTGCGTGCCCTCTGATTAGCAGAGGGCATAGCAGAGGAGTGAGGGCGGGCTCGGTGTGCACTTACCCTGCCTCCGAGCAGACAGAGAAGGATCGTCCTCCTCTGTCACCGCCGGTCTCGTAATCCCACCGTCGAAGTGTCGTGGATCAAGTCTCGCGGCTTCGACAGGGACCGAGGGTCTTGGCTTAACCGCCCGGACCGCGAGGTAGACAACCTCTATAAAAAGTTACCCCGAATCCCAAGCGGCGACGCACCGCGAGGGGATGTATGGCTGACGGGTGTTCCAGAGAACAAATCAGTCGCTAGTGCGCTCCTCGCCAGGGTACCTGCAGACCCCCTGGCGAGTAATAAATACTTTAAATCTGCCCTTCTAGGTACAGGGGTCTCTGCCTAGTAAGGAGTATATTTCCCCCATACTCGTGGGTTCAATATGGATAGCAATACAAAAAAACCAACCAAAACCGCCGGCAACGGCAAGAAAGAGGAGAGGAGGGATGCGGGGTCGGAGTCCGACGTCGCATCCAGCGATGCGAGTGCGGGAGGCTCAGGGAGCTCCCGCCGCGCGAGTGATGGAGCCGCTGTGGAGAACGGCAAGTTCTTCCGCAAGCGGCCCAGGCGGGATGGCGACCGTGGGTCGTCATCCGGAGAGGAGGAGGCCTCGGCCCGAAAGATCCCCACCAACAAGCGTGGTGGGATCCGGGGCAAGGGGAGGGGGCTATCTGCCTCCGTGAGGGCCGAGAAATCGGCAAGGCTTGCCGAGGAGGGGCGCCACCCGGGCAGCAATGCTGCTCCAGGATCTGGCGACGAGGCAGGTGCACCTGGCGGCTCCGATGTGGAGCGTAAGACCAGGTTCGCGAAGGAGGTAGAGGCCGCGATAAGAGGCGTGGCCCTGAAGATGAAGACCTCATCAAAACTCAGGGCCATACCCGCGGCTTCTGCCTCCATCATGGCGGCAGCGGAGGCCAACTTTGGCGGACCTCCCCCTCCTCCTCCTCCTCCTCCTACGGTGGATGGGGCGGAGTTGGCCAAACTGAGGGCGGAGGTGGCCCGCCTGTCGGCCGCCACGGAGGCTCTCCAAAAGGAGAACGCCAGGCTCCTAGCAGACCTGGCCAGTCTGCGGGAGTCTGGCTCCCGAGTGGCGCCGAAAAAAGGGGACCAGACGCAGCGACCCAGTCAGCCCGAGCCAGTCGAGAACCAGGTCCTGAACCTGGTTCGGCAGGAGCTGGCTTCCTTCCAGGCACGGTTCTCCGTCCTGGAGGGAATTGTCCTGCGTCCCCCCCTGGCGGCAAGTAAGGGAGCCCCGGGTCCGAGGGCAGCCTCATATGCGGCTGCTGCGGCTGCCGCACCCGGACCGGGGCAGTCCAGCCAGCCATCTGGCAGGGCAGTGGCGGCCCCTCCCCCAAAGCCGGCCCCGGCGAAACCGGTGCCGGCTAAAAAGGCGCCCAGGGGGAGAAAGGGCAAAGCGGCTGCACAGGCGTCGGCTGTGCCGGCGCCAGTGCCAGTAGCGAGTGGGCCAGCGCCGGCAGTACGTCAGCCGCCGCCGCCGCCACCGCCCCCCCAGCAGCCCCCTACACCTCCTGCAGCCGAAGCCGGATGGCAGGTGGCCGGTCAGAAGAAGAAGGGGCGGAAAGCGGCCAAAAAGGCCCGAAACAAAGAGCGGCAGCGCCAGTTTCGGGAGCGCAAGATCGCGGCTAGGCTCCGCGCCCCTAAGACCGCGGCTGTAGTGATCACACTGCAGCCGGAAGCGGAACAGAGGGGCGTGTCCTACCGCGACCTGCTGGCGAAGGCGAAGGCGACGGTGAACCTCGGCGAGCTGGGGATCACCGGGGGCCTCCGGCTTAAAGTCACCGCAACGGGGGCTAGACTGCTGGAGATCCCTGGCGAAACCAGCGGCTCGTCCGCCGACGCTCTGGCTGAAAAGCTCAGAGCGTCCCTTAATGCGGACGAGGCCCGAGTGTCCAGGCCCGTCAAATGCGCAGATCTGCGCATCCTGGGTCTGGACGACTCGGTGACCGAGGAGGAGGTGGTGGCCGCCGTCGCTAGGTCCGGAGGGTGCCCTGCCGATCAGGTCAGGGCAGGCACCCTTCGCCCGGACCCCACGGGCATGCGGACCGTAATGGTCAGCTGCCCTGTGACGGCGGCCAGGACGATTGTGGAGGGCCGTAGGCTACTGGTGGGCTGGGTCTCAGCGCAGGTGAAGCTGCTGGAGCCCAGACCTCTGAGGTGCTACCGATGCCTCGTGGGACACCATGTATCGGTGCAATGCGCCTCGGAGGTCGACCGCAGCGGCCTCTGCTTCCGCTGCAGCCAGCCCGGTCACACATCCGCGGCTTGCTGCGCCGCCGCGCCGCACTGCGCTGCATGTGCGGCGGCTGGCAAGCCTGCCGATCACCGGGCTGGGAGCAAGGCCTGCGCTCCGCCCACCAGGGCCACCAGAGGCAAGGGCAGGCCCTCCGCCGCCACCGCCACCGTCGCCACCGCCGCAGCCGCAACTGCCGCCGCTGCCGCTCCCTCTGTCGCCGCCACAGAGGGGCCCTCACAGGGGGCCAGGTTGGAGGAAGCGGTAATGGAGTGCCAATAACGGCCCCATTACGCTTCCTCCAGGCGAATATCAACCACTGCGCCTGCGCTCAGGATCTCTTGCTCCAGAGCATGGCGCAGTGGTTGATTAACATCGCTGTGGTCGCTGAGCCGTATTTCGTCTGGCCCAGGGAAGACTGGGTGGCGGACCTAAGCGGCTCAGTGACCATAGTGTCGTCGGCCGCCGCCGGCACCCCGACCCTTGAAAGTGTCAGGAGGGGTCGGGGGTGCGTAGCAGCCCGGTTCGGGGAGATCGTCGTAGTGGGTGTCTACTTCTCCCCGAGCCGAACTCTCGCCGAGTTCCACAACTCTCTCGCAGAGTTGAGTGTCGTCGTCGGAAACCATTCCCTCCCCGTGCTTGTCCTCGGGGACTTCAATGCCAAGAACTTGGCTTGGGGTTCCCGTTGCACAGACGTGCGGGGAAGGATGGTGGAGGACTGGGCCCTGGAGAAGGGCCTGGTCGTCCTAAATCGGGGTTCTGTCGCCACGTGCGTGAGGATGCGGGGCGAGTCGGTGGTGGACATTTCGTTCGCTAGCCCCGCCCTGTCACCGCGTGTCGTTGACTGGCGCGTCATGGAGGGGGTGGAGACCTATTCCGACCACCGGTACATCCGGTTCGACGTCTCCACCCAGACCTCAAGCGCGCCGGTCCAACAGGCCCCGAGTGGTCCGCGTTGGGCGCTGAAGCAGCTGGACCGGGAGCTCCTCCTGGAAGCCTCGATCGTGCAGGCCTGGGTGACATCACCGGACAGGCCTGCCGACGTCAATGATGAGGCAGGGTGGTTCCAGGAGGCCATGTCCGACATATGTGACGTGGCAATGCCCCGAGTCCGGCCAGGAAGCGCCCGGCGTCAGGTGTACTGGTGGTCGCGAGAGCTGACGTCCCTACGGGAGGCGTGTGTGGCTGCGCGACACCTGTACGCCAGGCACCGCAGGCTCCGCATTCGCCCACCGAATGCGGCAGCCATTGAGGCGGAGCTTTATGAGGGCTACAGAGCGGCGAAGACCGCCCTCCGCGAGGCTGTCCTGCGGGCCAGAGATCTGGCCCGCGAGGAGATGCTGGGGGCTCTCGACAGAGATCCGTGGGGGCGCCCTTACAAGATGTTGCGGGACAAACTCCGCACCTGGGCCCCCCCGCTGACGCAGAGTCTCCGGCCTCAGCTCGTGGAGGACGTGGTGAGCGCTCTGTTCCCCTCGCGAGGGGAACACCCGCCCCCGCCTATGGCTCCGCCGGCTGCGGTGCCGGAAGCGGACCACCATAGTGACGACGACGACGCTCCTGAAGTGACCGGGGTAGACCTGAGAGTGGCGGTACGAAGGCTAGGTGCCAAAAATACCGCCCCGGGACCCGATGGCTTGCCTGGCAAAGCCTGGGTCCTGGCCTCGGAGGCTCTCGGGCCCCGACTGGAAGGGCTCTTTAGCGCATGTTTGGAGAGAGGCCAGTTCCCGCTTCGTTGGAAGACGGGGAAGCTGGTCCTCATCCGGAAGCCGGGGCGCCCGGCGGACTCTCCGTCCGCCTACCGGCCCGTGGTGCTGCTCGACGAGGTGGGCAAGCTCTTTGAAAGAGTAGTTGCAAACCGCCTCGCCGAGCACCTTGCGGGGATGGGGCCGGACCTTGCGGAACACCAGTATGGTTTCCGCAAGGGGCGCTCTACGGTGGACGCCATCATGCGCGTGAGGGCCCTCACGACGGGGGATGCGGTGTCCCGGGGTGGGGTTGTCTTGGCGGTGTCTCTCGACATCGCCAATGCCTTCAACTCCATGCCCTGGAGCTGCATAAGGGAGGCACTCCGGTATCACCGGGTGCCGACCTACCTCCGTCGTGTGGTCGGGGACTACCTGGCGGACAGGTACGTCATCTACCCCGGTCGCAGTGGAGACTGGAACCGGCGAGAGATGTCGTGCGGTGTTCCGCAGGGATCGGTTCTAGGCCCATCCTTGTGGAACATCGGTTACGACTGGGTGCTGCGCGCCGACCTCCCTAGCGGCGTCAGCGTGGTCTGCTATGCGGACGACACGCTGGTGCTCGCACAGGGGGGGTCGCACGAGGCGGCGGCCGAAGTTATGACACGCGGGGTTGCGATAGTCGTTGAGAGGATCCGGCAACTGGGTCTCGAGGTGGCATTGCACAAGTCCGAGGCCATGTGCTTTCATGGGCCTCGGAATGCGCCACCTCCGGGATCCTCAGTGATGGCAGGAGGGGTTTCCATCGGCGTCGAGTCGACGCTGAAGTACCTGGGACTTGTCCTCGACAGCCGGTGGAACTTCGTGGAGCATTTCCGACGTTTGGCCCCCAGACTGGAGCGGACAGGGGCTGCCTTCAGGCGGCTCCTGCCCAACCTGGGGGGGCCGAACGCCTCCTGCCGGAGGCTCTACGCGGGAGTCGTGCGGTCCATGGCCCTCTACGGGGCCCCGGTGTGGGCACGTTCATTGAGGCGGCGTGCCGCCCACCACTTGAACGTGCCCCAGAAGGTGGTAGCCGTAAGGCTGGTCCGGGGGTACCGCACGATCTCCCGCGAGGCGGCGAACCTCCTTGCCGGATTGCCGCCATGGGATCTGGAGGCAATAGTCCTCGCGCGCCTACATGAGTGGCGCGCGGAGGCGCTACGCCGGGGGGAAACTCCGCTGCCGCGGCAAATTGTCGCTCAGCGGACGGACTTCCGGCGGGATCTCATGGCGACATGGAGAGAGCGACTATCGCAACCCCGTGCAGGGCACGCCACAATAGTGGCGATAAGTCCCCTCTTTGAGGAGTGGCTGGAGAGACGCCACGGCGTCCTCACCTTCCGCCTGACGCAGGTTCTTACCGGACACGGATGTTTCGGTAAGTTCCTGCACCGAATCGGGCGGGAGGAAACGCCCGGGTGCTATCATTGTGAGGATAGGCCGGAGGACACGGTGGAGCACACTGTGGAGGTGTGCCCCGCTTGGGTGGAGCACCGCCGTGTCCTCGAGGTGGCGATCGGCGGCGGCGACCTCTCGCTCCCGGCCCTGGTTCGTGCCATGGTCCGGGGCGAGACGGAATGGGACGCCGTCACCTCCTTCTGCGAAGCAGTCATGCTAGCGAAGGAGGTGGCGGAACAGGACAGGGAGAGATCCTCTCGTCCCGGCCGCCGCGGGAGACGCCCCGGGCGTCGGGGGCCACGTGGTGGCTTCCGGCCACCGTAGGCGCGGGCCTGTGGACGGGGAGCTATGGGCTAGCTCGCCGTCCGTTCGTCTCATGACGACAGGCCGTGTCGACGGCGCGTTCGTGTTCCACGCGCGCCTCAAAGAGAGTCAGCAATAAGGAAGGGGTCCGCAAGGACCGAAGCCTGCCGGGGCTGCGGGACTATTCGAAAGAGATACCGTGGCCCCGGAACACAAAGGGCGATGAAGGAACATGGATGGGTTTTAGTCAGTAAAAGTCTGACACTCCCTCCTGCTCAGCCCAGAGCGGGAGAAGTCATTTGATGATTTCCCATCCGAAAAAAAAAAAAAAAAAAAAAAAAAAAAAAGGGATCGAGTTAAATACACAATCGTTGATATCTTCGCTTCCAGACGTGCGATTTTGAAGCTGTTTTCAGCGGATTTAGACTAAACTAGGCCTCCGCCTACGTACTGACCATATCGCACGCACACACGCGCGTCAGGACTTCATCCCTTACCGCACTTAGGAATTTTTCGACTTTTTCAAAGTAAATTCTCAAAATTTAGTGTTTTTTCCAAATTTTTTGCAAAAATAGCATCAGTTTATAGTGTAAATAGTACTCACCCTTCATCCCTGAATTCTGGTTCGCGATCCGTGTCCCGGTCTCCAGGTTGTGGGGTGAAAATCAAAATTTTTTGGTTCAAAAACTGGTTTTTTGACCAAAACTCAAAATTTTTGTTCGGCACCTACCCGTTTTTATTCCTCATATAGCTAGCCCGCGCGGAGACGCGTCTCTGGACACCTCGGCCGCGCCCCTAGCTCGAATAAAACATAGATTTTTCCAAAAAATAGTCTTTTTCATACATCTCTGTTAGCACCCAAAAACTACCTAAGGGATCGAGTTAAATACACAATCGTTGATATCTTCGCTTCCAGACGTGCGATTTTGAAGCTGTTTTCAGCGGATTTAGACTAAACTAGGCCTCCGCCTACGTACTGACCATATCGCACGCACACACGCGCGTCAGGACTTCATCCCTTACCGCACTTAGGAATTTTTCGACTTTTTCAAAGTAAATTCTCAAAATTTAGTGTTTTTTCCAAATTTTTTGCAAAAATAGCATCAGTTTATAGTGTAAATAGTACTCACCCTTCATCCCTGAATTCTGGTTCGCGATCCGTGTCCCGGTCTCCAGGTTGTGGGGTGAAAATCAAAATTTTTTGGTTCAAAAACTGGTTTTTTGACCAAAACTCAAAATTTTTGTTCGGCACCTACCCGTTTTTATTCCTCATATAGCTAGCCCGCGCGGAGACGCGTCTCTGGACACCTCGGCCGCGCCCCTAGCTCGAATAAAACATAGATTTTTCCAAAAAATAGTCTTTTTCATACATCTCTGTTAGCACCCAAAAACTACCTAAGGGATCGAGTTAAATACACAATCGTTGATATCTTCGCTTCCAGACGTGCGATTTTGAAGCTGTTTTCAGCGGATTTAGACTAAACTAGGCCTCCGCCTACGTACTGACCATATCGCACGCACACACGCGCGTCAGGACTTCATCCCTTACCGCACTTAGGAATTTTTCGACTTTTTCAAAGTAAATTCTCAAAATTTAGTGTTTTTTCCAAATTTTTTGCAAAAATAGCATCAGTTTATAGTGTAAATAGTACTCACCCTTCATCCCTGAATTCTGGTTCGCGATCCGTGTCCCGGTCTCCAGGTTGTGGGGTGAAAATCAAAATTTTTTGGTTCAAAAACTGGTTTTTTGACCAAAACTCAAAATTTTTGTTCGGCACCTACCCGTTTTTATTCCTCATATAGCTAGCCCGCGCGGAGACGCGTCTCTGGACACCTCGGCCGCGCCCCTAGCTCGAATAAAACATAGATTTTTCCAAAAAATAGTCTTTTTCATACATCTCTGTTAGCACCCAAAAACTACCTAAGGGATCGAGTTAAATACACAATCGTTGATATCTTCGCTTCCAGACGTGCGATTTTGAAGCTGTTTTCAGCGGATTTAGACTAAACTAGGCCTCCGCCTACGTACTGACCATATCGCACGCACACACGCGCGTCAGGACTTCATCCCTTACCGCACTTAGGAATTTTTCGACTTTTTCAAAGTAAATTCTCAAAATTTAGTGTTTTTTCCAAATTTTTTGCAAAAATAGCATCAGTTTATAGTGTAAATAGTACTCACCCTTCATCCCTGAATTCTGGTTCGCGATCCGTGTCCCGGTCTCCAGGTTGTGGGGTGAAAATCAAAATTTTTTGGTTCAAAAACTGGTTTTTTGACCAAAACTCAAAATTTTTGTTCGGCACCTACCCGTTTTTATTCCTCATATAGCTAGCCCGCGCGGAGACGCGTCTCTGGACACCTCGGCCGCGCCCCTAGCTCGAATAAAACATAGATTTTTCCAAAAAATAGTCTTTTTCATACATCTCTGTTAGCACCCAAAAACTACCTAAGGGATCGAGTTAAATAAGGTGGTGGCCGTAAGGCTAATCCGGGGGTACCGCACGATCTCCCGCGAGGCGGCGAACCTCCTTGCCGGATTGCCGCCATGGGATCTGGAGGCAATAGTCCTCGCGCGCCTACACGAGTGGCGCGCGGAGGCGCTACGCCGGGGGGAAACTCCGCTGCCGCGGCAAATTGTCGCTCAGCGGACGGACTTCCGGCGGGATCTCATGGCGACATGGAGAGAGCGACTATCGCAACCCCGTGCAGGGCACGCCACAATAGTGGCGATAAGTCCCCTCTTTGAGGAGTGGCTGGAGAGACGCCACGGCGTCCTCACCTTCCGCCTGACGCAGGTTCTTACCGGACACGGATGTTTCGGTAAGTTCCTGCACCGAATCGGGCGGGAGGAAACGCCCGGGTGCTATCATTGTGAGGATAGGCCGGAGGACACGGCGGAGCACACTGTGGAGGTGTGCCCTGCTTGGGTGGAGCACCGCCGTGTCCTCGAGGTGGCGATCGGCGGCGGCGACCTCTCGCTCCCGGCCTTGGTTCGTGCCATGGTCCGGAGCGAGACGGAATGGGACGCCGTCACCTCCTTCTGCGAAGCAGTCATGCTAGCGAAGGAGGTGGCGGAACAGGACAGGGAGAGATCCTCACGTCCCGGCCGCCGCGGGAGACGCCCCGGGCGTCGGGGGCCACGTGGTGGCTTCCGGCCACCGTAGGCGCGGGCCTGTGGACGGGGAGCTATGGGCTAGCTCGCCGTCCGTACGTCTCATGACGACAGGCCGTGTCGACGGCGCGTTCGTGTTCCACGCGCGCCTCAAAGAGAGTCAGCAATAAGGAAGGGGTCCGCAAGGGCCGAAGCCTGCCGGGGCTGCGGGACTATTCGAAAGAGATACCGTGGCCCCGGAACACAAAGGGCGATGAAGGAACATGGATGGGTTTTAGTCAGTAAAAGTCTGACACTCCCTCCTGCTCAGCCCAGAGCGGGAGAAGTCATTTGATGATTTCCCATCCGAAAAAAAAAAAAAAAAAAAAAAAAAAAAAAGGGATCGAGTTAAATACACAATCGTTGATATCTTCGCTTCCAGACGTGCGATTTTGAAGCTGTTTTCAGCGGATTTAGACTAAACTAGGCCTCCGCCTACGTACTGACCATATCGCACGCACACACGCGCGTCAGGACTTCATCCCTTACCGCACTTAGGAATTTTTCGACTTTTTCAAAGTAAATTCTCAAAATTTAGTGTTTTTTCCAAATTTTTTGCAAAAATAGCATCAGTTTATAGTGTAAATAGTACTCACCCTTCATCCCTGAATTCTGGTTCGCGATCCGTGTCCCGGTCTCCAGGTTGTGGGGTGAAAATCAAAATTTTTTGGTTCAAAAACTGGTTTTTTGACCAAAACTCAAAATTTTTGTTCGGCACCTACCCGTTTTTATTCCTCATATAGCTAGCCCGCGCGGAGACGCGTCTCTGGACACCTCGGCCGCGCCCCTAGCTCGAATAAAACATAGATTTTTCCAAAAAATAGTCTTTTTCATACATCTCTGTTAGCACCCAAAAACTACCTAAGGGATCGAGTTAAATACACAATCGTTGATATCTTCGCTTCCAGACGTGCGATTTTGAAGCTGTTTTCAGCGGATTTAGACTAAACTAGGCCTCCGCCTACGTACTGACCATATCGCACGCACACACGCGCGTCAGGACTTCATCCCTTACCGCACTTAGGAATTTTTCGACTTTTTCAAAGTAAATTCTCAAAATTTAGTGTTTTTTCCAAATTTTTTGCAAAAATAGCATCAGTTTATAGTGTAAATAGTACTCACCCTTCATCCCTGAATTCTGGTTCGCGATCCGTGTCCCGGTCTCCAGGTTGTGGGGTGAAAATCAAAATTTTTTGGTTCAAAAACTGGTTTTTTGACCAAAACTCAAAATTTTTGTTCGGCACCTACCCGTTTTTATTCCTCATATAGCTAGCCCGCGCGGAGACGCGTCTCTGGACACCTCGGCCGCGCCCCTAGCTCGAATAAAACATAGATTTTTCCAAAAAATAGTCTTTTTCATACATCTCTGTTAGCACCCAAAAACTACCTAAGGGATCGAGTTAAATACACAATCGTTGATATCTTCGCTTCCAGACGTGCGATTTTGAAGCTGTTTTCAGCGGATTTAGACTAAACTAGGCCTCCGCCTACGTACTGACCATATCGCACGCACACACGCGCGTCAGGACTTCATCCCTTACCGCACTTAGGAATTTTTCGACTTTTTCAAAGTAAATTCTCAAAATTTAGTGTTTTTTCCAAATTTTTTGCAAAAATAGCATCAGTTTATAGTGTAAATAGTACTCACCCTTCATCCCTGAATTCTGGTTCGCGATCCGTGTCCCGGTCTCCAGGTTGTGGGGTGAAAATCAAAATTTTTTGGTTCAAAAACTGGTTTTTTGACCAAAACTCAAAATTTTTGTTCGGCACCTACCCGTTTTTATTCCTCATATAGCTAGCCCGCGCGGAGACGCGTCTCTGGACACCTCGGCCGCGCCCCTAGCTCGAATAAAACATAGATTTTTCCAAAAAATAGTCTTTTTCATACATCTCTGTTAGCACCCAAAAACTACCTAAGGGATCGAGTTAAATACACAATCGTTGATATCTTCGCTTCCAGACGTGCGATTTTGAAGCTGTTTTCAGCGGATTTAGACTAAACTAGGCCTCCGCCTACGTACTGACCATATCGCACGCACACACGCGCGTCAGGACTTCATCCCTTACCGCACTTAGGAATTTTTCGACTTTTTCAAAGTAAATTCTCAAAATTTAGTGTTTTTTCCAAATTTTTTGCAAAAATAGCATCAGTTTATAGTGTAAATAGTACTCACCCTTCATCCCTGAATTCTGGTTCGCGATCCGTGTCCCGGTCTCCAGGTTGTGGGGTGAAAATCAAAATTTTTTGGTTCAAAAACTGGTTTTTTGACCAAAACTCAAAATTTTTGTTCGGCACCTACCCGTTTTTATTCCTCATATAGCTAGCCCGCGCGGAGACGCGTCTCTGGACACCTCGCCCACGCCGCTAGCTCGAATAAAACATAGATTTTTCCAAAAAATAGTCTTTTTCATACATCTCTGTTAGCACCCAAAAACTACCTAAGGGATCGAGTTAAATACACAATCGTTGATATCTTCGCTTCCAGACGTGCGATTTTGAAGCTGTTTTCAGCGGATTTAGACTAAACTAGGCCTCCGCCTACGTACTGACCATATCGCACGCACTTACACGCGCGTCAGGACTTCATCCCTTACCGCACTTAGGAATTTTTCGATTTTTCAAAGTAAATCCTCAAAATTTAGAGTTTCTTCCAAATTTTCTGCAAAATTAGTTTCAGTTTATAGTATAAATAGTACTCACCCTTCATCCCTGAATTCTGGTCCGCGATCCGTGTCCCGGTCTCCAGGCTGTGGGGTGAAAATCAAAATTTTTTGGTTCAAAAACTGGTTTTTTGACCAAAACTCAAAATTTTTGTTCGGCACCTACCCGTTTTTATTCCTCATATAGCTAGCCCGCGCGGAGACGCGTCTCTGGACACCTCGGCCGCGCCCCTAGCTCGAATAAAACATAGATTTTTCCAAAAAATAGTCTTTTTCATACATCTCTGTTAGCACCCAAAAACTACCTAAGGGATCGAGTTAAATACACAATCGTTGATATCTTCGCTTCCAGACGTGCGATTTTGAAGCTGTTTTCAGCGGATTTAGACTAAACTAGGCCTCCGCCTACGTACTGACCATATCGCACGCACTTACACGCGCGTCAGGACTTCATCCCTTACCGCACTTAGGAATTTTTCGATTTTTCAAAGTAAATCCTCAAAATTTAGAGTTTCTTCCAAATTTTCTGCAAAATTAGTTTCAGTTTATAGTATAAATAGTACTCACCCTTCATCCCTGAATTCTGGTCCGCGATCCGTGTCCCGGTCTCCAGGCTGTGGGGTGAAAATCAAAATTTTTTGGTTCAAAAACTGGTTTTTTGACCAAAACTCAAAATTTTTGTTCGGCACCTACCCGTTTTTATTCCTCATATAGCTAGCCCGCGCGGAGACGCGTCTCTGGACACCTCGGCCGCGCCCCTAGCTCGAATAAAACATAGATTTTTCCAAAAAATAGTCTTTTTCATACATCTCTGTTAGCACCCAAAAACTACCTAAGGGATCGAGTTAAATGGTTGCGATAGTCGTGGAGAGAATCCGGCAACTGGGTCTCGAGGTGGCACTGCACAAGTCCGAGGCCATGTGCTTTCATGGGCCTCGGAATGCGCCACCTCCGGGATCCTCAGTGATGGCAGGAGGGGTTTCCATCGGCGTCGAGTCGACGCTGAAGTACCTGGGACTTGTCCTCGACAGCCGGTGGAACTTCGTGGAGCATTTCCGACGTTTGGCCCCCAGACTGGAGCGGACAGGGGCTGCCTTCAGGCGGCTCCTGCCCAACCTGGGGGGGCCGAACGCCTCCTGCCGGAGGCTCTACGCGGGAGTCGTGCGGTCCATGGCCCTTTACGGGGCCCCGGTGTGGGCACGTTCATTGAGGCGGCGTGCCGCCCACCACTTGAACGTGCCCCAGAAGGTGGTAGCCGTAAGGCTGGTCCGGGGGTACCGCACGATCTCCCGCGAGGCGGCGAACCTCCTTGCCGGATTGCCGCCATGGGATCTGGAGGCAATAGTCCTCGCGCGCCTACATGAGTGGCGCGCGGAGGCGCTACGCCGGGGGGAAACTCCGCTGCCGCGGCAAATTGTCGCTCAGCGGACGGACTTCCGGCGGGATCTCATGGCGACATGGAGAGAGCGACTATCGCAACCCCGTGCAGGGCACGCCACAATAGTGGCGATAAGTCCCCTCTTTGAGGAGTGGCTGGAGAGACGCCACGGCGTCCTCACCTTCCGCCTGACGCAGGTTCTTACCGGACACGGATGCTTCGGTAAGTTCCTGCACCGAATCGGGCGGGAGGAGACGCCCGGGTGTCACCATTGTGAGGATCGACCGGAGGACACGGTGGAGCACACGGTGGAGGTGTGCCCCGCTTGGGCGGAGCACCGCCGTGTCCTCGTAACGGCGATTGGCGGCGGCGACCTCTCGCTCCCGGCCTTGGTTCAATCCATGGTCCGGAGCGAGACGGAATGGGACGCCGTCACCTCCTTCTGCGAAGCAGTCATGCTAGCGAAGGAGGTGGCGGAACAGGACAGGGAGAGATCCTCACGTCCCGGCCGCCGCGGGAGACGCCCCGGGCGTCGGGGGCCACGTGGTGGCTTCCGGCCGCCGTAGACGCGGGCCTGTGGACGGGGAGCTATGGGCTAGCTCGCCGTCCGTTCGTCTCATGACGACAGGCCGTGTCGACGGCGCGTTCGTGTTCCACGCGCGCCTCAAAGAGAGTCAGCAATAGTGAAGGGGTCCGCAAGGACCGAAGCCTGCCGGGGCTGCGGGACTATTCGAAAGAGATACCGTGGCCCCGGAACACAAAGGGCGATGAAGGAACATGGATGGGTTTTAGTCAGTAAAAGTCTGACACTCCCTCCTGCTCAGCCCAGAGCGGGAGAAGTCATTTGATGATTTCCCATCCGAAAAAAAAAAAAAAAAAAAAAAAAAAAAAAAAAAGGGATCGAGTTAAATACACAATCGTTGATATCTTCGCTTCCAGACGTGCGATTTTGAAGCTGTTTTCAGCGGATTTAGACTAAACTAGGCCTCCGCCTACGTACTGACCATATCGCACGCACTTACACGCGCGTCAGGACTTCATCCCTTACCGCACTTAGGAATTTTTCGATTTTTCAAAGTAAATCCTCAAAATTTAGAGTTTCTTCCAAATTTTCTGCAAAATTAGTTTCAGTTTATAGTATAAATAGTACTCACCCTTCATCCCTGAATTCTGGTCCGCGATCCGTGTCCCGGTCTCCAGGCTGTGGGGTGAAAATCAAAATTTTTTGGTTCAAAAACTGGTTTTTTGACCAAAACTCAAAATTTTTGTTCGGCACCTACCCGTTTTTATTCCTCATATAGCTAGCCCGCGCGGAGACGCGTCTCTGGACACCTCGGCCGCGCCCCTAGCTCGAATAAAACATAGATTTTTCCAAAAAATAGTCTTTTTCATACATCTCTGTTAGCACCCAAAAACTACCTAAGGGATCGAGTTAAATACACAATCGTTGATATCTTCGCTTCCAGACGTGCGATTTTGAAGCTGTTTTCAGCGGATTTAGACTAAACTAGGCCTCCGCCTACGTACTGACCATATCGCACGCACTTACACGCGCGTCAGGACTTCATCCCTTACCGCACTTAGGAATTTTTCGATTTTTCAAAGTAAATCCTCAAAATTTAGAGTTTCTTCCAAATTTTCTGCAAAATTAGTTTCAGTTTATAGTATAAATAGTACTCACCCTTCATCCCTGAATTCTGGTCCGCGATCCGTGTCCCGGTCTCCAGGCTGTGGGGTGAAAATCAAAATTTTTTGGTTCAAAAACTGGTTTTTTGACCAAAACTCAAAATTTTTGTTCGGCACCTACCCGTTTTTATTCCTCATATAGCTAGCCCGCGCGGAGACGCGTCTCTGGACACCTCGGCCGCGCCCCTAGCTCGAATAAAACATAGATTTTTCCAAAAAATAGTCTTTTTCATACATCTCTGTTAGCACCCAAAAACTACCTAAGGGATCGAGTTAAATACACAATCGTTGATATCTTCGCTTCCAGACGTGCGATTTTGAAGCTGTTTTCAGCGGATTTAGACTAAACTAGGCCTCCGCCTACGTACTGACCATATCGCACGCACTTACACGCGCGTCAGGACTTCATCCCTTACCGCACTTAGGAATTTTTCGATTTTTCAAAGTAAATCCTCAAAATTTAGAGTTTCTTCCAAATTTTCTGCAAAATTAGTTTCAGTTTATAGTATAAATAGTACTCACCCTTCATCCCTGAATTCTGGTCCGCGATCCGTGTCCTGGTCTCCAGGCTGTGGGGTGAAAATCAAAATTTTTTGGTTCAAAAACTGGTTTTTTGACCAAAACTCAAAATTTTTGTTCGGCACCTACCCGTTTTTATTCCTCATATAGCTAGCCCGCGCGGAGACGCGTCTCTGGACACCTCGGCCGCGCCCCTAGCTCGAATAAAACATAGATTTTTCCAAAAAATAGTCTTTTTCATACATCTCTGTTAGCACCCAAAAACTACCTAAGGGATCGAGTTAAATACACAATCGTTGATATCTTCGCTTCCAGACGTGCGATTTTGAAGCTGTTTTCAGCGGATTTAGACTAAACTAGGCCTCCGCCTACGTACTGACCATATCGCACGCACTTACACGCGCGTCAGGACTTCATCCCTTACCGCACTTAGGAATTTTTCGATTTTTCAAAGTAAATCCTCAAAATTTAGAGTTTCTTCCAAATTTTCTGCAAAATTAGTTTCAGTTTATAGTATAAATAGTACTCACCCTTCATCCCTGAATTCTGGTCCGCGATCCGTGTCCCGGTCTCCAGGCTGTGGGGTGAAAATCAAAATTTTTTGGTTCAAAAACTGGTTTTTTGACCAAAACTCAAAATTTTTGTTCGGCACCTACCCGTTTTTATTCCTCATATAGCTAGCCCGCGCGGAGACGCGTCTCTGGACACCTCGCCCACGCCGCTAGCTCGAATAAAACATAGATTTTTCCAAAAAATAGTCTTTTTCATACATCTCTGTTAGCACCCAAAAACTACCTAAGGGATCGAGTTAAGAGATGCTGGGGGCTCTCGACAGAGATCCGTGGGGGCGCCCTTACAAGATGGTGCGGGATAAACTCCGCACCTGGGCCCCCCCGCTGACGCAGAGTCTCCGGCCTCAGCTCGTGGACGTGGTGAGCGCTCTGTTCCCCTCGCGAGGGGAACACCCGCCCCCGCCTATGGCTCCGCCGGCTGCGGTGCCGGAAGCGGACCACCAAAGCGACGACGACGACGCTCCTGAAGTGACCGGGGTAGACCTGAGAGTGGCGGTACGAAGGCTAGGTGCCAAAAATACCGCCCCGGGACCCGACGGCTTGCCTGGCAAAGCCTGGGTCCTGGCCTCGGAGGCTCTCGGGCCCCGACTGGAAGGGCTCTTTAGCGCATGTTTGGAGAGAGGCCAGTTCCCGCTTCGTTGGAAGACGGGGAAGCTGGTCCTCATCCGGAAGCCGGGGCGCCCGGCGGACTCTCCGTCCGCCTACCGGCCCGTGGTGCTGCTCGACGAGGTGGGCAAGCTCTTTGAAAGAGTAGTTGCAAACCGCCTCGCCGAGCACCTTGCGGGGATGGGGCCGGACCTTGCGGAACACCAGTATGGTTTCCGCAAGGGGCGCTCTACGGTGGACGCCATCATGCGCGTGAGGGCCCTCACGACGGGGGATGCGGTGTCCCGGGGTGGGGTTGTCTTGGCGGTGTCTCTCGACATCGCCAATGCCTTCAACTCCATGCCCTGGAGCTGCATAAGGGAGGCACTCCGGTATCACCGGGTGCCGACCTACCTCCGTCGTGTGGTCGGGGACTACCTGGCAGACAGGTACGTCATCTACCCCGGTCGCAGTGGAGACTGGAACCGGCGAGAGATGTCGTGCGGTGTTCCGCAGGGATCGGTTCTAGGCCCATCCTTGTGGAACATCGGTTACGACTGGGTGCTGCGCGCCGACCTCCCTAGCGGCGTCAGCGTGGTCTGCTATGCGGACGACACGCTGGTGCTCGCACAGGGGGGGTCGCATGAGGCGGCGGCCGAAGTTATGACACGCGGGGTTGCGATAGTCGTTGAGAGGATCCGGCAACTGGGTCTCGAGGTGGCATTGCACAAGTCCGAGGCCATGTGCTTTCATGGGCCTCGGAATGCGCCACCTCCGGGATCCTCAGTGATGGCAGGAGGGGTTTCCATCGGCGTCGAGTCGACGTTGAAGTACCTGGGACTTGTCCTCGACAGCCGGTGGAACTTCGTGGAGCATTTCCGACGTTTGGCCCCCAAACTGGAGCGGACAGGGGCTGCCTTCAGGCGGCTCCTGCCCAACCTGGGGGGGCCGAACGCCTCCTGCCGGAGGCTCTACGCGGGAGTCGTGCGGTCCATGGCCCTTTACGGGGCCCCGGTGTGGGCACGTTCATTGAAGCGGCGTGCCGCCCACCACTTGAACGTGCCCCAGAAGGTGGTAGCCGTAAGGCTGGTCCGGGGGTACCGCACGATCTCCCGCGAGGCGGCGAACCTCCTTGCCGGATTGCCGCCATGGGATCTGGAGGCAATAGTCCTCGCGCGCCTACATGAGTGGCGCGCGGAGGCGCTACGCCGGGGAGAAACTCCGCTGCCGCGGCAAATTGTCGCTCAGCGGACGGACTTCCGGCGGGATCTCATGGCGACATGGAGAGAGCGACTATCGCAACCCCGTGCAGGGCACGCCACAATAGTGGCGATAAGTCCCCTCTTTGAGGAGTGGCTGGAGAGACGCCACGGCGTCCTCACCTTCCGCCTGACGCAGGTTCTTACCGGACACGGATGCTTCGGTAAGTTCCTGCACCGAATCGGGCGGGAGGAGACGCCCGGGTGTCACCATTGTGAGGATCGACCGGAGGACACGGTGGAGCACACGGTGGAGGTGTGCCCCGCTTGGGCGGAGCACCGCCGTGTCCTCGTAACGGCGATTGGCGGCGGCGACCTCTCGCTCCCGGCCTTGGTTCAATCCATGGTCCGGAGCGAGACGGAATGGGACGCCGTCACCTCCTTCTGCGAAGCAGTCATGCTAGCGAAGGAGGTGGCGGAACAGGACAGGGAGAGATCCTCACGTCCCGGCCGCCGCGGGAGACGCCCCGGGCGTCGGGGGCCACGTGGTGGCTTCCGGCCACCGTAGACGCGGGCCTGTGGACGGGGAGCTATGGGCTAGCTCGCCGTCCGTTCGTCTCATGACGACAGGCCGTGTCGACGGCGCGTTCGTGTTCCACGCGCGCCTCAAAGAGAGTCAGCAATAGTGAAGGGGTCCGCAAGGACCGAAGCCTGCCGGGGCTGCGGGACTATTCGAAAGAGATACCGTGGCCCCGGAACACAAAGGGCGATGAAGGAACATGGATGGGTTTTAGTCAGTAAAAGTCTGACACTCCCTCCTGCTCAGCCCAGAGCGGGAGAAGTCATTTGATGATTTCCCATCCGAAAAAAAAAAAAAAAAAAAAAAAAAAGGGATCGAGTTAAATACACAATCGTTGATATCTTCGCTTCCAGACGTGCGATTTTGAAGCTGTTTTCAGCGGATTTAGACTAAACTAGGCCTCCGCCTACGTACTGACCATATCGCACGCACACACGCGCGTCAGGACTTCATCCCTTACCGCACTTAGGAATTTTTCGACTTTTTCAAAGTAAATTCTCAAAATTTAGTGTTTTTTCCAAATTTTTTGCAAAAATAGCATCAGTTTATAGTGTAAATAGTACTCACCCTTCATCCCTGAATTCTGGTTCGCGATCCGTGTCCCGGTCTCCAGGTTGTGGGGTGAAAATCAAAATTTTTTGGTTCAAAAACTGGTTTTTTGACCAAAACTCAAAATTTTTGTTCGGCACCTACCCGTTTTTATTCCTCATATAGCTAGCCCGCGCGGAGACGCGTCTCTGGACACCTCGGCCGCGCCCCTAGCTCGAATAAAACATAGATTTTTCCAAAAAATAGTCTTTTTCATACATCTCTGTTAGCACCCAAAAACTACCTAAGGGATCGAGTTAAATACACAATCGTTGATATCTTCGCTTCCAGACGTGCGATTTTGAAGCTGTTTTCAGCGGATTTAGACTAAACTAGGCCTCCGCCTACGTACTGACCATATCGCACGCACACACGCGCGTCAGGACTTCATCCCTTACCGCACTTAGGAATTTTTCGACTTTTTCAAAGTAAATTCTCAAAATTTAGTGTTTTTTCCAAATTTTTTGCAAAAATAGCATCAGTTTATAGTGTAAATAGTACTCACCCTTCATCCCTGAATTCTGGTTCGCGATCCGTGTCCCGGTCTCCAGGTTGTGGGGTGAAAATCAAAATTTTTTGGTTCAAAAACTGGTTTTTTGACCAAAACTCAAAATTTTTGTTCGGCACTTACCCGTTTTTATTCCTCATATAGCTAGCCCGCGCGGAGACGCGTCTCTGGACACCTCGGCCGCGCCCCTAGCTCGAATAAAACATAGATTTTTCCAAAAAATAGTCTTTTTCATACATCTCTGTTAGCACCCAAAAACTACCTAAGGGATCGAGTTAAATACACAATCGTTGATATCTTCGCTTCCAGACGTGCGATTTTGAAGCTGTTTTCAGCGGATTTAGACTAAACTAGGCCTCCGCCTACGTACTGACCATATCGCACGCACACACGCGCGTCAGGACTTCATCCCTTACCGCACTTAGGAATTTTTCGACTTTTTCAAAGTAAATTCTCAAAATTTAGTGTTTTTTCCAAATTTTTTGCAAAAATAGC
The DNA here is from genome assembly GCA_963853795.1 of Xestia rhomboidea. NCBI lineage: Eukaryota > Metazoa > Arthropoda > Insecta > Lepidoptera > Noctuidae > Xestia > Xestia rhomboidea. The sequence goes on along the minus strand of OY970784.1, from coordinate 11,430,487 downwards.
ATCAGTTTATAGTGTAAATAGTACTCACCCTTCATCCCTGAATTCTGGTTCGCGATCCGTGTCCCGGTCTCCAGGTTGTGGGGTGAAAATCAAAATTTTTTGGTTCAAAAACTGGTTTTTTGACCAAAACTCAAAATTTTTGTTCGGCACCTACCCGTTTTTATTCCTCATATAGCTAGCCCGCGCGGAGACGCGTCTCTGGACACCTCGGCCGCGCCCCTAGCTCGAATAAAACATAGATTTTTCCAAAAAATAGTCTTTTTCATACATCTCTGTTAGCACCCAAAAACTACCTAAGGGATCGAGTTAAATACACAATCGTTGATATCTTCGCTTCCAGACGTGCGATTTTGAAGCTGTTTTCAGCGGATTTAGACTAAACTAGGCCTCCGCCTACGTACTGACCATATCGCACGCACACACGCGCGTCAGGACTTCATCCCTTACCGCACTTAGGAATTTTTCGACTTTTTCAAAGTAAATTCTCAAAATTTAGTGTTTTTTCCAAATTTTTTGCAAAAATAGCATCAGTTTATAGTGTAAATAGTACTCACCCTTCATCCCTGAATTCTGGTTCGCGATCCGTGTCCCGGTCTCCAGGTTGTGGGGTGAAAATCAAAATTTTTTGGTTCAAAAACTGGTTTTTTGACCAAAACTCAAAATTTTTGTTCGGCACCTACCCGTTTTTATTCCTCATATAGCTAGCCCGCGCGGAGACGCGTCTCTGGACACCTCGGCCGCGCCCCTAGCTCGAATAAAACATAGATTTTTCCAAAAAATAGTCTTTTTCATACATCTCTGTTAGCACCCAAAAACTACCTAAGGGATCGAGTTAAATACACAATCGTTGATATCTTCGCTTCCAGACGTGCGATTTTGAAGCTGTTTTCAGCGGATTTAGACTAAACTAGGCCTCCGCCTACGTACTGACCATATCGCACGCACACACGCGCGTCAGGACTTCATCCCTTACCGCACTTAGGAATTTTTCGACTTTTTCAAAGTAAATTCTCAAAATTTAGTGTTTTTTCCAAATTTTTTGCAAAAATAGCATCAGTTTATAGTGTAAATAGTACTCACCCTTCATCCCTGAATTCTGGTTCGCGATCCGTGTCCCGGTCTCCAGGTTGTGGGGTGAAAATCAAAATTTTTTGGTTCAAAAACTGGTTTTTTGACCAAAACTCAAAATTTTTGTTCGGCACCTACCCGTTTTTATTCCTCATATAGCTAGCCCGCGCGGAGACGCGTCTCTGGACACCTCGGCCGCGCCCCTAGCTCGAATAAAACATAGATTTTTCCAAAAAATAGTCTTTTTCATACATCTCTGTTAGCACCCAAAAACTACCTAAGGGATCGAGTTAAATACACAATCGTTGATATCTTCGCTTCCAGACGTGCGATTTTGAAGCTGTTTTCAGCGGATTTAGACTAAACTAGGCCTCCGCCTACGTACTGACCATATCGCACGCACACACGCGCGTCAGGACTTCATCCCTTACCGCACTTAGGAATTTTTCGACTTTTTCAAAGTAAATTCTCAAAATTTAGTGTTTTTTCCAAATTTTTTGCAAAAATAGCATCAGTTTATAGTGTAAATAGTACTCACCCTTCATCCCTGAATTCTGGTTCGCGATCCGTGTCCCGGTCTCCAGGTTGTGGGGTGAAAATCAAAATTTTTTGGTTCAAAAACTGGTTTTTTGACCAAAACTCAAAATTTTTGTTCGGCACCTACCCGTTTTTATTCCTCATATAGCTAGCCCGCGCGGAGACGCGTCTCTGGACACCTCGGCCGCGCCCCTAGCTCGAATAAAACATAGATTTTTCCAAAAAATAGTCTTTTTCATACATCTCTGTTAGCACCCAAAAACTACCTAAGGGATCGAGTTAAATGTCGTCGGAAACCATTCCCTCCCCGTGCTTGTGCTCGGGGACTTCAATGCCAAGAACTTGGCTTGGGGTTCCCGTTGCACAGACGTGCGGGGAAGGATGGTGGAGGACTGGGCCCTGGAGAAGGGCCTGGTCGTCCTAAATCGGGGTTCTGTCGCCACGTGTGTGAGGATGCGGGGCGAGTCGGTGGTGGACATTTCGTTCGCTAGCCCCGCCCTGTCACCGCGTGTCGTTGACTGGCGCGTCATGGAGGGGGTGGAGACCTATTCCGACCACCGGTACATCCGGTTCGACGTCTCCACCCAGACCTCAAGCGCGCCGGTCCAACAGGCCCCGAGTGGTCCGCGCTGGGCGCTGAAGCAGCTGGACCGGGAGCTCCTCCTGGAAGCCTCGATCGTGCAGGCCTGGGTGACATCACCGGACAGGCCTGCCGACGTTAACGATGAGGCAGGGTGGTTCCAGGAGGCCATGTCCGATATCTGTGACGTGGCAATGCCCCGAGTCCGGCCAGGAAGCGCCCGGCGTCAGGTGTACTGGTGGTCGCGTGAGCTGACGTCTTTACGGGAGGCGTGCGTGGCTGCGCGACACCTGTACGCCAGGCACCGCAGGCTCCGCATTCGCCCACCGAATGCGGCAGCCATTGAGGCGGAGCTATATGAGGGCTACAGAGCGGCGAAGACCGCCCTCTGCGGGGCTGTCCTGCGGGCCAGGGATCTGGCCCGCGAGGAGATGCTGGGGGCTCTCGACAGAGATCCGTGGGGGCGCCCTTACAAGATGGTGCGGGATAAACTCCGCACCTGGGCCCCCCCGCTGACGCAGAGTCTCCGGCCTCAGCTCGTGGAGGACGTGGTGAGCGCTCTGTTCCCCTCGCGAGGGGAACACCCGCCCCCGCCTATGGCTCTGCCGGCTGCGGTGCCGGAAGCGGACCACGAAAGCGACGACGACGACGCTCCGGAAGTGACCGGGGTAGAACTGAGAGTGGCGGTACGCAGGCTCAGTGCCAAAAATACCGCCCCGGGACCCGACGGCTTGCCTGGCAAAGCCTGGGTCCTGGCCTCGGAGGCTCTCGGTCCCCGACTAGAGGGGTTCTTAAGCGCATGCTTGGAGAGGGGCCAGTTCCCGCTTCGCTGGAAGACGGGGAAGCTGGTCCTCATCCGGAAGCCGGGGCGCCTGGCGGACTCTCCGTCCGCCTACCGGCCCGTGGTGTTGCTCGACGAGGTGGGCAAGCTCTTTGAAAGAGTCATTGCAAACCGCCTCGCCGAGCACCTTGCGGAGACGGGGCCGGACCTTGCGGAACACCAATATGGTTTCCGCAAGGGGCGCTCTACGGTGGACGCCATCATGCGCGTGAGAGCCCTCACGACGAGGGATGCGGTGTCCAGGGGTGGGGTGGTCTTGGCGGTGTCTCTCGACATCGCCAACGCCTTCAACTCCATGCCCTGGAGCTGCATAAGGGAGGCACTCCGGTATCACCGGGTGCCGACCTACCTTCGTCGTGTGGTCGGGGACTACCTGACGGATAGGGCCGTCATTTACCCCGGTCGCAGCGGAGACTGGAACCGGCGAGAGATGTCGTGCGGTGTTCCACAGGGATCGGTTCTGGGGCCGTCCTTGTGGAACATCGGGTACGACTGGGTGCTGCGCGCCGACCTCCCTAGCGGTGTCAGCGTAGTTTGCTACGCTGACGACACGCTGGTGCTGGCACAGGGGAGGTCGCACGAGGCGGCGGCCGACACTATGACACGCGGGGTTGCGATAGTCGTTGAGAGGATCCGGCAACTGGGTCTCGAGGTGGCATTGCACAAGTCCGAGGCCATGTGCTTTCATGGGCCTCGGAATGCGCCACCTCCGGGATCCTCAGTGATGGCAGGAGGGGTTTCCATCGGCGTCGAGTCGACGTTGAAGTACCTGGGACTTGTCCTCGACAGCCGGTGGAACTTCGTGGAGCATTTCCGACGTTTGGCCCCCAAACTGGAGCGGACAGGGGCTGCCTTCAGGCGGCTCCTGCCCAACCTGGGGGGGCCAAACGCCTCCTGCCGGAGGCTCTACGCGGGAGTCGTGCGGTCCATGGCCCTTTACGGGGCCCCGGTGTGGGCGCGTTCATTGAGGCAGCGAGCCGCCAACTATTTGAACGCGCCCCAAAAGGTGGTGGCCGTAAGGCTAATCCGGGGGTACCGCACGATCTCCCGCGAGGCGGCGAACCTCCTTGCCGGATTGCCGCCATGGGATCTGGAGGCAATAGTCCTCGCGCGCCTACATGAGTGGCGCGCGGAGGCGCTACGCCGGGGGGAAACTCCGCTGCCGCGGCAAATTGTCGCTCAGCGGACGGACTTCCGGCGTGATCTCATGGCGACATGGAGAGAGCGACTTTCGCAACCCCGTGCAGGGCACGCCACAATAGTGGCGGTAAGTCCCCTCTTTGAGGAGTGGCTGGAGAGACGCCACGGCGTCCTCACCTTCCGCCTGACGCAGGTTCTTACCGGACACGGCTGTTTCGGTAAGTTCCTGCACCGAATCGGGCGGGAGGAAACGTCCGGGTGTCAGCATTGTGAGGATCGACCGGAGGACACGGTGGAGCACACGGTGGAGGTGTGCCCCGCTTGGGCGGAGCACCGCCGTGTCCTCGTAACGGCGATTGGCGGCGGCGACCTCTCGCTCCCGGCCTTGGTTCAATCCATGGTCCGGAGCGAGACGGAATGGGACGCCGTCACCTCCTTCTGCGAAGCAGTCATGCTAGCGAAGGAGGTGGCGGAACAGGACAGGGAGAGATCCTCACGTCCCGGCCGCCGCGGGAGACGCCCCGGGCGTCGGGGGCCACGTGGTGGCTTCCGGCCACCGTAGACGCGGGCCTGTGGACGGGGAGCTATGGGCTAGCTCGCCGTCCGTACGTCTCATGACGACAGGCCGTGTCGACGGCGCGTTCGTGTTCCACGCGCGCCTCAAAGAGAGTCAGCATCAGTGAAGGGGTCCGCAAGGGCCGAAGCCTGCCGGGGCTGCGGGACTATTCGAAAGAGATACCGTGGCCCCGGAACACAAAGGGCGATGAAGGAACATGGATGGGTTTTAGTCAGTAAAAGTCTGACACTCCCTCCTGCTCAGCCCAGAGCGGGAGAAGTCATTTGATGATTTCCCATCCGAAAAAAAAAAAAAAAAAAAAAAAAAAAAAAGGGATCGAGTTAAATACACAATCGTTGATATCTTCGCTTCCAGACGTGCGATTTTGAAGCTGTTTTCAGCGGATTTAGACTAAACTAGGCCTCCGCCTACGTACTGACCATATCGCACGCACACACGCGCGTCAGGACTTCATCCCTTACCGCACTTAGGAATTTTTCGACTTTTTCAAAGTAAATTCTCAAAATTTAGTGTTTTTTCCAAATTTTTTGCAAAAATAGCATCAGTTTATAGTGTAAATAGTACTCACCCTTCATCCCTGAATTCTGGTTCGCGATCCGTGTCCCGGTCTCCAGGTTGTGGGGTGAAAATCAAAATTTTTTGGTTCAAAAACTGGTTTTTTGACCAAAACTCAAAATTTTTGTTCGGCACCTACCCGTTTTTATTCCTCATATAGCTAGCCCGCGCGGAGACGCGTCTCTGGACACCTCGGCCGCGCCCCTAGCTCGAATAAAACATAGATTTTTCCAAAAAATAGTCTTTTTCATACATCTCTGTTAGCACCCAAAAACTACCTAAGGGATCGAGTTAAATACACAATCGTTGATATCTTCGCTTCCAGACGTGCGATTTTGAAGCTGTTTTCAGCGGATTTAGACTAAACTAGGCCTCCGCCTACGTACTGACCATATCGCACGCACACACGCGCGTCAGGACTTCATCCCTTACCGCACTTAGGAATTTTTCGACTTTTTCAAAGTAAATTCTCAAAATTTAGTGTTTTTTCCAAATTTTTTGCAAAAATAGCATCAGTTTATAGTGTAAATAGTACTCACCCTTCATCCCTGAATTCTGGTTCGCGATCCGTGTCCCGGTCTCCAGGTTGTGGGGTGAAAATCAAAATTTTTTGGTTCAAAAACTGGTTTTTTGACCAAAACTCAAAATTTTTGTTCGGCACCTACCCGTTTTTATTCCTCATATAGCTAGCCCGCGCGGAGACGCGTCTCTGGACACCTCGGCCGCGCCCCTAGCTCGAATAAAACATAGATTTTTCCAAAAAATAGTCTTTTTCATACATCTCTGTTAGCACCCAAAAACTACCTAAGGGATCGAGTTAAATACACAATCGTTGATATCTTCGCTTCCAGACGTGCGATTTTGAAGCTGTTTTCAGCGGATTTAGACTAAACTAGGCCTCCGCCTACGTACTGACCATATCGCACGCACACACGCGCGTCAGGACTTCATCCCTTACCGCACTTAGGAATTTTTCGACTTTTTCAAAGTAAATTCTCAAAATTTAGTGTTTTTTCCAAATTTTTTGCAAAAATAGCATCAGTTTATAGTGTAAATAGTACTCACCCTTCATCCCTGAATTCTGGTTCGCGATCCGTGTCCCGGTCTCCAGGTTGTGGGGTGAAAATCAAAATTTTTTGGTTCAAAAACTGGTTTTTTGACCAAAACTCAAAATTTTTGTTCGGCACCTACCCGTTTTTATTCCTCATATAGCTAGCCCGCGCGGAGACGCGTCTCTGGACACCTCGGCCGCGCCCCTAGCTCGAATAAAACATAGATTTTTCCAAAAAATAGTCTTTTTCATACATCTCTGTTAGCACCCAAAAACTACCTAAGGGATCGAGTTAAATACACAATCGTTGATATCTTCGCTTCCAGACGTGCGATTTTGAAGCTGTTTTCAGCGGATTTAGACTAAACTAGGCCTCCGCCTACGTACTGACCATATCGCACGCACACACGCGCGTCAGGACTTCATCCCTTACCGCACTTAGGAATTTTTCGACTTTTTCAAAGTAAATTCTCAAAATTTAGTGTTTTTTCCAAATTTTTTGCAAAAATAGCATCAGTTTATAGTGTAAATAGTACTCACCCTTCATCCCTGAATTCTGGTTCGCGATCCGTGTCCCGGTCTCCAGGTTGTGGGGTGAAAATCAAAATTTTTTGGTTCAAAAACTGGTTTTTTGACCAAAACTCAAAATTTTTGTTCGGCACCTACCCGTTTTTATTCCTCATATAGCTAGCCCGCGCGGAGACGCGTCTCTGGACACCTCGGCCGCGCCCCTAGCTCGAATAAAACATAGATTTTTCCAAAAAATAGTCTTTTTCATACATCTCTGTTAGCACCCAAAAACTACCTAAGGGATCGAGTTAAATACACAATCGTTGATATCTTCGCTTCCAGACGTGCGATTTTGAAGCTGTTTTCAGCGGATTTAGACTAAACTAGGCCTCCGCCTACGTACTGACCATATCGCACGCACACACGCGCGTCAGGACTTCATCCCTTACCGCACTTAGGAATTTTTCGACTTTTTCAAAGTAAATTCTCAAAATTTAGTGTTTTTTCCAAATTTTTTGCAAAAATAGCATCAGTTTATAGTGTAAATAGTACTCACCCTTCATCCCTGAATTCTGGTTCGCGATCCGTGTCCCGGTCTCCAGGTTGTGGGGTGAAAATCAAAATTTTTTGGTTCAAAAACTGGTTTTTTGACCAAAACTCAAAATTTTTGTTCGGCACCTACCCGTTTTTATTCCTCATATAGCTAGCCCGCGCGGAGACGCGTCTCTGGACACCTCGGCCGCGCCCCTAGCTCGAATAAAACATAGATTTTTCCAAAAAATAGTCTTTTTCATACATCTCTGTTAGCACCCAAAAACTACCTAAGGGATCGAGTTAAATACACAATCGTTGATATCTTCGCTTCCAGACGTGCGATTTTGAAGCTGTTTTCAGCGGATTTAGACTAAACTAGGCCTCCGCCTACGTACTGACCATATCGCACGCACACACGCGCGTCAGGACTTCATCCCTTACCGCACTTAGGAATTTTTCGACTTTTTCAAAGTAAATTCTCAAAATTTAGTGTTTTTTCCAAATTTTTTGCAAAAATAGCATCAGTTTATAGTGTAAATAGTACTCACCCTTCATCCCTGAATTCTGGTTCGCGATCCGTGTCCCGGTCTCCAGGTTGTGGGGTGAAAATCAAAATTTTTTGGTTCAAAAACTGGTTTTTTGACCAAAACTCAAAATTTTTGTTCGGCACCTACCCGTTTTTATTCCTCATATAGCTAGCCCGCGCGGAGACGCGTCTCTGGACACCTCGGCCGCGCCCCTAGCTCGAATAAAACATAGATTTTTCCAAAAAATAGTCTTTTTCATACATCTCTGTTAGCACCCAAAAACTACCTAAGGGATCGAGTTAAATACACAATCGTTGATATCTTCGCTTCCAGACGTGCGATTTTGAAGCTGTTTTCAGCGGATTTAGACTAAACTAGGCCTCCGCCTACGTACTGACCATATCGCACGCACACACGCGCGTCAGGACTTCATCCCTTACCGCACTTAGGAATTTTTCGACTTTTTCAAAGTAAATTCTCAAAATTTAGTGTTTTTTCCAAATTTTTTGCAAAAATAGCATCAGTTTATAGTGTAAATAGTACTCACCCTTCATCCCTGAATTCTGGTTCGCGATCCGTGTCCCGGTCTCCAGGTTGTGGGGTGAAAATCAAAATTTTTTGGTTCAAAAACTGGTTTTTTGACCAAAACTCAAAATTTTTGTTCGGCACCTACCCGTTTTTATTCCTCATATAGCTAGCCCGCGCGGAGACGCGTCTCTGGACACCTCGGCCGCGCCCCTAGCTCGAATAAAACATAGATTTTTCCAAAAAATAGTCTTTTTCATACATCTCTGTTAGCACCCAAAAACTACCTAAGGGATCGAGTTAAATACACAATCGTTGATATCTTCGCTTCCAGACGTGCGATTTTGAAGCTGTTTTCAGCGGATTTAGACTAAACTAGGCCTCCGCCTACGTACTGACCATATCGCACGCACACACGCGCGTCAGGACTTCATCCCTTACCGCACTTAGGAATTTTTCGACTTTTTCAAAGTAAATTCTCAAAATTTAGTGTTTTTTCCAAATTTTTTGCAAAAATAGCATCAGTTTATAGTGTAAATAGTACTCACCCTTCATCCCTGAATTCTGGTTCGCGATCCGTGTCCCGGTCTCCAGGTTGTGGGGTGAAAATCAAAATTTTTTGGTTCAAAAACTGGTTTTTTGACCAAAACTCAAAATTTTTGTTCGGCACCTACCCGTTTTTATTCCTCATATAGCTAGCCCGCGCGGAGACGCGTCTCTGGACACCTCGGCCGCGCCCCTAGCTCGAATAAAACATAGATTTTTCCAAAAAATAGTCTTTTTCATACATCTCTGTTAGCACCCAAAAACTACCTAAGGGATCGAGTTAAATACACAATCGTTGATATCTTCGCTTCCAGACGTGCGATTTTGAAGCTGTTTTCAGCGGATTTAGACTAAACTAGGCCTCCGCCTACGTACTGACCATATCGCACGCACACACGCGCGTCAGGACTTCATCCCTTACCGCACTTAGGAATTTTTCGACTTTTTCAAAGTAAATTCTCAAAATTTAGTGTTTTTTCCAAATTTTTTGCAAAAATAGCATCAGTTTATAGTGTAAATAGTACTCACCCTTCATCCCTGAATTCTGGTTCGCGATCCGTGTCCCGGTCTCCAGGTTGTGGGGTGAAAATCAAAATTTTTTGGTTCAAAAACTGGTTTTTTGACCAAAACTCAAAATTTTTGTTCGGCACCTACCCGTTTTTATTCCTCATATAGCTAGCCCGCGCGGAGACGCGTCTCTGGACACCTCGGCCGCGCCCCTAGCTCGAATAAAACATAGATTTTTCCAAAAAATAGTCTTTTTCATACATCTCTGTTAGCACCCAAAAACTACCTAAGGGATCGAGTTAAATACACAATCGTTGATATCTTCGCTTCCAGACGTGCGATTTTGAAGCTGTTTTCAGCGGATTTAGACTAAACTAGGCCTCCGCCTACGTACTGACCATATCGCACGCACTTACACGCGCGTCAGGACTTCATCCCTTACCGCACTTAGGAATTTTTCGATTTTTCAAAGTAAATCCTCAAAATTTAGAGTTTCTTCCAAATTTTCTGCAAAATTAGTTTCAGTTTATAGTATAAATAGTACTCACCCTTCATCCCTGAATTCTGGTCCGCGATCCGTGTCCCGGTCTCCAGGCTGTGGGGTGAAAATCAAAATTTTTTGGTTCAAAAACTGGTTTTTTGACCAAAACTCAAAATTTTTGTTCGGCACCTACCCGTTTTTATTCCTCATATAGCTAGCCCGCGCGGAGACGCGTCTCTGGACACCTCGCCCACGCCGCTAGCTCGAATAAAACATAGATTTTTCCAAAAAATAGTCTTTTTCATACATCTCTGTTAGCACCCAAAAACTACCTAAGGGATCGAGTTAAGAGATGCTGGGGGCTCTCGACAGAGATCCGTGGGGGCGCCCTTACAAGATGGTGCGGGATAAACTCCGCACCTGGGCCCCCCCGCTGACGCAGAGTCTCCGGCCTCAGCTCGTGGACGTGGTGAGCGCTCTGTTCCCCTCGCGAGGGGAACACCCGCCCCCGCCTATGGCTCCGCCGGCTGCGGTGCCGGAAGCGGACCACCAAAGCGACGACGACGACGCTCCTGAAGTGACCGGGGTAGACCTGAGAGTGGCGGTACGAAGGCTAGGTGCCAAAAATACCGCCCCGGGACCCGACGGCTTGCCTGGCAAAGCCTGGGTCCTGGCCTCGGAGGCTCTCGGGCCCCGACTGGAAGGGCTCTTTAGCGCATGTTTGGAGAGAGGCCAGTTCCCGCTTCGTTGGAAGACGGGGAAGCTGGTCCTCATCCGGAAGCCGGGGCGCCCGGCGGACTCTCCGTCCGCCTACCGGCCCGTGGTGCTGCTCGACGAGGTGGGCAAGCTCTTTGAAAGAGTAGTTGCAAACCGCCTCGCCGAGCACCTTGCGGGGATGGGGCCGGACCTTGCGGAACACCAGTATGGTTTCCGCAAGGGGCGCTCTACGGTGGACGCCATCATGCGCGTGAGGGCCCTCACGACGGGGGATGCGGTGTCCCGGGGTGGGGTTGTCTTGGCGGTGTCTCTCGACATCGCCAATGCCTTCAACTCCATGCCCTGGAGCTGCATAAGGGAGGCACTCCGGTATCACCGGGTGCCGACCTACCTCCGTCGTGTGGTCGGGGACTACCTGGCAGACAGGTACGTCATCTACCCCGGTCGCAGTGGAGACTGGAACCGGCGAGAGATGTCGTGCGGTGTTCCGCAGGGATCGGTTCTAGGCCCATCCTTGTGGAACATCGGTTACGACTGGGTGCTGCGCGCCGACCTCCCTAGCGGCGTCAGCGTGGTCTGCTATGCGGACGACACGCTGGTGCTCGCACAGGGGGGGTCGCATGAGGCGGCGGCCGAAGTTATGACACGCGGGGTTGCGATAGTCGTTGAGAGGATCCGGCAACTGGGTCTCGAGGTGGCATTGCACAAGTCCGAGGCCATGTGCTTTCATGGGCCTCGGAATGCGCCACCTCCGGGATCCTCAGTGATGGCAGGAGGGGTTTCCATCGGCGTCGAGTCGACGTTGAAGTACCTGGGACTTGTCCTCGACAGCCGGTGGAACTTCGTGGAGCATTTCCGACGTTTGGCCCCCAAACTGGAGCGGACAGGGGCTGCCTTCAGGCGGCTCCTGCCCAACCTGGGGGGGCCGAACGCCTCCTGCCGGAGGCTCTACGCGGGAGTCGTGCGGTCCATGGCCCTTTACGGGGCCCCGGTGTGGGCACGTTCATTGAAGCGGCGTGCCGCCCACCACTTGAACGTGCCCCAGAAGGTGGTAGCCGTAAGGCTGGTCCGGGGGTACCGCACGATCTCCCGCGAGGCGGCGAACCTCCTTGCCGGATTGCCGCCATGGGATCTGGAGGCAATAGTCCTCGCGCGCCTACATGAGTGGCGCGCGGAGGCGCTACGCCGGGGAGAAACTCCGCTGCCGCGGCAAATTGTCGCTCAGCGGACGGACTTCCGGCGGGATCTCATGGCGACATGGAGAGAGCGACTATCGCAACCCCGTGCAGGGCACGCCACAATAGTGGCGATAAGTCCCCTCTTTGAGGAGTGGCTGGAGAGACGCCACGGCGTCCTCACCTTCCGCCTGACGCAGGTTCTTACCGGACACGGATGCTTCGGTAAGTTCCTGCACCGAATCGGGCGGGAGGAGACGCCCGGGTGTCACCATTGTGAGGATCGACCGGAGGACACGGTGGAGCACACGGTGGAGGTGTGCCCCGCTTGGGCGGAGCACCGCCGTGTCCTCGTAACGGCGATTGGCGGCGGCGACCTCTCGCTCCCGGCCTTGGTTCAATCCATGGTCCGGAGCGAGACGGAATGGGACGCCGTCACCTCCTTCTGCGAAGCAGTCATGCTAGCGAAGGAGGTGGCGGAACAGGACAGGGAGAGATCCTCACGTCCCGGCCGCCGCGGGAGACGCCCCGGGCGTCGGGGGCCACGTGGTGGCTTCCGGCCACCGTAGACGCGGGCCTGTGGACGGGGAGCTATGGGCTAGCTCGCCGTCCGTTCGTCTCATGACGACAGGCCGTGTCGACGGCGCGTTCGTGTTCCACGCGCGCCTCAAAGAGAGTCAGCAATAGTGAAGGGGTCCGCAAGGACCGAAGCCTGCCGGGGCTGCGGGACTATTCGAAAGAGATACCGTGGCCCCGGAACACAAAGGGCGATGAAGGAACATGGATGGGTTTTAGTCAGTAAAAGTCTGACACTCCCTCCTGCTCAGCCCAGAGCGGGAGAAGTCATTTGATGATTTCCCATCCGAAAAAAAAAAAAAAAAAAAAAAAAAAGGGATCGAGTTAAATACACAATCGTTGATATCTTCGCTTCCAGACGTGCGATTTTGAAGCTGTTTTCAGCGGATTTAGACTAAACTAGGCCTCCGCCTACGTACTGACCATATCGCACGCACACACGCGCGTCAGGACTTCATCCCTTACCGCACTTAGGAATTTTTCGACTTTTTCAAAGTAAATTCTCAAAATTTAGTGTTTTTTCCAAATTTTTTGCAAAAATAGCATCAGTTTATAGTGTAAATAGTACTCACCCTTCATCCCTGAATTCTGGTTCGCGATCCGTGTCCCGGTCTCCAGGTTGTGGGGTGAAAATCAAAATTTTTTGGTTCAAAAACTGGTTTTTTGACCAAAACTCAAAATTTTTGTTCGGCACCTACCCGTTTTTATTCCTCATATAGCTAGCCCGCGCGGAGACGCGTCTCTGGACACCTCGGCCGCGCCCCTAGCTCGAATAAAACATAGATTTTTCCAAAAAATAGTCTTTTTCATACATCTCTGTTAGCACCCAAAAACTACCTAAGGGATCGAGTTAAATACACAATCGTTGATATCTTCGCTTCCAGACGTGCGATTTTGAAGCTGTTTTCAGCGGATTTAGACTAAACTAGGCCTCCGCCTACGTACTGACCATATCGCACGCACACACGCGCGTCAGGACTTCATCCCTTACCGCACTTAGGAATTTTTCGACTTTTTCAAAGTAAATTCTCAAAATTTAGTGTTTTTTCCAAATTTTTTGCAAAAATAGCATCAGTTTATAGTGTAAATAGTACTCACCCTTCATCCCTGAATTCTGGTTCGCGATCCGTGTCCCGGTCTCCAGGTTGTGGGGTGAAAATCAAAATTTTTTGGTTCAAAAACTGGTTTTTTGACCAAAACTCAAAATTTTTGTTCGGCACCTACCCGTTTTTATTCCTCATATAGCTAGCCCGCGCGGAGACGCGTCTCTGGACACCTCGGCCGCGCCCCTAGCTCGAATAAAACATAGATTTTTCCAAAAAATAGTCTTTTTCATACATCTCTGTTAGCACCCAAAAACTACCTAAGGGATCGAGTTAAATACACAATCGTTGATATCTTCGCTTCCAGACGTGCGATTTTGAAGCTGTTTTCAGCGGATTTAGACTAAACTAGGCCTCCGCCTACGTACTGACCATATCGCACGCACACACGCGCGTCAGGACTTCATCCCTTACCGCACTTAGGAATTTTTCGACTTTTTCAAAGTAAATTCTCAAAATTTAGTGTTTTTTCCAAATTTTTTGCAAAAATAGCATCAGTTTATAGTGTAAATAGTACTCACCCTTCATCCCTGAATTCTGGTTCGCGATCCGTGTCCCGGTCTCCAGGTTGTGGGGTGAAAATCAAAATTTTTTGGTTCAAAAACTGGTTTTTTGACCAAAACTCAAAATTTTTGTTCGGCACCTACCCGTTTTTATTCCTCATATAGCTAGCCCGCGCGGAGACGCGTCTCTGGACACCTCGGCCGCGCCCCTAGCTCGAATAAAACATAGATTTTTCCAAAAAATAGTCTTTTTCATACATCTCTGTTAGCACCCAAAAACTACCTAAGGGATCGAGTTAAATACACAATCGTTGATATCTTCGCTTCCAGACGTGCGATTTTGAAGCTGTTTTCAGCGGATTTAGACTAAACTAGGCCTCCGCCTACGTACTGACCATATCGCACGCACACACGCGCGTCAGGACTTCATCCCTTACCGCACTTAGGAATTTTTCGACTTTTTCAAAGTAAATTCTCAAAATTTAGTGTTTTTTCCAAATTTTTTGCAAAAATAGCATCAGTTTATAGTGTAAATAGTACTCACCCTTCATCCCTGAATTCTGGTTCGCGATCCGTGTCCCGGTCTCCAGGTTGTGGGGTGAAAATCAAAATTTTTTGGTTCAAAAACTGGTTTTTTGACCAAAACTCAAAATTTTTGTTCGGCACCTACCCGTTTTTATTCCTCATATAGCTAGCCCGCGCGGAGACGCGTCTCTGGACACCTCGGCCGCGCCCCTAGCTCGAATAAAACATAGATTTTTCCAAAAAATAGTCTTTTTCATACATCTCTGTTAGCACCCAAAAACTACCTAAGGGATCGAGTTAAATACACAATCGTTGATATCTTCGCTTCCAGACGTGCGATTTTGAAGCTGTTTTCAGCGGATTTAGACTAAACTAGGCCTCCGCCTACGTACTGACCATATCGCACGCACACACGCGCGTCAGGACTTCATCCCTTACCGCACTTAGGAATTTTTCGACTTTTTCAAAGTAAATTCTCAAAATTTAGTGTTTTTTCCAAATTTTTTGCAAAAATAGCATCAGTTTATAGTGTAAATAGTACTCACCCTTCATCCCTGAATTCTGGTTCGCGATCCGTGTCCCGGTCTCCAGGTTGTGGGGTGAAAATCAAAATTTTTTGGTTCAAAAACTGGTTTTTTGACCAAAACTCAAAATTTTTGTTCGGCACCTACCCGTTTTTATTCCTCATATAGCTAGCCCGCGCGGAGACGCGTCTCTGGACACCTCGGCCGCGCCCCTAGCTCGAATAAAACATAGATTTTTCCAAAAAATAGTCTTTTTCATACATCTCTGTTAGCACCCAAAAACTACCTAAGGGATCGAGTTAAATACACAATCGTTGATATCTTCGCTTCCAGACGTGCGATTTTGAAGCTGTTTTCAGCGGATTTAGACTAAACTAGGCCTCCGCCTACGTACTGACCATATCGCACGCACACACGCGCGTCAGGACTTCATCCCTTACCGCACTTAGGAATTTTTCGACTTTTTCAAAGTAAATTCTCAAAATTTAGTGTTTTTTCCAAATTTTTTGCAAAAATAGCATCAGTTTATAGTGTAAATAGTACTCACCCTTCATCCCTGAATTCTGGTTCGCGATCCGTGTCCCGGTCTCCAGGTTGTGGGGTGAAAATCAAAATTTTTTGGTTCAAAAACTGGTTTTTTGACCAAAACTCAAAATTTTTGTTCGGCACCTACCCGTTTTTATTCCTCATATAGCTAGCCCGCGCGGAGACGCGTCTCTGGACACCTCGGCCGCGCCCCTAGCTCGAATAAAACATAGATTTTTCCAAAAAATAGTCTTTTTCATACATCTCTGTTAGCACCCAAAAACTACCTAAGGGATCGAGTTAAATACACAATCGTTGATATCTTCGCTTCCAGACGTGCGATTTTGAAGCTGTTTTCAGCGGATTTAGACTAAACTAGGCCTCCGCCTACGTACTGACCATATCGCACGCACACACGCGCGTCAGGACTTCATCCCTTACCGCACTTAGGAATTTTTCGACTTTTTCAAAGTAAATTCTCAAAATTTAGTGTTTTTTCCAAATTTTTTGCAAAAATAGCATCAGTTTATAGTGTAAATAGTACTCACCCTTCATCCCTGAATTCTGGTTCGCGATCCGTGTCCCGGTCTCCAGGTTGTGGGGTGAAAATCAAAATTTTTTGGTTCAAAAACTGGTTTTTTGACCAAAACTCAAAATTTTTGTTCGGCACCTACCCGTTTTTATTCCTCATATAGCTAGCCCGCGCGGAGACGCGTCTCTGGACACCTCGGCCGCGCCCCTAGCTCGAATAAAACATAGATTTTTCCAAAAAATAGTCTTTTTCATACATCTCTGTTAGCACCCAAAAACTACCTAAGGGATCGAGTTAAATACACAATCGTTGATATCTTCGCTTCCAGACGTGCGATTTTGAAGCTGTTTTCAGCGGATTTAGACTAAACTAGGCCTCCGCCTACGTACTGACCATATCGCACGCACACACGCGCGTCAGGACTTCATCCCTTACCGCACTTAGGAATTTTTCGACTTTTTCAAAGTAAATTCTCAAAATTTAGTGTTTTTTCCAAATTTTTTGCAAAAATAGCATCAGTTTATAGTGTAAATAGTACTCACCCTTCATCCCTGAATTCTGGTTCGCGATCCGTGTCCCGGTCTCCAGGTTGTGGGGTGAAAATCAAAATTTTTTGGTTCAAAAACTGGTTTTTTGACCAAAACTCAAAATTTTTGTTCGGCACCTACCCGTTTTTATTCCTCATATAGCTAGCCCGCGCGGAGACGCGTCTCTGGACACCTCGGCCGCGCCCCTAGCTCGAATAAAACATAGATTTTTCCAAAAAATAGTCTTTTTCATACATCTCTGTTAGCACCCAAAAACTACCTAAGGGATCGAGTTAAATACACAATCGTTGATATCTTCGCTTCCAGACGTGCGATTTTGAAGCTGTTTTCAGCGGATTTAGACTAAACTAGGCCTCCGCCTACGTACTGACCATATCGCACGCACACACGCGCGTCAGGACTTCATCCCTTACCGCACTTAGGAATTTTTCGACTTTTTCAAAGTAAATTCTCAAAATTTAGTGTTTTTTCCAAATTTTTTGCAAAAATAGCATCAGTTTATAGTGTAAATAGTACTCACCCTTCATCCCTGAATTCTGGTTCGCGATCCGTGTCCCGGTCTCCAGGTTGTGGGGTGAAAATCAAAATTTTTTGGTTCAAAAACTGGTTTTTTGACCAAAACTCAAAATTTTTGTTCGGCACCTACCCGTTTTTATTCCTCATATAGCTAGCCCGCGCGGAGACGCGTCTCTGGACACCTCGGCCGCGCCCCTAGCTCGAATAAAACATAGATTTTTCCAAAAAATAGTCTTTTTCATACATCTCTGTTAGCACCCAAAAACTACCTAAGGGATCGAGTTAAATACACAATCGTTGATATCTTCGCTTCCAGACGTGCGATTTTGAAGCTGTTTTCAGCGGATTTAGACTAAACTAGGCCTCCGCCTACGTACTGACCATATCGCACGCACACACGCGCGTCAGGACTTCATCCCTTACCGCACTTAGGAATTTTTCGACTTTTTCAAAGTAAATTCTCAAAATTTAGTGTTTTTTCCAAATTTTTTGCAAAAATAGCATCAGTTTATAGTGTAAATAGTACTCACCCTTCATCCCTGAATTCTGGTTCGCGATCCGTGTCCCGGTCTCCAGGTTGTGGGGTGAAAATCAAAATTTTTTGGTTCAAAAACTGGTTTTTTGACCAAAACTCAAAATTTTTGTTCGGCACCTACCCGTTTTTATTCCTCATATAGCTAGCCCGCGCGGAGACGCGTCTCTGGACACCTCGGCCGCGCCCCTAGCTCGAATAAAACATAGATTTTTCCAAAAAATAGTCTTTTTCATACATCTCTGTTAGCACCCAAAAACTACCTAAGGGATCGAGTTAAATACACAATCGTTGATATCTTCGCTTCCAGACGTGCGATTTTGAAGCTGTTTTCAGCGGATTTAGACTAAACTAGGCCTCCGCCTACGTACTGACCATATCGCACGCACACACGCGCGTCAGGACTTCATCCCTTACCGCACTTAGGAATTTTTCGACTTTTTCAAAGTAAATTCTCAAAATTTAGTGTTTTTTCCAAATTTTTTGCAAAAATAGCATCAGTTTATAGTGTAAATAGTACTCACCCTTCATCCCTGAATTCTGGTTCGCGATCCGTGTCCCGGTCTCCAGGTTGTGGGGTGAAAATCAAAATTTTTTGGTTCAAAAACTGGTTTTTTGACCAAAACTCAAAATTTTTGTTCGGCACCTACCCGTTTTTATTCCTCATATAGCTAGCCCGCGCGGAGACGCGTCTCTGGACACCTCGCCCACGCCGCTAGCTCGAATAAAACATAGATTTTTCCAAAAAATAGTCTTTTTCATACATCTCTGTTAGCACCCAAAAACTACCTAAGGGATCGAGTTAAATACACAATCGTTGATATCTTCGCTTCCAGACGTGCGATTTTGAAGCTGTTTTCAGCGGATTTAGACTAAACTAGGCCTCCGCCTACGTACTGACCATATCGCACGCACTTACACGCGCGTCAGGACTTCATCCCTTACCGCACTTAGGAATTTTTCGATTTTTCAAAGTAAATCCTCAAAATTTAGAGTTTCTTCCAAATTTTCTGCAAAATTAGTTTCAGTTTATAGTATAAATAGTACTCACCCTTCATCCCTGAATTCTGGTCCGCGATCCGTGTCCCGGTCTCCAGGCTGTGGGGTGAAAATCAAAATTTTTTGGTTCAAAAACTGGTTTTTTGACCAAAACTCAAAATTTTTGTTCGGCACCTACCCGTTTTTATTCCTCATATAGCTAGCCCGCGCGGAGACGCGTCTCTGGACACCTCGGCCGCGCCCCTAGCTCGAATAAAACATAGATTTTTCCAAAAAATAGTCTTTTTCATACATCTCTGTTAGCACCCAAAAACTACCTAAGGGATCGAGTTAAATACACAATCGTTGATATCTTCGCTTCCAGACGTGCGATTTTGAAGCTGTTTTCAGCGGATTTAGACTAAACTAGGCCTCCGCCTACGTACTGACCATATCGCACGCACACACGCGCGTCAGGACTTCATCCCTTACCGCACTTAGGAATTTTTCGACTTTTTCAAAGTAAATTCTCAAAATTTAGTGTTTTTTCCAAATTTTTTGCAAAAATAGCATCAGTTTATAGTGTAAATAGTACTCACCCTTCATCCCTGAATTCTGGTTCGCGATCCGTGTCCCGGTCTCCAGGTTGTGGGGTGAAAATCAAAATTTTTTGGTTCAAAAACTGGTTTTTTGACCAAAACTCAAAATTTTTGTTCGGCACCTACCCGTTTTTATTCCTCATATAGCTAGCCCGCGCGGAGACGCGTCTCTGGACACCTCGGCCGCGCCCCTAGCTCGAATAAAACATAGATTTTTCCAAAAAATAGTCTTTTTCATACATCTCTGTTAGCACCCAAAAACTACCTAAGGGATCGAGTTAAATACACAATCGTTGATATCTTCGCTTCCAGACGTGCGATTTTGAAGCTGTTTTCAGCGGATTTAGACTAAACTAGGCCTCCGCCTACGTACTGACCATATCGCACGCACACACGCGCGTCAGGACTTCATCCCTTACCGCACTTAGGAATTTTTCGACTTTTTCAAAGTAAATTCTCAAAATTTAGTGTTTTTTCCAAATTTTTTGCAAAAATAGCATCAGTTTATAGTGTAAATAGTACTCACCCTTCATCCCTGAATTCTGGTCCGCGATCCGTGTCCCGGTCTCCAGGCTGTGGGGTGAAAATCAAAATTTTTTGGTTCAAAAACTGGTTTTTTGACCAAAACTCAAAATTTTTGTTCGGCACCTACCCGTTTTTATTCCTCATATAGCTAGCCCGCGCGGAGACGCGTCTCTGGACACCTCGCCCACGCCGCTAGCTCGAATAAAACATAGATTTTTCCAAAAAATAGTCTTTTTCATACATCTCTGTTAGCACCCAAAAACTACCTAAGGGATCGAGTTAAATACCCCGACCCTTGAAAGTGTCAGGAGGGGTCGGGGGTGCGTAGCAGCCCGGTTCGGGGAGATCGTCGTAGTGGGTGTCTACTTCTCCCCGAGCCGAACTCTCGCCGAGTTCCACAACTCTCTCGCAGAGTTGAGTGTCGTCGTCGGAAACCATTCCCTCCCCGTGCTTGTCCTCGGGGACTTCAATGCCAAGAACTTGGCTTGGGGTTCCCGTTGCACAGACGTGCGGGGAAGGATGGTGGAGGACTGGGCCCTGGAGAAGGGCCTGGTCGTCCTAAATCGGGGTTCTGTCGCCACGTGCGTGAGGATGCGGGGCGAGTCGGTGGTGGACATTTCGTTCGCTAGCCCCGCCCTGTCGCCGCGTGTCGTTGACTGGCGCGTCATGGAGGGGGTGGAGACCTATTCCGACCACCGGTACATCCGGTTCGACGTCTCCACCCAGACCTCTAGCGCGCCGGTCCAACAGGCCCCGAGTGGTCCGCGTTGGGCGCTGAAGCAGCTGGACCGGGAGCTCCTCCTGGAAGCCTCGATCGTGCAGGCCTGGGTGACATCACCGGACAGGCCTGCCGACGTCAATGATGAGGCAGGGTGGTTCCAGGAGGCCATGTCCGACATATGTGACGTGGCAATGCCCCGAGTCCGGCCAGGAAGCGCCCGGCGTCAGGTGTACTGGTGGTCGCGAGAGCTGACGTCCCTACGGGAGGCGTGTGTGGCTGCGCGACACCTGTACGCCAGGCACCGCAGGCTCCGCATTCGCCCACCGAATGCGGCAGCCATTGAGGCGGAGCTTTATGAGGGCTACAGAGCGGCGAAGACCGCCCTCCGCGGGGCTGTCCTGCGGGCCAGAGATCTGGCCCGCGAGGAGATGCTGGGGGCTCTCGACAGAGATCCGTGGGGGCGCCCTTACAAGATGGTGCGGGATAAACTCCGCACCTGGGCCCCCCCGCTGACGCAGAGTCTCCGGCCTCAGCTCGTGGAGGACGTGGTGAGCGCTCTGTTCCCCTCGCGAGGGGAACACCCGCCCCCGCCTATGGCTCCGCCGGCTGCGGTGCCGGAAGCGGACCACCAAAGTGACGACGACGACGCTCCTGAAGTGACCGGGGTAGACCTGAGAGTGGCGGTACGAAGGCTAGGTGCCAAAAATACCGCCCCGGGACCCGACGGCTTGCCTGGCAAAGCCTGGGTCCTGGCCTCGGAGGCTCTCGGGCCCCGACTGGAAGGGCTCTTTAGCGCATGTTTGGAGAGAGGCCAGTTCCCGCTTCGTTGGAAGACGGGGAAGCTGGTCCTCATCCGGAAGCCGGGGCGCCCGGCGGACTCTCCGTCCGCCTACCGGCCCGTGGTGCTGCTCGACGAGGTGGGCAAGCTCTTTGAAAGAGTAGTTGCGAACCGCCTCGCCGAGCACCTTGCGGGGATGGGGCCGGACCTTGCGGAACACCAATTTGGTTTCCGCAAGGGGCGCTCTACGGTGGACGCCATCATGCGCGTGAGGGCCCTCACGACGGGGGATGCGGTGTCCCGGGGTGGGGTTGTCTTGGCGGTGTCTCTCGACATCGCCAATGCCTTCAACTCCATGCCCTGGAGCTGCATAAGGGAGGCACTCCGGTATCACCGGGTGCCGACCTACCTCCGTCGTGTGGTCGGGGACTACCTGGCAGACAGGTACGTCATCTACCCCGGTCGCAGTGGAGACTGGAACCGGCGAGAGATGTCGTGCGGTGTTCCGCAGGGATCGGTTCTAGGCCCATCCTTGTGGAACATCGGTTACGACTGGGTGCTGCGCGCCGACCTCCCTAGCGGCGTCAGCGTGGTCTGCTATGCGGACGACACGCTGGTGCTCGCACAGGGGGGGTCGCACGAGGCGGCGGCCGAAGTTATGACACGCGGGGTTGCGATAGTCGTTGAGAGGATCCGGCAACTGGGTCTCGAGGTGGCATTGCACAAGTCCGAGGCCATGTGCTTTCATGGGCCTCGGAATGCGCCACCTCCGGGATCCTCAGTGATGGCAGGAGGGGTTTCCATCGGCGTCGAGTCGACGCTGAAGTACCTGGGACTTGTCCTCGACAGCCGGTGGAACTTCGTGGAGCATTTCCGACGTTTGGCCCCCAGACTGGAGCGGACAGGGGCTGCCTTCAGGCGGCTCCTGCCCAACCTGGGGGGGCCGAACGCCTCCTGCCGGAGGCTCTACGCGGGAGTCGTGCGGTCCATGGCCCTTTACGGGGCCCCGGTGTGGGCACGTTCATTGAGGCGGCGTGCCGCCCACCACTTGAACGTGCCCCAGAAGGTGGTAGCCGTAAGGCTGGTCCGGGGGTACCGCACGATCTCCCGCGAGGCGGCGAACCTCCTTGCCGGATTGCCGCCATGGGATCTGGAGGCAATAGTCCTCGCGCGCCTACATGAGTGGCGCGCGGAGGCGCTACGCCGGGGGGAAACTCCGCTGCCGCGGCAAATTGTCGCTCAGCGGACGGACTTCCGGCGGGATCTCATGGCGACATGGAGAGAGCGACTATCGCAACCCCGTGCAGGGCACGCCACAATAGTGGCGATAAGTCCCCTCTTTGAGGAGTGGCTGGAGAGACGCCACGGCGTCCTCACCTTCCGCCTGACGCAGGTTCTTACCGGACACGGATGTTTCGGTAAGTTCCTGCACCGAATCGGGCGGGAGGAAACGCCCGGGTGCTATCACTGTGAGGATAGGCCGGAGGACACGGTGGAGCACACTGTGGAGGTGTGCCCCGCTTGGGTGGAGCACCGCCGTGTCCTCGAGGTGGCGATCGGCGGCGGCGACCTCTCGCTCCCGGCCCTGGTTCGTGCCATGGTCCGGAGCGAGACGGAATGGGACGCCGTCACCTCCTTCTGCGAAGCAGTCATGCTAGCGAAGGAGGTGGCGGAACAGGACAGGGAGAGATCCTCACGTCCCGGCCGCCGCGGGAGACGCCCCGGGCGTCGGGGGCCACGTGGTGGCTTCCGGCCACCGTAGGCGCGGGCCTGTGGACGGGGAGCTATGGGCTAGCTCGCCGTCCGTTCGTCTCATGACGACAGGCCGTGTCGACGGCGCGTTCGTGTTCCACGCGCGCCTCAAAGAGAGTCAGCAATAGTGAAGGGGTCCACAAGGACCGAAGCCTGCCGGGGCTGCGGGACTATTCGAAAGAGATACCGTGGCCCCGGAACACAAAGGGCGATGAAGGAACATGGATGGGTTTTAGTCAGTAAAAGTCTGACACTCCCTCCTGCTCAGCCCAGAGCGGGAGAAGTCATTTGATGATTTCCCATCCGAAAAAAAAAAAAAAAAAAAAAAAAAGGGATCGAGTTAAATACACAATCGTTGATATCTTCGCTTCCAGACGTGCGATTTTGAAGCTGTTTTCAGCGGATTTAGACTAAACTAGGCCTCCGCCTACGTACTGACCATATCGCACGCACTTACACGCGCGTCAGGACTTTATCCCATTTTTCAAAGTAAATCCTCAAAATTTAGAGTTTCTTCCAAATTTTCTGCAAAATTAGTTTCAGTTTATAGTATAAATAGTACTCACCCTTCATCCCTGAATTCTGGTCCGCGATCCGTGTCCCGGTCTCCAGGCTGTGGGGTGAAAATCAAAATTTTTTGGTTCAAAAACTGGTTTTTTGACCAAAACTCAAAATTTTTGTTCGGCACCTACCCGTTTTTATTCCTCATATAGCTAGCCCGCGCGGAGACGCGTCTCTGGACACCTCGCCCACGCCGCTAGCTCGAATAAAACATAGATTTTTCCAAAAAATAGTCTTTTTCATACATCTCTGTTAGCACCCAAAAACTACCTAAGGGATCGAGTTAAATACACAATCGTTGATATCTTCGCTTCCAGACGTGCGATTTTGAAGCTGTTTTCAGCGGATTTAGACTAAACTAGGCCTCCGCCTACGTACTGACCATATCGCACGCACTTACACGCGCGTCAGGACTTCATCCCTTACCGCACTTAGGAATTTTTCGATTTTTCAAAGTAAATCCTCAAAATTTAGAGTTTCTTCCAAATTTTCTGCAAAATTAGTTTCAGTTTATAGTATAAATAGTACTCACCCTTCATCCCTGAATTCTGGTCCGCGATCCGTGTCCCGGTCTCCAGGCTGTGGGGTGAAAATCAAAATTTTTTGGTTCAAAAACTGGTTTTTTGACCAAAACTCAAAATTTTTGTTCGGCACCTACCCGTTTTTATTCCTCATATAGCTAGCCCGCGCGGAGACGCGTCTCTGGACACCTCGCCCACGCCGCTAGCTCGAATAAAACATAGATTTTTCCAAAAAATAGTCTTTTTCATACATCTCTGTTAGCACCCAAAAACTACCTAAGGGATCGAGTTAAATACACAATCGTTGATATCTTCGCTTCCAGACGTGCGATTTTGAAGCTGTTTTCAGCGGATTTAGACTAAACTAGGCCTCCGCCTACGTACTGACCATATCGCACGCACTTACACGCGCGTCAGGACTTCATCCCTTACCGCACTTAGGAATTTTTCGATTTTTCAAAGTAAATCCTCAAAATTTAGAGTTTCTTCCAAATTTTCTGCAAAATTAGTTTCAGTTTATAGTATAAATAGTACTCACCCTTCATCCCTGAATTCTGGTCCGCGATCCGTGTCCCGGTCTCCAGGCTGTGGGGTGAAAATCAAAATTTTTTGGTTCAAAAACTGGTTTTTTGACCAAAACTCAAAATTTTTGTTCGGCACCTACCCGTTTTTATTCCTCATATAGCTAGCCCGCGCGGAGACGCGTCTCTGGACACCTCGCCCACGCCGCTAGCTCGAATAAAACATAGATTTTTCCAAAAAATAGTCTTTTTCATACATCTCTGTTAGCACCCAAAAACTACCTAAGGGATCGAGTTAAATACACAATCGTTGATATCTTCGCTTCCAGACGTGCGATTTTGAAGCTGTTTTCAGCGGATTTAGACTAAACTAGGCCTCCGCCTACGTACTGACCATATCGCACGCACTTACACGCGCGTCAGGACTTCATCCCTTACCGCACTTAGGAATTTTTCGATTTTTCAAAGTAAATCCTCAAAATTTAGAGTTTCTTCCAAATTTTCTGCAAAATTAGTTTCAGTTTATAGTATAAATAGTACTCACCCTTCATCCCTGAATTCTGTTCCGCGATCCGTGTCCCGGTCTCCAGGCTGTGGGGTGAAAATCAAAATTTTTTGGTTCAAAAACTGGTTTTTTGACCAAAACTCAAAATTTTTGTTCGGCACCTACCCGTTTTTATTCCTCATATAGCTAGCCCGCGCGGAGACGCGTCTCTGGACACCTCGCCCACGCCGCTAGCTCGAATAAAACATAGATTTTTCCAAAAAATAGTCTTTTTCATACATCTCTGTTAGCACCCAAAAACTACCTAAGGGATCGAGTTAAATACACAATCGTTGATATCTTCACTTCCAGACGTGCGATTTTGAAGCTGTTTTCAGCGGATTTAGACTAAACTAGGCCTCCGCCTACGTACTGACCATATCGCACGCACTTACACGCGCGTCAGGACTTCATCCCTTACCGCACTTAGGAATTTTTCGATTTTTCAAAGTAAATCCTCAAAATTTAGAGTTTCTTCCAAATTTTCTGCAAAATTAGTTTCAGTTTATAGTATAAATAGTACTCACCCTTCATCCCTGAATTCTGGTCCGCGATCCGTGTCCCGGTCTCCAGGCTGTGGGGTGAAAATCAAAATTTTTTGGTTCAAAAACTGGTTTTTTGACCAAAACTCAAAATTTTTGTTCGGCACCTACCCGTTTTTATTCCTCATATAGCTAGCCCGCGCGGAGACGCGTCTCTGGACACCTCGGCCGCGCCCCTAGCTCGAATAAAACATAGATTTTTCCAAAAAATAGTCTTTTTCATACATCTCTGTTAGCACCCAAAAACTACCTAAGGGATCGAGTTAAATACACAATCGTTGATATCTTCGCTTCCAGACGTGCGATTTTGAAGCTGTTTTCAGCGGATTTAGACTAAACTAGGCCTCCGCCTACGTACTGACCATATCGCACGCACTTACACGCGCGTCAGGACTTCATCCCTTACCGCACTTAGGAATTTTTCGATTTTTCAAAGTAAATCCTCAAAATTTAGAGTTTCTTCCAAATTTTCTGCAAAATTAGTTTCAGTTTATAGTATAAATAGTACTCACCCTTCATCCCTGAATTCTGGTCCGCGATCCGTGTCCCGGTCTCCAGGCTGTGGGGTGAAAATCAAAATTTTTTGGTTCAAAAACTGGTTTTTTGACCAAAACTCAAAATTTTTGTTCGGCACCTACCCGTTTTTATTCCTCATATAGCTAGCCCGCGCGGAGACGCGTCTCTGGACACCTCGGCCGCGCCCCTAGCTCGAATAAAACATAGATTTTTCCAAAAAATAGTCTTTTTCATACATCTCTGTTAGCACCCAAAAACTACCTAAGGGATCGAGTTAAATACACAATCGTTGATATCTTCGCTTCCAGACGTGCGATTTTGAAGCTGTTTTCAGCGGATTTAGACTAAACTAGGCCTCCGCCTACGTACTGACCATATCGCACGCACTTACACGCGCGTCAGGACTTCATCCCTTACCGCACTTAGGAATTTTTCGATTTTTCAAAGTAAATCCTCAAAATTTAGAGTTTCTTCCAAATTTTCTGCAAAATTAGTTTCAGTTTATAGTATAAATAGTACTCACCCTTCATCCCTGAATTCTGGTCCGCGATCCGTGTCCCGGTCTCCAGGCTGTGGGGTGAAAATCAAAATTTTTTGGTTCAAAAACTGGTTTTTTGACCAAAACTCAAAATTTTTGTTCGGCACCTACCCGTTTTTATTCCTCATATAGCTAGCCCGCGCGGAGACGCGTCTCTGGACACCTCGGCCGCGCCCCTAGCTCGAATAAAACATAGATTTTTCCAAAAAATAGTCTTTTTCATACATCTCTGTTAGCACCCAAAAACTACCTAAGGGATCGAGTTAAATACACAATCGTTGATATCTTCGCTTCCAGACGTGCGATTTTGAAGCTGTTTTCAGCGGATTTAGACTAAACTAGGCCTCCGCCTACGTACTGACCATATCGCACGCACTTACACGCGCGTCAGGACTTCATCCCTTACCGCACTTAGGAATTTTTCGATTTTTCAAAGTAAATCCTCAAAATTTAGAGTTTCTTCCAAATTTTCTGCAAAATTAGTTTCAGTTTATAGTATAAATAGTACTCACCCTTCATCCCTGAATTCTGGTCCGCGATCCGTGTCCCGGTCTCCAGGCTGTGGGGTGAAAATCAAAATTTTTTGGTTCAAAAACTGGTTTTTTGACCAAAACTCAAAATTTTTGTTCGGCACCTACCCGTTTTTATTCCTCATATAGCTAGCCCGCGCGGAGACGCGTCTCTGGACACCTCGGCCGCGCCCCTAGCTCGAATAAAACATAGATTTTTCCAAAAAATAGTCTTTTTCATACATCTCTGTTAGCACCCAAAAACTACCTAAGGGATCGAGTTAAATGGTTGCGATAGTCGTGGAGAGAATCCGGCAACTGGGTCTCGAGGTGGCACTGCACAAGTCCGAGGCCATGTGCTTTCATGGGCCTCGGAATGCGCCACCTCCGGGATCCTCAGTGATGGCAGGAGGGGTTTCCATCGGCGTCGAGTCGACGCTGAAGTACCTGGGACTTGTCCTCGACAGCCGGTGGAACTTCGTGGAGCATTTCCGACGTTTGGCCCCCAGACTGGAGCGGACAGGGGCTGCCTTCAGGCGGCTCCTGCCCAACCTGGGGGGGCCGAACGCCTCCTGCCGGAGGCTCTACGCGGGAGTCGTGCGGTCCATGGCCCTTTACGGGGCCCCGGTGTGGGCACGTTCATTGAGGCGGCGTGCCGCCCACCACTTGAACGTGCCCCAGAAGGTGGTAGCCGTAAGGCTGGTCCGGGGGTACCGCACGATCTCCCGCGAGGCGGCGAACCTCCTTGCCGGATTGCCGCCATGGGATCTGGAGGCAATAGTCCTCGCGCGCCTACATGAGTGGCGCGCGGAGGCGCTACGCCGGGGGGAAACTCCGCTGCCGCGGCAAATTGTCGCTCAGCGGACGGACTTCCGGCGGGATCTCATGGCGACATGGAGAGAGCGACTATCGCAACCCCGTGCAGGGCACGCCACAATAGTGGCGATAAGTCCCCTCTTTGAGGAGTGGCTGGAGAGACGCCACGGCGTCCTCACCTTCCGCCTGACGCAGGTTCTTACCGGACACGGATGCTTCGGTAAGTTCCTGCACCGAATCGGGCGGGAGGAGACGCCCGGGTGTCACCATTGTGAGGATCGACCGGAGGACACGGTGGAGCACACGGTGGAGGTGTGCCCCGCTTGGGCGGAGCACCGCCGTGTCCTCGTAACGGCGATTGGCGGCGGCGACCTCTCGCTCCCGGCCTTGGTTCAATCCATGGTCCGGAGCGAGACGGAATGGGACGCCGTCACCTCCTTCTGCGAAGCAGTCATGCTAGCGAAGGAGGTGGCGGAACAGGACAGGGAGAGATCCTCACGTCCCGGCCGCCGCGGGAGACGCCCCGGGCGTCGGGGGCCACGTGGTGGCTTCCGGCCGCCGTAGACGCGGGCCTGTGGACGGGGAGCTATGGGCTAGCTCGCCGTCCGTTCGTCTCATGACGACAGGCCGTGTCGACGGCGCGTTCGTGTTCCACGCGCGCCTCAAAGAGAGTCAGCAATAGTGAAGGGGTCCGCAAGGACCGAAGCCTGCCGGGGCTGCGGGACTATTCGAAAGAGATACCGTGGCCCCGGAACACAAAGGGCGATGAAGGAACATGGATGGGTTTTAGTCAGTAAAAGTCTGACACTCCCTCCTGCTCAGCCCAGAGCGGGAGAAGTCATTTGATGATTTCCCATCCGAAAAAAAAAAAAAAAAAAAAAAAAAAAAAAGGGATCGAGTTAAATACACAATCGTTGATATCTTCGCTTCCAGACGTGCGATTTTGAAGCTGTTTTCAGCGGATTTAGACTAAACTAGGCCTCCGCCTACGTACTGACCATATCGCACGCACTTACACGCGCGTCAGGACTTCATCCCTTACCGCACTTAGGAATTTTTCGATTTTTCAAAGTAAATCCTCAAAATTTAGAGTTTCTTCCAAATTTTCTGCAAAATTAGTTTCAGTTTATAGTATAAATAGTACTCACCCTTCATCCCTGAATTCTGGTCCGCGATCCGTGTCCCGGTCTCCAGGCTGTGGGGTGAAAATCAAAATTTTTTGGTTCAAAAACTGGTTTTTTGACCAAAACTCAAAATTTTTGTTCGGCACCTACCCGTTTTTATTCCTCATATAGCTAGCCCGCGCGGAGACGCGTCTCTGGACACCTCGCCCACGCCGCTAGCTCGAATAAAACATAGATTTTTCCAAAAAATAGTCTTTTTCATACATCTCTGTTAGCACCCAAAAACTACCTAAGGGATCGAGTTAAATACACAATCGTTGATATCTTCGCTTCCAGACGTGCGATTTTGAAGCTGTTTTCAGCGGATTTAGACTAAACTAGGCCTCCGCCTACGTACTGACCATATCGCACGCACTTACACGCGCGTCAGGACTTCATCCCTTACCGCACTTAGGAATTTTTCGATTTTTCAAAGTAAATCCTCAAAATTTAGAGTTTCTTCCAAATTTTCTGCAAAATTAGTTTCAGTTTATAGTATAAATAGTACTCACCCTTCATCCCTGAATTCTGGTCCGCGATCCGTGTCCCGGTCTCCAGGCTGTGGGGTGAAAATCAAAATTTTTTGGTTCAAAAACTGGTTTTTTGACCAAAACTCAAAATTTTTGTTCGGCACCTACCCGTTTTTATTCCTCATATAGCTAGCCCGCGCGGAGACGCGTCTCTGGACACCTCGCCCACGCCGCTAGCTCGAATAAAACATAGATTTTTCCAAAAAATAGTCTTTTTCATACATCTCTGTTAGCACCCAAAAACTACCTAAGGGATCGAGTTAAATACACAATCGTT
Organism: Xestia rhomboidea; assembly: GCA_963853795.1. Lineage (NCBI taxonomy): Eukaryota > Metazoa > Arthropoda > Insecta > Lepidoptera > Noctuidae > Xestia > Xestia rhomboidea. Next base: position 11,400,341 of record OY970784.1, on the reverse strand, counting down.
GATATCTTCGCTTCCAGACGTGCGATTTTGAAGCTGTTTTCAGCGGATTTAGACTAAACTAGGCCTCCGCCTACGTACTGACCATATCGCACGCACTTACACGCGCGTCAGGACTTCATCCCTTACCGCACTTAGGAATTTTTCGATTTTTCAAAGTAAATCCTCAAAATTTAGAGTTTCTTCCAAATTTTCTGCAAAATTAGTTTCAGTTTATAGTATAAATAGTACTCACCCTTCATCCCTGAATTCTGGTCCGCGATCCGTGTCCCGGTCTCCAGGCTGTGGGGTGAAAATCAAAATTTTTTGGTTCAAAAACTGGTTTTTTGACCAAAACTCAAAATTTTTGTTCGGCACCTACCCGTTTTTATTCCTCATATAGCTAGCCCGCGCGGAGACGCGTCTCTGGACACCTCGCCCACGCCGCTAGCTCGAATAAAACATAGATTTTTCCAAAAAATAGTCTTTTTCATACATCTCTGTTAGCACCCAAAAACTACCTAAGGGATCGAGTTAAATACACAATCGTTGATATCTTCGCTTCCAGACGTGCGATTTTGAAGCTGTTTTCAGCGGATTTAGACTAAACTAGGCCTCCGCCTACGTACTGACCATATCGCACGCACTTACACGCGCGTCAGGACTTCATCCCTTACCGCACTTAGGAATTTTTCGATTTTTCAAAGTAAATCCTCAAAATTTAGAGTTTCTTCCAAATTTTCTGCAAAATTAGTTTCAGTTTATAGTATAAATAGTACTCACCCTTCATCCCTGAATTCTGGTCCGCGATCCGTGTCCCGGTCTCCAGGCTGTGGGGTGAAAATCAAAATTTTTTGGTTCAAAAACTGGTTTTTTGACCAAAACTCAAAATTTTTGTTCGGCACCTACCCGTTTTTATTCCTCATATAGCTAGCCCGCGCGGAGACGCGTCTCTGGACACCTCGCCCACGCCGCTAGCTCGAATAAAACATAGATTTTTCCAAAAAATAGTCTTTTTCATACATCTCTGTTAGCACCCAAAAACTACCTAAGGGATCGAGTTAGGGGTGCGAAGTCAGAGGGGTGCGAAGTCAGAAGTCCTCCACGTGTGTTCGGCGGCTGCTCGTCCCTCTCGATACGTCTGGAGGGAAGAGCAGCTGCTGGGCCGGTGCACCCCGGGCGCGGCAGTATCCTTCTCCGGGGAATGAGGGGAAATGAGAATTTCCTCTTATTCCTCGGGGAGTGGTACTGCCGCGGCCAATTATTCTGACATGGGTGGGGTCCGACTCGGACCAAAGGTGCGTTCCTTTGCGTGCCCCTCTGTTCAGCAGAGGGCATAGCAGAGGAGTGAGGGCGGGCTCGGTGTGCACTTACCCTGCCTCCGAGCAGACAGAGAAGGATCGTCCTCCTCTGTCACCGCCGGTCTCGTAATCCCACCGTCGAAGTGTCGTGGATCAAGTCTCGCGGCTTCGACAGGGACCGAGGGTCTTGGCTTAACCGCCCGGACCGCGAGGTAGAAAACCTCTCTAAAAAATCACCCCGAATCCCAAGTGGCGACGCACCGCGAGGGGATGTATGGCTGACGGGTGTTCTATAGAACAAATCAGTCGCTAGTGCGCTCCTCGCCAGGGTACCTGCAGACCCCCTGGCGAGTAAGAAAAACTTAAAAGCTGCCCTACTAGGTACAGGGGTCTCTGCCTAGCTAGGAGTATATTTCCCCCATACTCGTGGGACTAATTATGGAAGCAAACAAAAAACAAAACAACAACAACAACGCCGGTAACGGCAAGAAAGAGGAGAGGAGGGATGCGGGGTCGGAGTCCGACCTCGCATCCAGCGATGCGAGTGCGGGAGGCTCAGGGAGCTCCCGCCGCGCGAGTGATGGAGCCGCTGCGGAGAACGGCAAGTTCTTCCGCAAGCGGCCCAGGCGGGATGGTGACCGGGGGTCGTCATCCGGAGAGGAGGAGGCCTCGGCTCGAAAGATCCCCACCAACAAGCGTGGTGGGATCCGGGGCAAGGGGAGGGGGCTATCTGCCTCCGTGAGGGCCGAGAAATCGGCTAGGCTTGCCGAGGAGGGGCGCCACCCGGGCAGCAATACTGCTCCCGGATCTGGCGACGAGGCAGGTGCACCTGGCGGCTCCGAGGAGGAGCGTAAGGCCAGGTTCACAAAGGAGGTGGAGGCCGCGATTAGAGGCGTGGCCCTGAAGATGAAGACTTCATCGAAGCTCAGGGCCATACCGGCGGCTTCTGCCTCCATCATGGCGGCAGCGGAGGCCAACTTCGGCGGACCTCCTCGTCCTCCTCCCCCTCCTACGATGGATGGGGAGGAGCTGGCTAAACTGCGGGCGGAGGTGGCCCGCCTGTCGGCCGCCACGGAGGCTCTCCAAAGAGAAAACGCCAGGCTCCTAGCAGACCTGGCCAGTCTACGGGAGTCTGGCTCCTGCGTGGCGCTTCCAAAGGGGGGCCAGACGCAGCGACCCAGCCAGCCCGAGCCGGTGGAGAACCAGGTACTGAACCTGGTTCGGAAGGAGCTGGCTTCCTTCCAGGCGCGGTTCTCCGTCCTGGAGGGAATCGTTCTGCGCCCCCCCCTGGCGGCAAGCAGGGCGTCCACGGGTCCGAAGGCGGCCTCGTATGCGGCTGCCACGGCTGCCGCACCCGGACCGGGGCCGTCCAGCCAGCCCTCTGGTAGGGCAGTGGCGGCCCCTCCCCCAAAGCCGGCCCCGGCGAAACCGGTGCCGGCTAAAAAGGCGCCCAGGGGGAGAAAGGGCAAGGCGGCTGCACAGGCGTCGGCTGTGCCGGCGCCAGTGCCAGTAGCGAGTGGGCCAGCGCCGGCAGTACGTCAGCCGCCGCCGCCGCCACCGCCCCCCCAGCAGCCCCCTACACCTCCTGCAGCCGAAGCCGGATGGCAGGTGGCCGGTCAGAAGAAGAAGGGGCGGAAAGCGGCCAAAAAGGCCCGAAACAAAGAGCGGCAGCGCCAGTTTCGGGAGCGCAAGATCGCGGCTAGGCTCCGCGCCCCTAAGACCGCGGCTGTAGTGATCACACTGCAGCCGGAAGCGGAACAGAGGGGCGTGTCCTACCGCGACCTGCTGGCGAAGGCGAAGGCGACGGTGAACCTCGGCGAGCTGGGGATCGCCGGGGGCCTCCGGCTTAAAGTCACCGCAACGGGGGCTAGACTGCTGGAGATCCCTGGCGAAACCAGCGGCTCGTCCGCCGACGCTCTGGCTGAAAAGCTCAGAGCGTCCCTTAATGCGGACGAGGCCCGAGTGTCCAGGCCCGTCAAATGCGCAGATCTGCGCATCCTGGGTCTGGACGACTCGGTGACCGAGGAGGAGGTGGTGGCCGCCGTCGCTAGGTCCGGAGGGTGCCCCGCCGATCAGGTCAGGGCAGGCACCCTTCGCCCGGACCCCACGGGCATGCGGACCGTAATGGTCAGCTGCCCTGTGACGGCGGCCAGGACGATTGTGGAGGGCCGTAGGCTACTGGTGGGCTGGGTCTCAGCGCAGGTGAAGCTGCTGGAGCCCAGACCTCTGAGGTGCTACCGATGCCTCGTGGGACACCATGTATCGGTGCAATGCGCCTCGGAGGTCGACCGCAGCGGCCTCTGCTTCCGCTGCAGCCAGCCCGGTCACACATCCGCGGCTTGCTGCGCCGCCGCGCCGCACTGCGCTGCATGTGCGGCGGCTGGCAAGCCTGCCGATCACCGGGCTGGGAGCAAGGCCTGCGCTCCGCCCACCAGGGCCACCAGAGGCAAGGGCAGGCCCTCCGCCGCCACCGCCACCGTCGCCACCGCCGCAGCCGCAACTGCCGCCGCTGCCGCTCCCTCTGTCGCCGCCACAGAGGGGCCCTCACAGGGGACCAGGTTGGAGGAAGCGGTAATGGAGTGCCAATAACGGCCCCACTACGCTTCCTCCAGGCGAATATCAACCACTGCGCCTGCGCTCAGGATCTCTTGCTCCAGAGCATGGCGCAGTGGTTGATTAACATCGCTGTGGTCGCTGAGCCGTATTTCGTCTGGCCCAGGGAAGACTGGGTGGCGGACCTAAGCGGCTCAGTGACCATAGTGTCGTCGGCCGCCGCCGGCACCCCGACCCTTGAAAGTGTCAGGAGGGGTCGGGGGTGCGTAGCAGCCCGGTTCGGGGAGATCGTCGTAGTGGGTGTCTACTTCTCCCCGAGCCGAACTCTCGCCGAGTTCCACAACTCTCTCGCAGAGTTGAGTGTCGTCGTCGGAAACCATTCCCTCCCCGTGCTTGTCCTCGGGGACTTCAATGCCAAGAACTTGGCTTGGGGTTCCCGTTGCACAGACGTGCGGGGAAGGATGGTGGAGGACTGGGCCCTGGAGAAGGGCCTGGTCGTCCTAAATCGGGGTTCTGTCGCCACGTGCGTGAGGATGCGGGGCGAGTCGGTGGTGGACATTTCGTTCGCTAGCCCCGCCCTGTCACCGCGTGTCGTTGACTGGCGCGTCATGGAGGGGGTGGAGACCTATTCCGACCACCGGTACATCCGGTTCGACGTCTCCACCCAGACCTCAAGCGCGCCGGTCCAACAGGCCCCGAGTGGTCCGCGTTGGGCGCTGAAGCAGCTGGACCGGGAGCTCCTCCTGGAAGCCTCGATCGTGCAGGCCTGGGTGACATCACCGGACAGGCCTGCCGACGTCAATGATGAGGCAGGGTGGTTCCAGGAGGCCATGTCCGACATATGTGACGTGGCAATGCCCCGAGTCCGGCCAGGAAGCGCCCGGCGTCAGGTGTACTGGTGGTCGCGAGAGCTGACGTCCCTACGGGAGGCGTGTGTGGCTGCGCGACACCTGTACGCCAGGCACCGCAGGCTCCGCATTCGCCCACCGAATGCGGCAGCCATTGAGGCGGAGCTTTATGAGGGCTACAGAGCGGCGAAGACCGCCCTCCGCGGGGCTGTCCTGCGGGCCAGAGATCTGGCCCGCGAGGAGATGCTGGGGGCTCTCGACAGAGATCCGTGGGGGCGCCCTTACAAGATGGTGCGGGATAAACTCCGCACCTGGGCCCCCCCGCTGACGCAGAGTCTCCGGCCTCAGCTCGTGGAGGACGTGGTGAGCGCTCTGTTCCCCTCGCGAGGGGAACACCCGCCCCCGCCTATGGCTCCGCCGGCTGCGGTGCCGGAAGCGGACCACCAAAGTGACGACGACGACGCTCCTGAAGTGACCGGGGTAGACCTGAGAGTGGCGGTACGAAGGCTAGGTGCCAAAAATACCGCCCCGGGACCCGACGGCTTGCCTGGCAAAGCCTGGGTCCTGGCCTCGGAGGCTCTCGGGCCCCGACTGGAAGGGCTCTTTAGCGCATGTTTGGAGAGAGGCCAGTTCCCGCTTCGTTGGAAGACGGGGAAGCTGGTCCTCATCCGGAAGCCGGGGCGCCCGGCGGACTCTCCGTCCGCCTACCGGCCCGTGGTGCTGCTCGACGAGGTGGGCAAGCTCTTTGAAAGAGTAGTTGCGAACCGCCTCGCCGAGCACCTTGCGGGGATGGGGCCGGACCTTGCGGAACACCAATTTGGTTTCCGCAAGGGGCGCTCTACGGTGGACGCCATCATGCGCGTGAGGGCCCTCACGACGGGGGATGCGGTGTCCCGGGGTGGGGTTGTCTTGGCGGTGTCTCTCGACATCGCCAATGCCTTCAACTCCATGCCCTGGAGCTGCATAAGGGAGGCACTCCGGTATCACCGGGTGCCGACCTACCTCCGTCGTGTGGTCGGGGACTACCTGGCGGACAGGTACGTCATCTACCCCGGTCGCAGTGGAGACAGGAACCGGCGAGAGATGTCGTGCGGTGTTCCGCAGGGATCGGTTCTAGGCCCATCCTTGTGGAACATCGGTTACGACTGGGTGCTGCGCGCCGACCTCCCTAGCGGCGTCAGCGTGGTCTGCTATGCGGACGACACGCTGGTGCTCGCACAGGGGGGGTCGCACGAGGCGGCGGCCGAAGTTATGACACGCGGGGTTGCGATAGTCGTTGAGAGGATCCGGCAACTGGGTCTCGAGGTGGCATTGCACAAGTCCGAGGCCATGTGCTTTCATGGGCCTCGGAATGCGCCACCTCCGGGATCCTCAGTGATGGCAGGAGGGGTTTCCATCGGCGTCGAGTCGACGCTGAAGTACCTGGGACTTGTCCTCGACAGCCGGTGGAACTTCGTGGAGCATTTCCGACGTTTGGCCCCCAGACTGGAGCGGACAGGGGCTGCCTTCAGGCGGCTCCTGCCCAACCTGGGGGGGCCGAACGCCTCCTGCCGGAGGCTCTACGCGGGAGTCGTGCGGTCCATGGCCCTTTACGGGGCCCCGGTGTGGGCACGTTCATTGAGGCGGCGTGCCGCCCACCACTTGAACGTGCCCCAGAAGGTGGTAGCCGTAAGGCTGGTCCGGGGGTACCGCACGATCTCCCGCGAGGCGGCGAACCTCCTTGCCGGATTGCCGCCATGGGATCTGGAGGCAATAGTCCTCGCGCGCCTACACGAGTGGCGCGCGGAGGCGCTACGCCGGGGGGAAACTCCGCTGCCGCGGCAAATTGTCGCTCAGCGGACGGACTTCCGGCGGGATCTCATGGCGACATGGAGAGAGCGACTATCGCAACCCCGTGCAGGGCACGCCACAATAGTGGCGATAAGTCCCCTCTTTGAGGAGTGGCTGGAGAGACGCCACGGCGTCCTCACCTTCCGCCTGACGCAGGTTCTTACCGGACATGGATGCTTCGGTAAGTTCCTGCACCGAATCGGGCGGGAGGAGACGCCCGGGTGTCACCATTGTGAGGATCGACCGGAGGACACGGTGGAGCACACGGTGGAGGTGTGCCCCGCTTGGGCGGAGCACCGCCGTGTCCTCGTAACGGCGATTGGCGGCGGCGACCTCTCGCTCCCGGCCTTGGTTCAATCCATGGTCCGGAGCGAGACGGAATGGGACGCCGTCACCTCCTTCTGCGAAGCAGTCATGCTAGCGAAGGAGGTGGCGGAACAGGACAGGGAGAGGTCCTCACGTCCCGGCCGCCGCGGGAGACGCCCCGGGCGTCGGGGGCCACGTGGTGGCTTCCGGCCACCGTAGGCGCGGGCCTGTGGACGGGGAGCTATGGGCTAGCTCGCCGTCCGTTCGTCTCATGACGACAGGCCGTGTCGACGGCGCGTTCGTGTTCCACGCGCGCCTCAAAGAGAGTCAGCAATAGTGAAGGGGTCCGCAAGGACCGAAGCCTGCCGGGGCTGCGGGACTATTCGAAAGAGATACCGTGGCCCCGGAACACAAAGGGCGATGAAGGAACATGGATGGGTTTTAGTCAGTAAAAGTCTGACACTCCCTCCTGCTCAGCCCAGAGCGGGAGAAGTCATTTGATGATTTCCCATCCGAAAAAAAAAAAAAAAAAAAAAAAAAGGGATCGAGTTAAATACACAATCGTTGATATCTTCGCTTCCAGACGTGCGATTTTGAAGCTGTTTTCAGCGGATTTAGACTAAACTAGGCCTCCGCCTACGTACTGACCATATCGCACGCACTTACACGCGCGTCAGGACTTCATCCCTTACCGCACTTAGGAATTTTTCGATTTTTCAAAGTAAATCCTCAAAATTTAGAGTTTCTTCCAAATTTTCTGCAAAATTAGTTTCAGTTTATAGTATAAATAGTACTCACCCTTCATCCCTGAATTCTGGTCCGCGATCCGTGTCCCGGTCTCCAGGCTGTGGGGTGAAAATCAAAATTTTTTGGTTCAAAAACTGGTTTTTTGACCAAAACTCAAAATTTTTGTTCGGCACCTACCCGTTTTTATTCCTCATATAGCTAGCCCGCGCGGAGACGCGTCTCTGGACACCTCGCCCACGCCGCTAGCTCGAATAAAACATAGATTTTTCCAAAAAATAGTCTTTTTCATACATCTCTGTTAGCACCCAAAAACTACCTAAGGGATCGAGTTAAATACACAATCGTTGATATCTTCGCTTCCAGACGTGCGATTTTGAAGCTGTTTTCAGCGGATTTAGACTAAACTAGGCCTCCGCCTACGTACTGACCATATCGCACGCACTTACACGCACGTCAGGACTTCATCCCTTACCGCACTTAGGAATTTTTCGATTTTTCAAAGTAAATCCTCAAAATTTAGAGTTTCTTCCAAATTTTCTGCAAAATTAGTTTCAGTTTATAGTATAAATAGTACTCACCCTTCATCCCTGAATTCTGTTCCGCGATCCGTGTCCCGGTCTCCAGGCTGTGGGGTGAAAATCAAAATTTTTTGGTTCAAAAACTGGTTTTTTGACCAAAACTCAAAATTTTTGTTCGGCACCTACCCGTTTTTATTCCTCATATAGCTAGCCCGCGCGGAGACGCGTCTCTGGACACCTCGCCCACGCCGCTAGCTCGAATAAAACATAGATTTTTCCAAAAAATAGTCTTTTTCATACATCTCTGTTAGCACCCAAAAACTACCTAAGGGATCGAGTTAAATACACAATCGTTGATATCTTCACTTCCAGACGTGCGATTTTGAAGCTGTTTTCAGCGGATTTAGACTAAACTAGGCCTCCGCCTACGTACTGACCATATCGCACGCACTTACACGCGCGTCAGGACTTCATCCCTTACCGCACTTAGGAATTTTTCGATTTTTCAAAGTAAATCCTCAAAATTTAGAGTTTCTTCCAAATTTTCTGCAAAATTAGTTTCAGTTTATAGTATAAATAGTACTCACCCTTCATCCCTGAATTCTGGTCCGCGATCCGTGTCCCGGTCTCCAGGCTGTGGGGTGAAAATCAAAATTTTTTGGTTCAAAAACTGGTTTTTTGACCAAAACTCAAAATTTTTGTTCGGCACCTACCCGTTTTTATTCCTCATATAGCTAGCCCGCGCGGAGACGCGTCTCTGGACACCTCGGCCGCGCCCCTAGCTCGAATAAAACATAGATTTTTCCAAAAAATAGTCTTTTTCATACATCTCTGTTAGCACCCAAAAACTACCTAAGGGATCGAGTTAAATACACAATCGTTGATATCTTCGCTTCCAGACGTGCGATTTTGAAGCTGTTTTCAGCGGATTTAGACTAAACTAGGCCTCCGCCTACGTACTGACCATATCGCACGCACTTACACGCGCGTCAGGACTTCATCCCTTACCGCACTTAGGAATTTTTCGATTTTTCAAAGTAAATCCTCAAAATTTAGAGTTTCTTCCAAATTTTCTGCAAAATTAGTTTCAGTTTATAGTATAAATAGTACTCACCCTTCATCCCTGAATTCTGGTCCGCGATCCGTGTCCCGGTCTCCAGGCTGTGGGGTGAAAATCAAAATTTTTTGGTTCAAAAACTGGTTTTTTGACCAAAACTCAAAATTTTTGTTCGGCACCTACCCGTTTTTATTCCTCATATAGCTAGCCCGCGCGGAGACGCGTCTCTGGACACCTCGGCCGCGCCCCTAGCTCGAATAAAACATAGATTTTTCCAAAAAATAGTCTTTTTCATACATCTCTGTTAGCACCCAAAAACTACCTAAGGGATCGAGTTAAATACACAATCGTTGATATCTTCGCTTCCAGACGTGCGATTTTGAAGCTGTTTTCAGCGGATTTAGACTAAACTAGGCCTCCGCCTACGTACTGACCATATCGCACGCACTTACACGCGCGTCAGGACTTCATCCCTTACCGCACTTAGGAATTTTTCGATTTTTCAAAGTAAATCCTCAAAATTTAGAGTTTCTTCCAAATTTTCTGCAAAATTAGTTTCAGTTTATAGTATAAATAGTACTCACCCTTCATCCCTGAATTCTGGTCCGCGATCCGTGTCCCGGTCTCCAGGCTGTGGGGTGAAAATCAAAATTTTTTGGTTCAAAAACTGGTTTTTTGACCAAAACTCAAAATTTTTGTTCGGCACCTACCCGTTTTTATTCCTCATATAGCTAGCCCGCGCGGAGACGCGTCTCTGGACACCTCGGCCGCGCCCCTAGCTCGAATAAAACATAGATTTTTCCAAAAAATAGTCTTTTTCATACATCTCTGTTAGCACCCAAAAACTACCTAAGGGATCGAGTTAAATACACAATCGTTGATATCTTCGCTTCCAGACGTGCGATTTTGAAGCTGTTTTCAGCGGATTTAGACTAAACTAGGCCTCCGCCTACGTACTGACCATATCGCACGCACTTACACGCGCGTCAGGACTTCATCCCTTACCGCACTTAGGAATTTTTCGATTTTTCAAAGTAAATCCTCAAAATTTAGAGTTTCTTCCAAATTTTCTGCAAAATTAGTTTCAGTTTATAGTATAAATAGTACTCACCCTTCATCCCTGAATTCTGGTCCGCGATCCGTGTCCCGGTCTCCAGGCTGTGGGGTGAAAATCAAAATTTTTTGGTTCAAAAACTGGTTTTTTGACCAAAACTCAAAATTTTTGTTCGGCACCTACCCGTTTTTATTCCTCATATAGCTAGCCCGCGCGGAGACGCGTCTCTGGACACCTCGGCCGCGCCCCTAGCTCGAATAAAACATAGATTTTTCCAAAAAATAGTCTTTTTCATACATCTCTGTTAGCACCCAAAAACTACCTAAGGGATCGAGTTAAATGGTTGCGATAGTCGTGGAGAGAATCCGGCAACTGGGTCTCGAGGTGGCACTGCACAAGTCCGAGGCCATGTGCTTTCATGGGCCTCGGAATGCGCCACCTCCGGGATCCTCAGTGATGGCAGGAGGGGTTTCCATCGGCGTCGAGTCGACGCTGAAGTACCTGGGACTTGTCCTCGACAGCCGGTGGAACTTCGTGGAGCATTTCCGACGTTTGGCCCCCAGACTGGAGCGGACAGGGGCTGCCTTCAGGCGGCTCCTGCCCAACCTGGGGGGGCCGAACGCCTCCTGCCGGAGGCTCTACGCGGGAGTCGTGCGGTCCATGGCCCTTTACGGGGCCCCGGTGTGGGCACGTTCATTGAGGCGGCGTGCCGCCCACCACTTGAACGTGCCCCAGAAGGTGGTAGCCGTAAGGCTGGTCCGGGGGTACCGCACGATCTCCCGCGAGGCGGCGAACCTCCTTGCCGGATTGCCGCCATGGGATCTGGAGGCAATAGTCCTCGCGCGCCTACATGAGTGGCGCGCGGAGGCGCTACGCCGGGGGGAAACTCCGCTGCCGCGGCAAATTGTCGCTCAGCGGACGGACTTCCGGCGGGATCTCATGGCGACATGGAGAGAGCGACTATCGCAACCCCGTGCAGGGCACGCCACAATAGTGGCGATAAGTCCCCTCTTTGAGGAGTGGCTGGAGAGACGCCACGGCGTCCTCACCTTCCGCCTGACGCAGGTTCTTACCGGACACGGATGCTTCGGTAAGTTCCTGCACCGAATCGGGCGGGAGGAGACGCCCGGGTGTCACCATTGTGAGGATCGACCGGAGGACACGGTGGAGCACACGGTGGAGGTGTGCCCCGCTTGGGCGGAGCACCGCCGTGTCCTCGTAACGGCGATTGGCGGCGGCGACCTCTCGCTCCCGGCCTTGGTTCAATCCATGGTCCGGAGCGAGACGGAATGGGACGCCGTCACCTCCTTCTGCGAAGCAGTCATGCTAGCGAAGGAGGTGGCGGAACAGGACAGGGAGAGATCCTCACGTCCCGGCCGCCGCGGGAGACGCCCCGGGCGTCGGGGGCCACGTGGTGGCTTCCGGCCGCCGTAGACGCGGGCCTGTGGACGGGGAGCTATGGGCTAGCTCGCCGTCCGTTCGTCTCATGACGACAGGCCGTGTCGACGGCGCGTTCGTGTTCCACGCGCGCCTCAAAGAGAGTCAGCAATAGTGAAGGGGTCCGCAAGGACCGAAGCCTGCCGGGGCTGCGGGACTATTCGAAAGAGATACCGTGGCCCCGGAACACAAAGGGCGATGAAGGAACATGGATGGGTTTTAGTCAGTAAAAGTCTGACACTCCCTCCTGCTCAGCCCAGAGCGGGAGAAGTCATTTGATGATTTCCCATCCGAAAAAAAAAAAAAAAAAAAAAAAAAAAAAAGGGATCGAGTTAAATACACAATCGTTGATATCTTCGCTTCCAGACGTGCGATTTTGAAGCTGTTTTCAGCGGATTTAGACTAAACTAGGCCTCCGCCTACGTACTGACCATATCGCACGCACTTACACGCGCGTCAGGACTTCATCCCTTACCGCACTTAGGAATTTTTCGATTTTTCAAAGTAAATCCTCAAAATTTAGAGTTTCTTCCAAATTTTCTGCAAAATTAGTTTCAGTTTATAGTATAAATAGTACTCACCCTTCATCCCTGAATTCTGGTCCGCGATCCGTGTCCCGGTCTCCAGGCTGTGGGGTGAAAATCAAAATTTTTTGGTTCAAAAACTGGTTTTTTGACCAAAACTCAAAATTTTTGTTCGGCACCTACCCGTTTTTATTCCTCATATAGCTAGCCCGCGCGGAGACGCGTCTCTGGACACCTCGGCCGCGCCCCTAGCTCGAATAAAACATAGATTTTTCCAAAAAATAGTCTTTTTCATACATCTCTGTTAGCACCCAAAAACTACCTAAGGGATCGAGTTAAATACACAATCGTTGATATCTTCGCTTCCAGACGTGCGATTTTGAAGCTGTTTTCAGCGGATTTAGACTAAACTAGGCCTCCGCCTACGTACTGACCATATCGCACGCACTTACACGCGCGTCAGGACTTCATCCCTTACCGCACTTAGGAATTTTTCGATTTTTCAAAGTAAATCCTCAAAATTTAGAGTTTCTTCCAAATTTTCTGCAAAATTAGTTTCAGTTTATAGTATAAATAGTACTCACCCTTCATCCCTGAATTCTGGTCCGCGATCCGTGTCCTGGTCTCCAGGCTGTGGGGTGAAAATCAAAATTTTTTGGTTCAAAAACTGGTTTTTTGACCAAAACTCAAAATTTTTGTTTGGCACCTACCCGTTTTTATTCCTCATATAGCTAGCCCGCGCGGAGACGCGTCTCTGGACACCTCGGCCGCGCCCCTAGCTCGAATAAAACATAGATTTTTCCAAAAAATAGTCTTTTTCATACATCTCTGTTAGCACCCAAAAACTACCTAAGGGATCGAGTTAAATACACAATCGTTGATATCTTCGCTTCCAGACGTGCGATTTTGAAGCTGTTTTCAGCGGATTTAGACTAAACTAGGCCTCCGCCTACGTACTGACCATATCGCACGCACTTACACGCGCGTCAGGACTTCATCCCTTACCGCACTTAGGAATTTTTCGATTTTTCAAAGTAAATCCTCAAAATTTAGAGTTTCTTCCAAATTTTCTGCAAAATTAGTTTCAGTTTATAGTATAAATAGTACTCACCCTTCATCCCTGAATTCTGGTCCGCGATCCGTGTCCCGGTCTCCAGGCTGTGGGGTGAAAATCAAAATTTTTTGGTTCAAAAACTGGTTTTTTGACCAAAACTCAAAATTTTTGTTCGGCACCTACCCGTTTTTATTCCTCATATAGCTAGCCCGCGCGGAGACGCGTCTCTGGACACCTCGGCCGCGCCCCTAGCTCGAATAAAACATAGATTTTTCCAAAAAATAGTCTTTTTCATACATCTCTGTTAGCACCCAAAAACTACCTAAGGGATCGAGTTAAATACACAATCGTTGATATCTTCGCTTCCAGACGTGCGATTTTGAAGCTGTTTTCAGCGGATTTAGACTAAACTAGGCCTCCGCCTACGTACTGACCATATCGCACGCACTTACACGCGCGTCAGGACTTCATCCCTTACCGCACTTAGGAATTTTTCGATTTTTCAAAGTAAATCCTCAAAATTTAGAGTTTCTTCCAAATTTTCTGCAAAATTAGTTTCAGTTTATAGTATAAATAGTACTCACCCTTCATCCCTGAATTCTGGTCCGCGATCCGTGTCCCGGTCTCCAGGCTGTGGGGTGAAAATCAAAATTTTTTGGTTCAAAAACTGGTTTTTTGACCAAAACTCAAAATTTTTGTTCGGCACCTACCCGTTTTTATTCCTCATATAGCTAGCCCGCGCGGAGACGCGTCTCTGGACACCTCGGCCGCGCCCCTAGCTCGAATAAAACATAGATTTTTCCAAAAAATAGTCTTTTTCATACATCTCTGTTAGCACCCAAAAACTACCTAAGGGATCGAGTTAAATGGTTGCGATAGTCGTGGAGAGAATCCGGCAACTGGGTCTCGAGGTGGCACTGCACAAGTCCGAGGCCATGTGCTTTCATGGGCCTCGGAATGCGCCACCTCCGGGATCCTCAGTGATGGCAGGAGGGGTTTCCATCGGCGTCGAGTCGACGCTGAAGTACCTGGGACTTGTCCTCGACAGCCGGTGGAACTTCGTGGAGCATTTCCGACGTTTGGCCCCCAGACTGGAGCGGACAGGGGCTGCCTTCAGGCGGCTCCTGCCCAACCTGGGGGGGCCGAACGCCTCCTGCCGGAGGCTCTACGCGGGAGTCGTGCGGTCCATGGCCCTTTACGGGGCCCCGGTGTGGGCACGTTCATTGAGGCGGCGTGCCGCCCACCACTTGAACGTGCCCCAGAAGGTGGTAGCCGTAAGGCTGGTCCGGGGGTACCGCACGATCTCCCGCGAGGCGGCGAACCTCCTTGCCGGATTGCCGCCATGGGATCTGGAGGCAATAGTCCTCGCGCGCCTACATGAGTGGCGCGCGGAGGCGCTACGCCGGGGGGAAACTCCGCTGCCGCGGCAAATTGTCGCTCAGCGGACGGACTTCCGGCGGGATCTCATGGCGACATGGAGAGAGCGACTATCGCAACCCCGTGCAGGGCACGCCACAATAGTGGCGATAAGTCCCCTCTTTGAGGAGTGGCTGGAGAGACGCCACGGCGTCCTCACCTTCCGCCTGACGCAGGTTCTTACCGGACACGGATGCTTCGGTAAGTTCCTGCACCGAATCGGGCGGGAGGAGACGCCCGGGTGTCACCATTGTGAGGATCGACCGGAGGACACGGTGGAGCACACGGTGGAGGTGTGCCCCGCTTGGGCGGAGCACCGCCGTGTCCTCGTAACGGCGATTGGCGGCGGCGACCTCTCGCTCCCGGCCTTGGTTCAATCCATGGTCCGGAGCGAGACGGAATGGGACGCCGTCACCTCCTTCTGCGAAGCAGTCATGCTAGCGAAGGAGGTGGCGGAACAGGACAGGGAGAGATCCTCACGTCCCGGCCGCCGCGGGAGACGCCCCGGGCGTCGGGGGCCACGTGGTGGCTTCCGGCCGCCGTAGACGCGGGCCTGTGGACGGGGAGCTATGGGCTAGCTCGCCGTCCGTTCGTCTCATGACGACAGGCCGTGTCGACGGCGCGTTCGTGTTCCACGCGCGCCTCAAAGAGAGTCAGCAATAGTGAAGGGGTCCGCAAGGACCGAAGCCTGCCGGGGCTGCGGGACTATTCGAAAGAGATACCGTGGCCCCGGAACACAAAGGGCGATGAAGGAACATGGATGGGTTTTAGTCAGTAAAAGTCTGACACTCCCTCCTGCTCAGCCCAGAGCGGGAGAAGTCATTTGATGATTTCCCATCCGAAAAAAAAAAAAAAAAAAAAAAAAAAAAAGGGATCGAGTTAAATACACAATCGTTGATATCTTCGCTTCCAGACGTGCGATTTTGAAGCTGTTTTCAGCGGATTTAGACTAAACTAGGCCTCCGCCTACGTACTGACCATATCGCACGCACTTACACGCGCGTCAGGACTTCATCCCTTACCGCACTTAGGAATTTTTCGATTTTTCAAAGTAAATCCTCAAAATTTAGAGTTTCTTCCAAATTTTCTGCAAAATTAGTTTCAGTTTATAGTATAAATAGTACTCACCCTTCATCCCTGAATTCTGGTCCGCGATCCGTGTCCCGGTCTCCAGGCTGTGGGGTGAAAATCAAAATTTTTTGGTTCAAAAACTGGTTTTTTGACCAAAACTCAAAATTTTTGTTCGGCACCTACCCGTTTTTATTCCTCATGTAGCTAGCCCGCGCGGAGACGCGTCTCTGGACACGTCGGCCGCGCCCCTAGCTCGAATAAAACATAGATTTTTCCAAAAAATAGTCTTTTTCATACATCTCTGTTAGCACCCAAAAACTACCTAAGGGATCGAGTTAAATACACAATCGTTGATATCTTCGCTTCCAGACGTGCGATTTTGAAGCTGTTTTCAGCGGATTTAGACTAAACTAGGCCTCCGCCTACGTACTGACCATATCGCACGCACTTACACGCGCGTCAGGACTTCATCCCTTACCGCACTTAGGAATTTTTCGATTTTTCAAAGTAAATCCTCAAAATTTAGAGTTTCTTCCAAATTTTCTGCAAAATTAGTTTCAGTTTATAGTATAAATAGTACTCACCCTTCATCCCTGAATTCTGGTCCGCGATCCGTGTCCCGGTCTCCAGGCTGTGGGGTGAAAATCAAAATTTTTTGGTTCAAAAACTGGTTTTTTGACCAAAACTCAAAATTTTTGTTCGGCACCTACCCGTTTTTATTCCTCATATAGCTAGCCCGCGCGGAGACGCGTCTCTGGACACCTCGGCCGCGCCCCTAGCTCGAATAAAACATAGATTTTTCCAAAAAATAGTCTTTTTCATACATCTCTGTTAGCACCCAAAAACTACCTAAGGGATCGAGTTAAATACACAATCGTTGATATCTTCGCTTCCAGACGTGCGATTTTGAAGCTGTTTTCAGCGGATTTAGACTAAACTAGGCCTCCGCCTACGTACTGACCATATCGCACGCACTTACACGCGCGTCAGGACTTCATCCCTTACCGCACTTAGGAATTTTTCGATTTTTCAAAGTAAATCCTCAAAATTTAGAGTTTCTTCCAAATTTTCTGCAAAATTAGTTTCAGTTTATAGTATAAATAGTACTCACCCTTCATCCCTGAATTCTGGTCCGCGATCCGTGTCCCGGTCTCCAGGCTGTGGGGTGAAAATCAAAATTTTTTGGTTCAAAAACTGGTTTTTTGACCAAAACTCAAAATTTTTGTTCGGCACCTACCCGTTTTTATTCCTCATATAGCTAGCCCGCGCGGAGACGCGTCTCTGGACACCTCGCCCACGCCGCTAGCTCGAATAAAACATAGATTTTTCCAAAAAATAGTCTTTTTCATACATCTCTGTTAGCACCCAAAAACTACCTAAGGGATCGAGTTAAATACACAATCGTTGATATCTTCACTTCCAGACGTGCGATTTTGAAGCTGTTTTCAGCGGATTTAGACTAAACTAGGCCTCCGCCTACGTACTGACCATATCGCACGCACTTACACGCGCGTCAGGACTTCATCCCTTACCGCACTTAGGAATTTTTCGATTTTTCAAAGTAAATCCTCAAAATTTAGAGTTTCTTCCAAATTTTCTGCAAAATTAGTTTCAGTTTATAGTATAAATAGTACTCACCCTTCATCCCTGAATTCTGGTCCGCGATCCGTGTCCCGGTCTCCAGGCTGTGGGGTGAAAATCAAAATTTTTTGGTTCAAAAACTGGTTTTTTGACCAAAACTCAAAATTTTTGTTCGGCACCTACCCGTTTTTATTCCTCATATAGCTAGCCCGCGCGGAGACGCGTCTCTGGACACCTCGGCCGCGCCCCTAGCTCGAATAAAACATAGATTTTTCCAAAAAATAGTCTTTTTCATACATCTCTGTTAGCACCCAAAAACTACCTAAGGGATCGAGTTAAATACACAATCGTTGATATCTTCGCTTCCAGACGTGCGATTTTGAAGCTGTTTTCAGCGGATTTAGACTAAACTAGGCCTCCGCCTACGTACTGACCATATCGCACGCACTTACACGCGCGTCAGGACTTCATCCCTTACCGCACTTAGGAATTTTTCGATTTTTCAAAGTAAATCCTCAAAATTTAGAGTTTCTTCCAAATTTTCTGCAAAATTAGTTTCAGTTTATAGTATAAATAGTACTCACCCTTCATCCCTGAATTCTGGTCCGCGATCCGTGTCCCGGTCTCCAGGCTGTGGGGTGAAAATCAAAATTTTTTGGTTCAAAAACTGGTTTTTTGACCAAAACTCAAAATTTTTGTTCGGCACCTACCCGTTTTTATTCCTCATATAGCTAGCCCGCGCGGAGACGCGTCTCTGGACACCTCGGCCGCGCCCCTAGCTCGAATAAAACATAGATTTTTCCAAAAAATAGTCTTTTTCATACATCTCTGTTAGCACCCAAAAACTACCTAAGGGATCGAGTTATGCCTCCATCATGGCGGCAGCGGAGGCCAACTTCGGCGGACCTCCTCCTCCTCCTCCTCCTCCTCCTACGGTGGATGGGGAGGAGTTGGCCAAACTGCGGGCGGAGGTGGCCCGCCTGTCGGCAGCCACGGAGGTTCTCCAAAAGGAGAACGCCAGGCTCCTAGCAGACCTGGCCAGTCTGCGAGAGTCTGGCCCCCGCGTGGCGCCGAAAAAAGGGGACCAGACGCAGCGACCCAGTCAGCCCGAGCCAGTCGAGAACCAGGTCCTGAACCTGGTTCGGCAGGAGCTGGCTTCCTTCCAGGCACGGTTCTCCGTCCTGGAGGGAATTGTCCTGCGTCCCCCCCTGGCGGCAAGTAAGGCAGCCCCGGGTCAGAGGGCAGCCTCATATGCGGCGGCTACGGCTGCCGCACCCAGACCGGGGCCGTCCAGCCAGCCCTCCGGCACAGCAGTGGTGGCCCCTCCCCCAAAGCCGGCTCCGGCGAAACCGGCGCTGGCTAAGAAGGCGGCCAAAGCGAGGAAGGGCAAGGCGGCTGCACAGAAGACTGTAACGGTGCCGGTCCCAGCAGCGAGTGGGCCGGCGCCGGCGGCACGTCAGCCGCCGCCGCCGCCACCGCCCCCCCAGCAGCCCCCTATACCTGCCGCGGCTGAAGCCGGATGGCAGGTGGTCGGGGAGAAGAAGAAGGGGCGGAAGGCGGCTAAAAAGGCCCGAAATAAGGAGCGGCAGCGCCAATTCAGGGAGCGCAAGATCGCGGCTAGGCTCCGCGCCCCTAAGACCGCGGCTGTAGTGATCACACTACAGCCGGAAGCGGAACAGAGGGGCGTGTCCTACCGCGACCTGCTGGCGAAGGCGAAGGCGACGGTGAACCTCGGCGAGCTGGGGATCACCGGGGGCCTCCGGCTTAAAGTCACCGCAACGGGGGCTAGACTGCTGGAGATCCCTGGTGAAACCAGCGGCTCGTCCGCCGACGCTCTGGCTGAAAAGCTCAGAGCGTCCCTTAATGCGGACGAGGCCCGAGTGTCCAGGCCCGTCAAATGCGCAGACCTGCGCATCCTGGGTCTGGACGACTCGGTGACCGAGGAGGAGGTGGTGGCCGCCGTCGCTAGGTCCGGAGGGTGCCCTGCCGATCAGGTCAGGGCAGGCACCCTTCGCCCGGACCCCACGGGCATGCGGACCGTAATGGTCAGCTGCCCTGTGACGGCGGCCAGGACGATTGTGGAGGGCCGTAGGCTACTGGTGGGCTGGGTCTCAGCACAGGTGAAGCTGCTGGAGCCCAGACCTCTGAGGTGCTACCGATGCCTCGTGGGACACCATGTATCGGTACAATGCGCCTCGGAGGTCGACCGCAGCGGCCTCTGCTTCCGCTGCAGCCAGCCCGGTCACACATCCGCAGCTTGCTGCGCCGCCGCGCCGCACTGCGCTGCATGTGCGGCGGCTGGCAAGCCTGCCGATCACCGGGCTGGGGGCAAGGCCTGCGCTCCGCCCACCAGGGCCACTAGAGGCAAGGGCAGGCCCTCCGCCGCCACCGCCACCGTCGCCACCGCCGCAGCCGCAACTGCCGCCGCTGCCGCTCCCTCTGTCGCCGCGTCAGAGGGGCCCTCACAGGGGGCCAGGTTGGAGGAAGCGGTAATGGAGTGCCAATAACGGCCCCATTACGCTTCCTCCAGGCGAATATCAACCACTGCGCCTGCGCTCAGGATCTCTTGCTCCAGAGCATGGCGCAGTGGTTGATTAACATCGCTGTGGTCGCTGAGCCGTATTTCGTCTGGCCCAGGGAAGACTGGGTGGCGGACCTAAGCGGCTCAGTGACCATAGTGTCGTCGGCCGCCGCCGGCACCCCGACCCTTGAAAGTGTCAGGAGGGGTCGGGGGTGCGTAGCAGCCCGGTTCGGGGAGATCGTCGTAGTGGGTGTCTACTTCTCCCCGAGCCGAACTCTCGCCGAGTTCCACAACTCTCTCGCAGAGTTGAGTGTCGTCGTCGGAAACCATTCCCTCCCCGTGCTTGTCCTCGGGGACTTCAATGCCAAGAACTTGGCTTGGGGTTCCCGTTGCACAGACGTGCGGGGAAGGATGGTGGAGGACTGGGCCCTGGAGAAGGGCCTGGTCGTCCTAAATCGGGGTTCTGTCGCCACGTGCGTGAGGATGCGGGGCGAGTCGGTGGTGGACATTTCGTTCGCTAGCCCCGCCCTGTCACCGCGTGTCGTTGACTGGCGCGTCATGGAGGGGGTGGAGACCTATTCCGACCACCGGTACATCCGGTTCGACGTCTCCACCCAGACCTCTAGCGCGCCGGTCCAACAGGCCCCGAGTGGTCCGCGTTGGGCGCTGAAGCAGCTGGACCGGGAGCTCCTCCTGGAAGCCTCGATCGTGCAGGCCTGGGTGACATCACCGGACAGGCCTGCCGACGTCAATGATGAGGCAGGGTGGTTCCAGGAGGCCATGTCCGACATATGTGACGTGGCAATGCCCCGAGTCCGGCCAGGAAGCGCCCGGCGTCAGGTGTACTGGTGGTCGCGAGAGCTGACGTCCCTACGGGAGGCGTGTGTGGCTGCGCGACACCTGTACGCCAGGCACCGCAGGCTCCGCATTCGCCCACCGAATGCGGCAGCCATTGAGGCGGAGCTTTATGAGGGCTACAGAGCGGCGAAGACCGCCCTCCGCGGGGCTGTCCTGCGGGCCAGAGATCTGGCCCGCGAGGAAATGCTGGGGGCTCTCGACAGAGATCCGTGGGGGCGCCCTTACAAGATGGTGCGGGATAAACTCCGCACCTGGGCCCCCCCGCTGACGCAGAGTCTCCGGCCTCAGCTCGTGGAGGACGTGGTGAGCGCTCTGTTCCCCTCGCGAGGGGAACACCCGCCCCCGCCTATGGCTCCGCCGGCTGCGGTGCCGGAAGCGGACCACCAAAGTGACGACGACGACGCTCCTGAAGTGACCGGGGTAGACCTGAGAGTGGCGGTACGAAGGCTAGGTGCCAAAAATACCGCCCCGGGACCCGACGGCTTGCCTGGCAAAGCCTGGGTCCTGGCCTCGGAGGCTCTCGGGCCCCGACTGGAAGGGCTCTTTAGCGCATGTTTGGAGAGAGGCCAGTTCCCGCTTCGTTGGAAGACGGGGAAGCTGGTCCTCATCCGGAAGCCGGGGCGCCCGGCGGACTCTCCGTCCGCCTACCGGCCCGTGGTGCTGCTCGACGAGGTGGGCAAGCTCTTTGAAAGAGTAGTTGCAAACCGCCTCGCCGAGCACCTTGCGGGGATGGGGCCGGACCTTGCGGAACACCAGTATGGTTTCCGCAAGGGGCGCTCTACGGTGGACGCCATCATGCGCGTGAGGGCCCTCACGACGGGGGATGCGGTGTCCCGGGGTGGGGTTGTCTTGGCGGTGTCTCTCGACATCGCCAATGCCTTCAACTCCATGCCCTGGAGCTGCATAAGGGAGGCACTCCGGTATCACCGGGTGCCGACCTACCTCCGTCGTGTGGTCGGGGACTACCTGGCAGACAGGTACGTCATCTACCCCGGTCGCAGTGGAGACTGGAACCGGCGAGAGATGTCGTGCGGTGTTCCGCAGGGATCGGTTCTAGGCCCATCCTTGTGGAACATCGGTTACGACTGGGTGCTGCGCGCCGACCTCCCTAGCGGCGTCAGCGTGGTCTGCTATGCGGACGACACGCTGGTGCTCGCACAGGGGGGGTCGCACGAGGCGGCGGCCGAAGTTATGACACGCGGGGTTGCGATAGTCGTTGAGAGGATCCGGCAACTGGGTCTCGAGGTGGCATTGCACAAGTCCGAGGCCATGTGCTTTCATGGGCCTCGGAATGCGCCACCTCCGGGATCCTCAGTGATGGCAGGAGGGGTTTCCATCGGCGTCGAGTCGACGTTGAAGTACCTGGGACTTGTCCTCGACAGCCGGTGGAACTTCGTGGAGCATTTCCGACGTTTGGCCCCCAAACTGGAGCGGACAGGGGCTGCCTTCAGGCGGCTCCTGCCCAACCTGGGGGGGCCAAACGCCTCCTGCCGGAGGCTCTACGCGGGAGTCGTGCGGTCCATGGCCCTTTACGGGGCCCCGGTGTGGGCACGTTCATTGAAGCGGCGCGCCGCCCACCACTTGAACGTGCCCCAGAAGGTGGTAGCCGTAAGGCTGGTCCGGGGGTACCGCACGATCTCCCGCGAGGCGGCGAACCTCCTTGCCGGATTGCCGCCATGGGATCTGGAGGCAATAGTCCTCGCGCGCCTACATGAGTGGCGCGCGGAGGCGCTACGCCGGGGGGAAACTCCGCTGCCGCGGCAAATTGTCGCTCAGCGGACGGACTTCCGGCGGGATCTCATGGCGACATGGAGAGAGCGACTATCGCAACCCCGTGCAGGGCACGCCACAATAGTGGCGATAAGTCCCCTCTTTGAGGAGTGGCTGGAGAGACGCCACGGCGTCCTCACCTTCCGCCTGACGCAGGTTCTTACCGGACACGGATGCTTCGGTAAGTTCCTGCACCGAATCGGGCGGGAGGAGACGCCCGGGTGTCACCATTGTGAGGATCGACCGGAGGACACGGTGGAGCACACGGTGGAGGTGTGCCCCGCTTGGGCGGAGCACCGCCGTGTCCTCGTAACGGCGATTGGCGGCGGCGACCTCTCGCTCCCGGCCTTGGTTCAATCCATGGTCCGGAGCGAGACGGAATGGGACGCCGTCACCTCCTTCTGCGAAGCAGTCATGCTAGCGAAGGAGGTGGCGGAACAGGACAGGGAGAGATCCTCACGTCCCGGCCGCCGCGGGAGACGCCCCGGGCGTCGGGGGCCACGTGGTGGCTTCCGGCCACCGTAGACGCGGGCCTGTGGACGGGGAGCTATGGGCTAGCTCGCCGTCCGTTCGTCTCATGACGACAGGCCGTGTCGACGGCGCGTTCGTGTTCCACGCGCGCCTCAAAGAGAGTCAGCAATAGTGAAGGGGTCCGCAAGGACCGAAGCCTGCCGGGGCTGCGGGACTATTCGAAAGAGATACCGTGGCCCCGGAACACAAAGGGCGATGAAGGAACATGGATGGGTTTTAGTCAGTAAAAGTCTGACACTCCCTCCTGCTCAGCCCAGAGCGGGAGAAGTCATTTGATGATTTCCCATCCGAAAAAAAAAAAAAAAAAAAAAAAAAAAAAAAGGGATCGAGTTAAATACACAATCGTTGATATCTTCGCTTCCAGACGTGCGATTTTGAAGCTGTTTTCAGCGGATTTAGACTAAACTAGGCCTCCGCCTACGTACTGACCATATCGCACGCACTTACACGCGCGTCAGGACTTCATCCCTTACCGCACTTAGGAATTTTTCGATTTTTCAAAGTAAATCCTCAAAATTTAGAGTTTCTTCCAAATTTTCTGCAAAATTAGTTTCAGTTTATAGTATAAATAGTACTCACCCTTCATCCCTGAATTCTGGTCCGCGATCCGTGTCCCGGTCTCCAGGCTGTGGGGTGAAAATCAAAATTTTTTGGTTCAAAAACTGGTTTTTTGACCAAAACTCAAAATTTTTGTTCGGCACCTACCCGTTTTTATTCCTCATATAGCTAGCCCGCGCGGAGACGCGTCTCTGGACACCTCGGCCGCGCCCCTAGCTCGAATAAAACATAGATTTTTCCAAAAAATAGTCTTTTTCATACATCTCTGTTAGCACCCAAAAACTACCTAAAGGGATCGAGTTAAATACACAATCGTTGATATCTTCGCTTCCAGACGTGCGATTTTGAAGCTGTTTTCAGCGGATTTAGACTAAACTAGGCCTCCGCCTACGTACTGACCATATCGCACGCACTTACACGCGCGTCAGGACTTCATCCCTTACCGCACTTAGGAATTTTTCGATTTTTCAAAGTAAATCCTCAAAATTTAGAGTTTCTTCCAAATTTTCTGCAAAATTAGTTTCAGTTTATAGTATAAATAGTACTCACCCTTCATCCCTGAATTCTGGTCCGCGATCCGTGTCCCGGTCTCCAGGCTGTGGGGTGAAAATCAAAATTTTTTGGTTCAAAAACTGGTTTTTTGACCAAAACTCAAAATTTTTGTTCGGCACCTACCCGTTTTTATTCCTCATATAGCTAGCCCGCGCGGAGACGCGTCTCTGGACACCTCGGCCGCGCCCCTAGCTCGAATAAAACATAGATTTTTCCAAAAAATAGTCTTTTTCATACATCTCTGTTAGCACCCAAAAACTACCTAAGGGATCGAGTTAAATACACAATCGTTGATATCTTCGCTTCCAGACGTGCGATTTTGAAGCTGTTTTCAGCGGATTTAGACTAAACTAGGCCTCCGCCTACGTACTGACCATATCGCACGCACTTACACGCGCGTCAGGACTTCATCCCTTACCGCACTTAGGAATTTTTCGATTTTTCAAAGTAAATCCTCAAAATTTAGAGTTTCTTCCAAATTTTCTGCAAAATTAGTTTCAGTTTATAGTATAAATAGTACTCACCCTTCATCCCTGAATTCTGGTCCGCGATCCGTGTCCCGGTCTCCAGGCTGTGGGGTGAAAATCAAAATTTTTTGGTTCAAAAACTGGTTTTTTGACCAAAACTCAAAATTTTTGTTCGGCACCTACCCGTTTTTATTCCTCATATAGCTAGCCCGCGCGGAGACGCGTCTCTGGACACCTCGCCCACGCCGCTAGCTCGAATAAAACATAGATTTTTCCAAAAAATAGTCTTTTTCATACATCTCTGTTAGCACCCAAAAACTACCTAAGGGATCGAGTTAAGAGATGCTGGGGGCTCTCGACAGAGATCCGTGGGGGCGCCCTTACAAGATGGTGCGGGATAAACTCCGCACCTGGGCCCCCCCGCTGACGCAGAGTCTCCGGCCTCAGCTCGTGGAGGACGTGGTGAGCGCTCTGTTCCCCTCGCGAGGGGAACACCCGCCCCCGCCTATGGCTCCGCCGGCTGCGGTGCCGGAAGCGGACCACCAAAGCGACGACGACGACGCTCCTGAAGTGACCGGGGTAGACCTGAGAGTGGCGGTACGAAGGCTAGGTGCCAAAAATACCGCCCCGGGACCCGACGGCTTGCCTGGCAAAGCCTGGGTCCTGGCCTCGGAGGCTCTCGGGCCCCGACTGGAAGGGCTCTTTAGCGCATGTTTGGAGAGAGGCCAGTTCCCGCTTCGTTGGAAGACGGGGAAGCTGGTCCTCATCCGGAAGCCGGGGCGCCCGGCGGACTCTCCGTCCGCCTACCGGCCCGTGGTGCTGCTCGACGAGGTGGGCAAGCTCTTTGAAAGAGTAGTTGCAAACCGCCTCGCCGAGCACCTTGCGGGGATGGGGCCGGACCTTGCGGAACACCAGTATGGTTTCCGCAAGGGGCGCTCTACGGTGGACGCCATCATGCGCGTGAGGGCCCTCACGACGGGGGATGCGGTGTCCCGGGGTGGGGTTGTCTTGGCGGTGTCTCTCGACATCGCCAATGCCTTCAACTCCATGCCCTGGAGCTGCATAAGGGAGGCACTCCGGTATCACCGGGTGCCGACCTACCTCCGTCGTGTGGTCGGGGACTACCTGGCGGACAGGTACGTCATCTACCCCGGTCGCAGCGGAGACTGGAACCGGCAAGAGATGTCGTGCGGTGTTCCGCAGGGATCGGTTCTAGGGCCGTCCTTGTGGAACATCGGGTACGACTGGGTGCTGCGCGCCGACCTCCCTAGCGGCGTCAGCGTGGTCTGCTATGCGGACGACACGCTGGTGCTCGCACAGGGGGGGTCGCACGAGGCGGCGGCCGAAGTTATGACACGCGGGGTTGCGATAGTCGTTGAGAGGATCCGGCAACTGGGTCTCGAGGTGGCATTGCACAAGTCCGAGGCCATGTGCTTTCATGGGCCTCGGAATGCGCCACCTCCGGGATCCTCAGTGATGGCAGGAGGGGTTTCCATCGGCGTCGAGTCGACGCTGAAGTACCTGGGACTTGTCCTCGACAGCCGGTGGAACTTCGTGGAGCATTTCCGACGTTTGGCCCCCAGACTGGAGCGGACAGGGGCTGCCTTCAGGCGGCTCCTGCCCAACCTGGGGGGGCCGAACGCCTCCTGCCGGAGGCTCTACGCGGGAGTCGTGCGGTCCATGGCCCTTTACGGGGCCCCGGTGTGGGCACGTTCATTGAGGCGGCGTGCCGCCCACCACTTGAACGTGCCCCAGAAGGTGGTAGCCGTAAGGCTGGTCCGGGGGTACCGCACGATCTCCCGCGAGGCGGCGAACCTCCTTGCCGGATTGCCGCCATGGGATCTGGAGGCAATAGTCCTCGCGCGCCTACATGAGTGGCGCGCGGAGGCGCTACGCCGGGGGGAAACTCCGCTGCCGCGGCAAATTGTCGCTCAGCGGACGGACTTCCGGCGGGATCTCATGGCGACATGGAGAGAGCGACTATCGCAGCCCCGTGCAGGGCACGCCACCATAGTGGCGATAAGTCCCCTCTTTGAGGAGTGGCTGGAGAGACGCCACGGCGTCCTCACCTTCCGCCTGACGCAGGTTCTTACCGGACACGGATGCTTCGGTAAGTTCCTGCACCGAATCGGGCGGGAGGAGACGCCCGGGTGTCACCATTGTGAGGATCAACCGGAGGACACGGTGGAGCACACGGTGGAGGTGTGCCCCGCTTGGGCGGAGCACCGCCGTGTCCTCGTAACGGCGATTGGCGGCGGCGACCTCTCGCTCCCGGCCTTGGTTCAATCCATGGTCCGGAGCGAGACGGAATGGGACGCCGTCACCTCCTTCTGCGAAGCAGTCATGCTAGCGAAGGAGGTGGCGGAACAGGACAGGGAGAGATCCTCACGTCCCGGCCGCCGCGGGAGACGCCCCGGGCGTCGGGGGCCACGTGGTGGCTTCCGGCCACCGTAGGCGCGGGCCTGTGGACGGGGAGCTATGGGCTAGCTCGCCGTCCGTTCGTCTCATGACGACAGGCCGTGTCGACGGCGCGTTCGTGTTCCACGCGCGCCTCAAAGAGAGTCAGCAATAGTGAAGGGGTCCGCAAGGACCGAAGCCTGCCGGGGCTGCGGGACTATTCGAAAGAGACACCGTGGCCCCGGAACACAAAGGGCGATGAAGGAACATGGATGGGTTTTAGTCAGTAAAAGTCTGACACTCCCTCCTGCTCAGCCCAGAGCGGGAGAAGTCATTTGATGATTTCCCATCCGAAAAAAAAAAAAAAAAAAAAAAGGGATCGAGTTAAATACACAATCGTTGATATCTTCGCTTCCAGACGTGCGATTTTGAAGCTGTTTTCAGCGGATTTAGACTAAACTAGGCCTCCGCCTACGTACTGACCATATCGCACGCACTTACACGCGCGTCAGGACTTCATCCCTTACCGCACTTAGGAATTTTTCGATTTTTCAAAGTAAATCCTCAAAATTTAGAGTTTCTTCCAAATTTTCTGCAAAATTAGTTTCAGTTTATAGTATAAATAGTACTCACCCTTCATCCCTGAATTCTGGTCCGCGATCCGTGTCCCGGTCTCCAGGCTGTGGGGTGAAAATCAAAATTTTTTGGTTCAAAAACTGGTTTTTTGACCAAAACTCAAAATTTTTGTTCGGCACCTACCCGTTTTTATTCCTCATATAGCTAGCCCGCGCGGAGACGCGTCTCTGGACACCTCGGCCGCGCCCCTAGCTCGAATAAAACATAGATTTTTCCAAAAAATAGTCTTTTTCATACATCTCTGTTAGCACCCAAAAACTACCTAAGGGATCGAGTTAAATACACAATCGTTGATATCTTCGCTTCCAGACGTGCGATTTTGAAGCTGTTTTCAGCGGATTTAGACTAAACTAGGCCTCCGCCTACGTACTGACCATATCGCACGCACTTACACGCGCGTCAGGACTTCATCCCTTACCGCACTTAGGAATTTTTCGATTTTTCAAAGTAAATCCTCAAAATTTAGAGTTTCTTCCAAATTTTCTGCAAAATTAGTTTCAGTTTATAGTATAAATAGTACTCACCCTTCATCCCTGAATTCTGGTCCGCGATCCGTGTCCCGGTCTCCAGGCTGTGGGGTGAAAATCAAAATTTTTTGGTTCAAAAACTGGTTTTTTGACCAAAACTCAAAATTTTTGTTCGGCACCTACCCGTTTTTATTCCTCATATAGCTAGCCCGCGCGGAGACGCGTCTCTGGACACCTCGCCCACGCCGCTAGCTCGAATAAAACATAGATTTTTCCAAAAAATAGTCTTTTTCATACATCTCTGTTAGCACCCAAAAACTACCTAAGGGATCGAGTTAAATACACAATCGTTGATATCTTCGCTTCCAGACGTGCGATTTTGAAGCTGTTTTCAGCGGATTTAGACTAAACTAGGCCTCCGCCTACGTACTGACCATATCGCACGCACTTACACGCGCGTCAGGACTTCATCCCTTACCGCACTTAGGAATTTTTCGATTTTTCAAAGTAAATCCTCAAAATTTAGAGTTTCTTCCAAATTTTCTGCAAAATTAGTTTCAGTTTATAGTATAAATAGTACTCACCCTTCATCCCTGAATTCTGGTCCGCGATCCGTGTCCCGGTCTCCAGGCTGTGGGGTGAAAATCAAAATTTTTTGGTTCAAAAACTGGTTTTTTGACCAAAACTCAAAATTTTTGTTCGGCACCTACCCGTTTTTATTCCTCATATAGCTAGCCCGCGCGGAGACGCGTCTCTGGACACCTCGCCCACGCCGCTAGCTCGAATAAAACATAGATTTTTCCAAAAAATAGTCTTTTTCATACATCTCTGTTAGCACCCAAAAACTACCTAAGGGATCGAGTTAAATACACAATCGTTGATATCTTCGCTTCCAGACGTGCGATTTTGAAGCTGTTTTCAGCGGATTTAGACTAAACTAGGCCTCCGCCTACGTACTGACCATATCGCACGCACTTACACGCGCGTCAGGACTTCATCCCTTACCGCACTTAGGAATTTTTCGATTTTTCAAAGTAAATCCTCAAAATTTAGAGTTTCTTCCAAATTTTCTGCAAAATTAGTTTCAGTTTATAGTATAAATAGTACTCACCCTTCATCCCTGAATTCTGGTCCGCGATCCGTGTCCCGGTCTCCAGGCTGTGGGGTGAAAATCAAAATTTTTTGGTTCAAAAACTGGTTTTTTGACCAAAACTCAAAATTTTTGTTCGGCACCTACCCGTTTTTATTCCTCATATAGCTAGCCCGCGCGGAGACGCGTCTCTGGACACCTCGGCCGCGCCCCTAGCTCGAATAAAACATAGATTTTTCCAAAAAATAGTCTTTTTCATACATCTCTGTTAGCACCCAAAAACTACCTAAGGGATCGAGTTAAATACACAATCGTTGATATCTTCGCTTCCAGACGTGCGATTTTGAAGCTGTTTTCAGCGGATTTAGACTAAACTAGGCCTCCGCCTACGTACTGACCATATCGCACGCACTTACACGCGCGTCAGGACTTCATCCCTTACCGCACTTAGGAATTTTTCGATTTTTCAAAGTAAATCCTCAAAATTTAGAGTTTCTTCCAAATTTTCTGCAAAATTAGTTTCAGTTTATAGTATAAATAGTACTCACCCTTCATCCCTGAATTCTGGTCCGCGATCCGTGTCCCGGTCTCCAGGCTGTGGGGTGAAAATCAAAATTTTTTGGTTCAAAAACTGGTTTTTTGACCAAAACTCAAAATTTTTGTTCGGCACCTACCCGTTTTTATTCCTCATATAGCTAGCCCGCGCGGAGACGCGTCTCTGGACACCTCGCCCACGCCGCTAGCTCGAATAAAACATAGATTTTTCCAAAAAATAGTCTTTTTCATACATCTCTGTTAGCACCCAAAAACTACCTAAGGGATCGAGTTAAATACACAATCGTTGATATCTTCGCTTCCAGACGTGCGATTTTGAAGCTGTTTTCAGCGGATTTAGACTAAACTAGGCCTCCGCCTACGTACTGACCATATCGCACGCACTTACACGCGCGTCAGGACTTCATCCCTTACCGCACTTAGGAATTTTTCGATTTTTCAAAGTAAATCCTCAAAATTTAGAGTTTCTTCCAAATTTTCTGCAAAATTAGTTTCAGTTTATAGTATAAATAGTACTCACCCTTCATCCCTGAATTCTGGTCCGCGATCCGTGTCCCGGTCTCCAGGCTGTGGGGTGAAAATCAAAATTTTTTGGTTCAAAAACTGGTTTTTTGACCAAAACTCAAAATTTTTGTTCGGCACCTACCCGTTTTTATTCCTCATATAGCTAGCCCGCGCGGAGACGCGTCTCTGGACACCTCGCCCACGCCGCTAGCTCGAATAAAACATAGATTTTTCCAAAAAATAGTCTTTTTCATACATCTCTGTTAGCACCCAAAAACTACCTAAGGGATCGAGTTAAATACACAATCGTTGATATCTTCGCTTCCAGACGTGCGATTTTGAAGCTGTTTTCAGCGGATTTAGACTAAACTAGGCCTCCGCCTACGTACTGACCATATCGCACGCACTTACACGCGCGTCAGGACTTCATCCCTTACCGCACTTAGGAATTTTTCGATTTTTCAAAGTAAATCCTCAAAATTTAGAGTTTCTTCCAAATTTTCTGCAAAATTAGTTTCAGTTTATAGTATAAATAGTACTCACCCTTCATCCCTGAATTCTGGTCCGCGATCCGTGTCCCGGTCTCCAGGCTGTGGGGTGAAAATCAAAATTTTTTGGTTCAAAAACTGGTTTTTTGACCAAAACTCAAAATTTTTGTTCGGCACCTACCCGTTTTTATTCCTCATATAGCTAGCCCGCGCGGAGACGCGTCTCTGGACACCTCGCCCACGCCGCTAGCTCGAATAAAACATAGATTTTTCCAAAAAATAGTCTTTTTCATACATCTCTGTTAGCACCCAAAAACTACCTAAGGGATCGAGTTAAAGGCTCAGGGAGCTCCCGCCGCGCGAGTGATGGAGCCGCTGCGGAGAACGGCAAGTTCTTCCGCAAGCGGCCCAGGCGGGATGGCGACCGTGGGTCGTCATCCGGAGAGGAGGAGGCCTCGGCCCGAAAGATCCCCACCAACAAGCGTGGTGGGATCCGGGGCAAGGGGAGGGGGCTATCTGCCTCCGTGAGGGCCGAGAAATCGGCAAGGCTTGCCGAGGAGGGGCGCCACCCGGGCAGCAATGCTGCTCCAGGATCTGGCGACGAGGCAGGTGCACCTGGCGGCTCCGATGTGGAGCGTAAGACCAGGTTCGCGAAGGAGGTAGAGGCCGCGATTAGAGGCGTGGCCCTGAAGATGAAGACCTCATCAAAACTCAGGGCCATACCCGCGGCTTCTGCCTCCATCATGGCGGCAGCGGAGGCCAACTTTGGCGGACCTCCTCCTCCTCCTCCTCCTCCTCCTACGGTGGATGGGGCGGAGTTGGCCAAACTCAGGGCGGAGGTGGCCCGCCTGTCGGCCGCCACGGAGGCTCTCCAAAAGGAGAACGCCAGGCTCCTAGCAGACCTGGCCAGTCTGCGGGAGTCTGGCTCCAGAGTGGCGCCGAAAAAAGGGGACCAGACGCAGCGACCCAGTCAGCCCGAGCCAGTCGAGAACCAGGTCCTGAACCTGGTTCGGCAGGAGCTGGCTTCCTTCCAGGCACGGTTCTCCGTCCTGGAGGGAATTGTCCTGCGTCCCCCCCTGGCGGCAAGTAAGGGAGCCCCGGGTCCGAGGGCAGCCTCATATGCGGCTGCTACGGCTGCCGCACCCGGACCGGGGCCGTCCAGCCAGCCATCTGGCAGGGCAGTGGCGGCCCCTCCCCCAAAGCCGGCTCCGGCGAAACCGGTGCCGGCTAAAAAGGCGCCCAGGGGGAGAAAGGGCAAGGCGGCTGCACAGGCGTCGGCTGTGCCGGCG
This sequence comes from Xestia rhomboidea, assembly GCA_963853795.1. Classification (NCBI taxonomy): domain Eukaryota; kingdom Metazoa; phylum Arthropoda; class Insecta; order Lepidoptera; family Noctuidae; genus Xestia; species Xestia rhomboidea. The sequence continues at coordinate 11,368,385 of OY970784.1, read as the reverse complement.
CCAGTGCCAGTAGCGAGTGGGCCAGCGCCGGCAGTACGTCAGCCGCCGCCGCCGCCACCGCCCCCCCAGCAGCCCCCTACACCTCCTGCAGCTGAAGCCGGATGGCAGGTGGCCGGTCAGAAGAAGAAGGGGCGGAAAGCGGCCAAAAAGGCCCGAAACCTAGAGCGGCAGCGCCAGTTTCGGGAGCGCAAGATCGCGGCTAGGCTCCGCGCCCCTAAGACCGCGGCTGTAGTGATCACACTGCAGCCGGAAGCGGAACAGAGGGGCGTGTCCTACCGCGACCTGCTGGCGAAGGCGAAGGCGACGGTGAACCTCGGCGAGCTGGGGATCACCGGGGGCCTCCGGCTTAAAGTCACCGCAACGGGGGCTAGACTGCTGGAGATCCCTGGCGAAACCAGCGGCTCGTCCGCCGACGCTCTGGCTGAAAAGCTCAGAGCGTCCCTTAATGCGGACGAGGCCCGAGTGTCCAGGCCCGTCAAATGCGCAGATCTGCGCATCCTGGGTCTGGACGACTCGGTGACCGAGGAGGAGGTGGTGGCCGCCGTCGCTAGGTCCGGAGGGTGCCCTGCCGATCAGGTCAGGGCAGGCACCCTTCGCCCGGACCCCACGGGCATGCGGACCGTAATGGTCAGCTGCCCTGTGACGGCGGCCAGGACGATTGTGGAGGGCCGTAGGCTGCTGGTGGGCTGGGTCTCAGCGCAGGTGAAGCTGCTGGAGCCCAGACCTCTGAGGTGCTACCGATGCCTCGTGGGACACCATGTATCGGTGCAATGCGCCTCGGAGGTCGACCGCAGCGGCCTCTGCTTCCGCTGCAGCCAGCCCGGTCACACATCCGCGGCTTGCTGCGCCGCCGCGCCGCACTGCGCTGCATGTGCGGCGGCTGGCAAGCCTGCCGATCACCGGGCTGGGAGCAAGGCCTGCGCTCCGCCCACCAGGGCCACCAGAGGCAAGGGCAGGCCCTCCGCCGCCACCGCCACCGTCGCCACCGCCGCAGCCGCAACTGCCGCCGCTGCCGCTCCCTCTGTCGCCGCCACAGAGGGGCCCTCACAGGGGGCCAGGTTGGAGGAAGCGGTAATGGAGTGCCAATAACGGCCCCATTACGCTTCCTCCAGGCGAATATCAACCACTGCGCCTGCGCTCAGGATCTCTTGCTCCAGAGCATGGCGCAGTGGTTGATTAACATCGCTGTGGTCGCTGAGCCGTATTTCGTCTGGCCCAGGGAAGACTGGGTGGCGGACCTAAGCGGCTCAGTGACCATAGTGTCGTCGGCCGCCGCCGGCACCCCGACCCTTGAAAGTGTCAGGAGGGGTCGGGGGTGCGTAGCAGCCCGGTTCGGGGAGATCGTCGTAGTGGGTGTCTACTTCTCCCCGAGCCGAACTCTCGCCGAGTTCCACAACTCTCTCGCAGAGTTGAGTGTCGTCGTCGGAAACCATTCCCTCCCCGTGCTTGTCCTCGGGGACTTCAATGCCAAGAACTTGGCTTGGGGTTCCCGTTGCACAGACGTGCGGGGAAGGATGGTGGAGGACTGGGCCCTGGAGAAGGGCCTGGTCGTCCTAAATCGGGGTTCTGTCGCCACGTGCGTGAGGATGCGGGGCGAGTCGGTGGTGGACATTTCGTTCGCTAGCCCCGCCCTGTCACCGCGTGTCGTTGACTGGCGCGTCATGGAGGGGGTGGAGACCTATTCCGACCACCGGTACATCCGGTTCGACGTCTCCACCCAGACCTCAAGCGCGCCGGTCCAACAGGCCCCGAGTGGTCCGCGTTGGGCGCTGAAGCAGCTGGACCGGGAGCTCCTCCTGGAAGCCTCGATCGTGCAGGCCTGGGTGACATCACCGGACAGGCCTGCCGACGTCAATGATGAGGCAGGGTGGTTCCAGGAGGCCATGTCCGACATATGTGACGTGGCAATGCCCCGAGTCCGGCCAGGAAGCGCCCGGCGTCAGGTGTACTGGTGGTCGCGAGAGCTGACGTCCCTACGGGAGGCGTGTGTGGCTGCGCGACACCTGTACGCCAGGCACCGCAGGCTCCGCATTCGCCCACCGAATGCGGCAGCCATTGAGGCGGAGCTCTATGAGGGCTACAGAGCGGCGAAGACCGCCCTCCGCGAGGCTGTCCTACGGGCCAGAGATCTGGCCCGCGAGGAGATGCTGGGGGCTCTCGACAGAGATCCGTGGGGGCGCCCTTACAAGATGGTGCGGGATAAACTCCGCACCTGGGCCCCCCCGCTGACGCAGAGTCTCCGGCCTCAGCTCGTGGAGGACGTGGTGAGCGCTCTGTTCCCCTCGCGAGGGGAACACCCGCCCCCGCCTATGGCTCCGCCGGCTGCGGTGCCGGAAGCGGACCACCAAAGTGACGACGACGACGCTCCTGAAGTGACCGGGGTAGACCTGAGAGTGGCGGTACGAAGGCTAGGTGCCAAAAATACCGCCCCGGGACCCGACGGCTTGCCTGGCAAAGCCTGGGTCCTGGCCTCGGAGGCTCTCGGGCCCCGACTGGAAGGGCTCTTTAGCGCATGTTTGGAGAGAGGCCAGTTCCCGCTTCGTTGGAAGACGGGGAAGCTGGTCCTCATCCGGAAGCCGGGGCGCCCGGCGGACTCTCCGTCCGCCTACCGGCCCGTGGTGCTGCTCGACGAGGTGGGCAAGCTCTTTGAAAGAGTTGTTGCAAACCGCCTCGCCGAGCACCTTGCGGGGATGGGGCCGGACCTTGCGGAACACCAGTATGGTTTCCGCAAGGGGCGCTCTACGGTGGACGCCATCATGCGCGTGAGGGCCCTCACGACGGGGGATGCGGTGTCCCGGGGTGGGGTTGTCTTGGCGGTGTCTCTCGACATCGCCAATGCCTTCAACTCCATGCCCTGGAGCTGCATAAGGGAGGCACTCCGGTATCACCGGGTGCCGACCTACCTCCGTCGTGTGGTCGGGGACTACCTGGCGGACAGGTACGTCATCTACCCCGGTCGCAGTGGAGACTGGAACCGGCGAGAGATGTCGTGCGGTGTTCCGCAGGGATCGGTTCTAGGCCCATCCTTGTGGAACATCGGTTACGACTGGGTGCTGCGCGCCGACCTCCCTAGCGGCGTCAGCGTGGTCTGCTATGCGGACGACACGCTGGTGCTCGCACAGGGGGGGTCGCACGAGGCGGCGGCCGAAGTTATGACACGCGGGGTTGCGATAGTCGTTGAGAGGATCCGGCAACTGGGTCTCGAGGTGGCATTGCACAAGTCCGAGGCCATGTGCTTTCATGGGCCTCGGAATGCGCCACCTCCGGGATCCTCAGTGATGGCAGGAGGGGTTTCCATCGGCGTCGAGTCGACGCTGAAGTACCTGGGACTTGTCCTCGACAGCCGGTGGAACTTCGTGGAGCATTTCCGACGTTTGGCCCCCAGACTGGAGCGGACAGGGGCTGCCTTCAGGCGGCTCCTGCCCAACCTGGGGGGGCCGAACGCCTCCTGCCGGAGGCTCTACGCGGGAGTCGTGCGGTCCATGGCCCTTTACGGGGCCCCGGTGTGGGCACGTTCATTGAGGCGGCGTGCCGCCCACCACTTGATCGTGCCCCAGAAGGTGGTAGCCGTAAGGCTGGTCCGGGGGTACCGCACGATCTCCCGCGAGGCGGCGAACCTCCTTGCCGGATTGCCGCCATGGGATCTGGAGGCAATAGTCCTCGCGCGCCTACATGAGTGGCGCGCGGAGGCGCTACGCCGGGGGGAAACTCCGCTGCCGCGGCAAATTGTCGCTCAGCGGACGGACTTCCGGCGGGATCTCATGGCGACATGGAGAGAACGACTATCGCAACCCCGTGCAGGGCACGCCACAATAGTGGCGATAAGTCCCCTCTTTGAGGAGTGGCTGGAGAGACGCCACGGCGTCCTCACCTTCCGCCTGACGCAGGTTCTTACCGGACATGGATGCTTCGGTAAGTTCCTGCACCGAATCGGGCGGGAGGAGACGCCCGGGTGTCACCATTGTGAGGATCGACCGGAGGACACGGTGGAGCACACGGTGGAGGTGTGCCCCGCTTGGGCGGAGCACCGCCGTGTCCTCGTAACGGCGATTGGCGGCGGCGACCTCTCGCTCCCGGCCTTGGTTCAATCCATGGTCCGGAGCGAGACGGAATGGGACGCCGTCACCTCCTTCTGCGAAGCAGTCATGCTAGCGAAGGAGGTGGCGGAACAGGACAGGGAGAGATCCTCTCGTCCCGGCCGCCGCGGGAGACGCCCCGGGCGTCGGGGGCCACGTGGTGGCTTCCGGCCACCGTAGGCGCGGGCCTGTGGACGGGGAGCTATGGGCTAGCTCGCCGTCCGTTCGTCTCATGACGACAGGCCGTGTCGACGGCGCGTTCGTGTTCCACGCGCGCCTCAAAGAGAGTCAGCAATAAGGAAGGGGTCCGCAAGGACCGAAGCCTGCCGGGGCTGCGGGACTATTCGAAAGAGATACCGTGGCCCCGGAACACAAAGGGCGATGAAGGAACATGGATGGGTTTTAGTCAGTAAAAGTCTGACACTCCCTCCTGCTCAGCCCAGAGCGGGAGAAGTCATTTGATGATTTCCCATCCGAAAAAAAAAAAAAAAAAAAAAAAAAAAAAGGGATCGAGTTAAATACACAATCGTTGATATCTTCGCTTCCAGACGTGCGATTTTGAAGCTGTTTTCAGCGGATTTAGACTAAACTAGGCCTCCGCCTACGTACTGACCATATCGCACGCACTTACACGCGCGTCAGGACTTCATCCCTTACCGCACTTAGGAATTTTTCGATTTTTCAAAGTAAATCCTCAAAATTTAGAGTTTCTTCCAAATTTTCTGCAAAATTAGTTTCAGTTTATAGTATAAATAGTACTCACCCTTCATCCCTGAATTCTGGTCCGCGATCCGTGTCCCGGTCTCCAGGCTGTGGGGTGAAAATCAAAATTTTTTGGTTCAAAAACTGGTTTTTTGACCAAAACTCAAAATTTTTGTTCGGCACCTACCCGTTTTTATTCCTCATATAGCTAGCCCGCGCGGAGACGCGTCTCTGGACACCTCGCCCACGCCGCTAGCTCGAATAAAACATAGATTTTTCCAAAAAATAGTCTTTTTCATACATCTCTGTTAGCACCCAAAAACTACCTAAGGGATCGAGTTAAAGGGCCGTAGGCTACTGGTGGGCTGGGTCTCAGCGCAGGTGAAGCTGCTGGAGCCCAGACCTCTGAGGTGCTACCGATGCCTCGTGGGACACCATGTATCGGTGCAATGCGCCTCGGAGGTCGACCGCAGCGGCCTCTGCTTCCGCTGCAGCCAGCCCGGTCACACATCCGCGGCTTGCTGCGCCGCCGCGCCGCACTGCGCTGCATGTGCGGCGGCTGGCAAGCCTGCCGATCACCGGGCTGGGAGCAAGGCCTGCGCTCCGCCCACCAGGGCCACCAGAGGCAAGGGCAGGCCCTCCGCCGCCACCGCCACCGTCGCCACTGCCGCAGCCGCAACTGCCGCCGCTGCCGCTCCCTCTGTCGCCGCCACAGAGGGGCCCTCACAGGGGGCCAGGTTGGAGGAAGCGGTAATGGAGTGCCAATAACGGCCCCATTACGCTTCCTCCAGGCGAATATCAACCACTGCGCCTGCGCTCAGGATCTCTTGCTCCAGAGCATGGCGCAGTGGTTGATTAACATCGCTGTGGTCGCTGAGCCGTATTTCGTCTGGCCCAGGGAAGACTGGGTGGCGGACCTAAGCGGCTCAGTGACCATAGTGTCGTCGGCCGCCGCCGGCACCCCGACCCTTGAAAGTGTCAGGAGGGGTCGGGGGTGCGTAGCAGCCCGGTTCGGGGAGATCGTCGTAGTGGGTGTCTACTTCTCCCCGAGCCGAACTCTCGCCGAGTTCCACAACTCTCTCGCAGAGTTGAGTGTCGTCGTCGGAAACCATTCCCTCCCCGTGCTTGTCCTCGGGGACTTCAATGCCAAGAACTTGGCTTGGGGTTCCCGTTGCACAGACGTGCGGGGAAGGATGGTGGAGGACTGGGCCCTGGAGAAGGGCCTGGTCGTCCTAAATCGGGGTTCTGTCGCCACGTGCGTGAGGATGCGGGGCGAGTCGGTGGTGGACATTTCGTTCGCTAGCCCCGCCCTGTCACCGCGTGTCGTTGACTGGCGCGTCATGGAGGGGGTGGAGACCTATTCCGACCACCGGTACATCCGGTTCGACGTCTCCACCCAGACCTCAAGCGCGCCGGTCCAACAGGCCCCGAGTGGTCCGCGTTGGGCGCTGAAGCAGCTGGACCGGGAGCTCCTCCTGGAAGCCTCGATCGTGCAGGCCTGGGTGACATCACCGGACAGGCCTGCCGACGTTAACGATGAGGCAGGGTGGTTCCAGGAGGCCATGTCCGATATCTGTGACGTGGCTATGCCCCGAGTCCGGCCAGGAAGCGCCCGACGTCAGGTGTACTGGTGGTCGCGTGAGCTGACGTCTTTACGGGAGGCGTGCGTGGCTGCGCGACACCTGTACGCCAGGCACCGCAGGCTCCGCATTCGCCCACCGAATGCGGCAGCCATTGAGGCGGAGCTCTATGAGGGCTACAGAGCGGCGAAGACCGCCCTCCGCGAGGCTGTCCTGCGGGCCAGAGATCTGGCCCGCGAGGAGATGCTGGGGGCTCTCGACAGAGATCCGTGGGGGCGCCCTTACAAGATGGTGCGGGATAAACTCCGCACCTGGGCCCCCCCGCTGACGCAGAGTCTCCGGCCTCAGCTCGTGGAGGACGTGGTGAGCGCTCTGTTCCCCTCGCGAGGGGAACACCCGCCCCCGCCTATGGCTCCGCCGGCTGCGGTGCCGGAAGCGGACCACCAAAGCGACGACGACGACGCTCCTGAAGTGACCGGGGTAGACCTGAGAGTGGCGGTACGAAGGCTAGGTGCCAAAAATACCGCCCCGGGACCCGACGGCTTGCCTGGCAAAGCCTGGGTCCTGGCCTCGGAGGCTCTCGGGCCCCGACTGGAAGGGCTCTTTAGCGCATGCTTGGAGAGGGGCCAGTTCCCGCTTCGCTGGAAGACGGGGAAGCTGGTCCTCATCCGGAAGCCGGGGCGCCCGGCGGACTCTCCGTCCGCCTACCGGCCCGTGGTGCTGCTCGACGAGGCGGGCAAGCTCTTTGAAAGAGTAGTTGCAAACCGCCTCGCCGAGCACCTTGCGGGGATGGGGCCGGACCTTGCGGAACACCAGTATGGTTTCCGCAAGGGGCGCTCTACGGTGGACGCCATCATGCGCGTGAGGGCCCTCACGACGGGGGATGCGGTGTCCCGGGGTGGGGTTGTCTTGGCGGTGTCTCTCGACATCGCCAATGCCTTCAACTCCATGCCCTGGAGCTGCATAAGGGAGGCACTCCGGTATCACCGGGTGCCGACCTACCTCCGTCGTGTGGTCGGGGACTACCTGGCGGACAGGTACGTCATCTACCCCGGTCGCAGTGGAGACTGGAACCGGCGAGAGATGTCGTGCGGTGTTCCGCAGGGATCGGTTCTAGGCCCATCCTTGTGGAACATCGGTTACGACTGGGTGCTGCGCGCCGACCTCCCTAGCGGCGTCAGCGTGGTCTGCTATGCGGACGACACGCTGGTGCTCGCACAGGGGGGGTCGCACGAGGCGGCGGCCGAAGTTATGACACGCGGGGTTGCGATAGTCGTTGAGAGGATCCGGCAACTGGGTCTCGAGGTGGCATTGCACAAGTCCGAGGCCATGTGCTTTCATGGGCCTCGGAATGCGCCACCTCCGGGATCCTCAGTGATGGCAGGAGGGGTTTCCATCGGCGTCGAGTCGACGCTGAAGTACCTGGGACTTGTCCTCGACAGCCGGTGGAACTTCGTGGAGCATTTCCGACGTTTGGCCCCCAGACTGGAGCGGACAGGGGCTGCCTTCAGGCGGCTCCTGCCCAACCTGGGGGGGCCGAACGCCTCCTGCCGGAGGCTCTACGCGGGAGTCGTGCGGTCCATGGCCCTTTACGGGGCCCCGGTGTGGGCACGTTCATTGAGGCGGCGTGCCGCCCACCACTTGAACGTGCCCCAGAAGGTGGTAGCCGTAAGGCTGGTCCGGGGGTACCGCACGATCTCCCGCGAGGCGGCGAACCTCCTTGCCGGATTGCCGCCATGGGATCTGGAGGCAATAGTCCTCGCGCGCCTACATGAGTGGCGCGCGGAGGCGCTACGCCGGGGGGAAACTCCGCTGCCGCGGCAAATTGTCGCTCAGCGGACGGACTTCCGGCGGGATCTCATGGCGACATGGAGAGAGCGACTATCGCAACCCCGTGCAGGGCACGCCACAATAGTGGCGATAAGTCCCCTCTTTGAGGAGTGGCTGGAGAGACGCCACGGCGTCCTCACCTTCCGCCTGACGCAGGTTCTTACCGGACACGGATGTTTCGGTAAGTTCCTGCACCGAATCGGGCGGGAGGAAACGCCCGGGTGCTATCACTGTGAGGATAGGCCGGAGGACACGGTGGAGCACACTGTGGAGGTGTGCCCCGCTTGGGTGGAGCACCGCCGTGTCCTCGAGGTGGCGATCGGCGGCGGCGACCTCTCGCTCCCGGCCCTGGTTCGTGCCATGGTCCGGAGCGAGACGGAATGGGACGCCGTCACCTCCTTCTGCGAAGCAGTCATGCTAGCGAAGGAGGTGGCGGAACAGGACAGGGAGAGATCCTCACGTCCCGGCCGCCGCGGGAGACGCCCCGGGCGTCGGGGGCCACGTGGTGGCTTCCGGCCACCGTAGGCGCGGGCCTGTGGACGGGGAGCTATGGGCTAGCTCGCCGTCCGTACGTCTCATGACGACAGGCCGTGTCGACGGCGCGTTCGTGTTCCACGCGCGCCTCAAAGAGAGTCAGCAATAGGGAAGGGGTCCGCAAGGACCGAAGCCTGCCGGGGCTGCGGGACTATTCGAAAGAGATACCGTGGCCCCGGAACACAAAGGGCGATGAAGGAACATGGATGGGTTTTAGTCAGTAAAAGTCTGACACTCCCTCCTGCTCAGCCCAGAGCGGGAGAAGTCATTTGATGATTTCCCATCCGAAAAAAAAAAAAAAAAAAAAAAAAAAAAAAAAAAAAAGGGATCGAGTTAAATACACAATCGTTGATATCTTCGCTTCCAGACGTGCGATTTTGAAGCTGTTTTCAGCGGATTTAGACTAAACTAGGCCTCCGCCTACGTACTGACCATATCGCACGCACTTACACGCGCGTCAGGACTTCATCCCTTACCGCACTTAGGAATTTTTCGATTTTTCAAAGTAAATCCTCAAAATTTAGAGTTTCTTCCAAATTTTCTGCAAAATTAGTTTCAGTTTATAGTATAAATAGTACTCACCCTTCATCCCTGAATTCTGGTCCGCGATCCGTGTCCCGGTCTCCAGGCTGTGGGGTGAAAATCAAAATTTTTTGGTTCAAAAACTGGTTTTTTGACCAAAACTCAAAATTTTTGTTCGGCACCTACCCGTTTTTATTCCTCATATAGCTAGCCCGCGCGGAGACGCGTCTCTGGACACCTCGCCCACGCCGCTAGCTCGAATAAAACATAGATTTTTCCAAAAAATAGTCTTTTTCATACATCTCTGTTAGCACCCAAAAACTACCTAAGGGATCGAGTTAAATACACAATCGTTGATATCTTCGCTTCCAGACGTGCGATTTTGAAGCTGTTTTCAGCGGATTTAGACTAAACTAGGCCTCCGCCTACGTACTGACCATATCGCACGCACTTACACGCGCGTCAGGACTTCATCCCTTACCGCACTTAGGAATTTTTCGATTTTTCAAAGTAAATCCTCAAAATTTAGAGTTTCTTCCAAATTTTCTGCAAAATTAGTTTCAGTTTATAGTATAAATAGTACTCACCCTTCATCCCTGAATTCTGGTCCGCGATCCGTGTCCCGGTCTCCAGGCTGTGGGGTGAAAATCAAAATTTTTTGGTTCAAAAACTGGTTTTTTGACCAAAACTCAAAATTTTTGTTCGGCACCTACCCGTTTTTATTCCTCATATAGCTAGCCCGCGCGGAGACGCGTCTCTGGACACCTCGCCCACGCCGCTAGCTCGAATAAAACATAGATTTTTCCAAAAAATAGTCTTTTTCATACATCTCTGTTAGCACCCAAAAACTACCTAAGGGATCGAGTTAAAGGGCCGTAGGCTACTGGTGGGCTGGGTCTCAGCGCAGGTGAAGCTGCTGGAGCCCAGACCTCTGAGGTGCTACCGATGCCTCGTGGGACACCATGTATCGGTGCAATGCGCCTCGGAGGTCGACCGCAGCGGCCTCTGCTTCCGCTGCAGCCAGCCCGGTCACACATCCGCGGCTTGCTGCGCCGCCGCGCCGCACTGCGCTGCATGTGCGGCGGCTGGCAAGCCTGCCGATCACCGGGCTGGGAGCAAGGCCTGCGCTCCGCCCACCAGGGCCACCAGAGGCAAGGGCAGGCCCTCCGCCGCCACCGCCACCGTCGCCACTGCCGCAGCCGCAACTGCCGCCGCTGCCGCTCCCTCTGTCGCCGCCACAGAGGGGCCCTCACAGGGGGCCAGGTTGGAGGAAGCGGTAATGGAGTGCCAATAACGGCCCCATTACGCTTCCTCCAGGCGAATATCAACCACTGCGCCTGCGCTCAGGATCTCTTGCTCCAGAGCATGGCGCAGTGGTTGATTAACATCGCTGTGGTCGCTGAGCCGTATTTCGTCTGGCCCAGGGAAGACTGGGTGGCGGACCTAAGCGGCTCAGTGACCATAGTGTCGTCGGCCGCCGCCGGCACCCCGACCCTTGAAAGTGTCAGGAGGGGTCGGGGGTGCGTAGCAGCCCGGTTCGGGGAGATCGTCGTAGTGGGTGTCTACTTCTCCCCGAGCCGAACTCTCGCCGAGTTCCACAACTCTCTCGCAGAGTTGAGTGTCGTCGTCGGAAACCATTCCCTCCCCGTGCTTGTCCTCGGGGACTTCAATGCCAAGAACTTGGCTTGGGGTTCCCGTTGCACAGACGTGCGGGGAAGGATGGTGGAGGACTGGGCCCTGGAGAAGGGCCTGGTCGTCCTAAATCGGGGTTCTGTCGCCACGTGCGTGAGGATGCGGGGCGAGTCGGTGGTGGACATTTCGTTCGCTAGCCCCGCCCTGTCACCGCGTGTCGTTGACTGGCGCGTCATGGAGGGGGTGGAGACCTATTCCGACCACCGGTACATCCGGTTCGACGTCTCCACCCAGACCTCAAGCGCGCCGGTCCAACAGGCCCCGAGTGGTCCGCGTTGGGCGCTGAAGCAGCTGGACCGGGAGCTCCTCCTGGAAGCCTCGATCGTGCAGGCCTGGGTGACATCACCGGACAGGCCTGCCGACGTTAACGATGAGGCAGGGTGGTTCCAGGAGGCCATGTCCGATATCTGTGACGTGGCTATGCCCCGAGTCCGGCCAGGAAGCGCCCGACGTCAGGTGTACTGGTGGTCGCGTGAGCTGACGTCTTTACGGGAGGCGTGCGTGGCTGCGCGACACCTGTACGCCAGGCACCGCAGGCTCCGCATTCGCCCACCGAATGCGGCAGCCATTGAGGCGGAGCTCTATGAGGGCTACAGAGCGGCGAAGACCGCCCTCCGCGAGGCTGTCCTGCGGGCCAGAGATCTGGCCCGCGAGGAGATGCTGGGGGCTCTCGACAGAGATCCGTGGGGGCGCCCTTACAAGATGGTGCGGGATAAACTCCGCACCTGGGCCCCCCCGCTGACGCAGAGTCTCCGGCCTCAGCTCGTGGAGGACGTGGTGAGCGCTCTGTTCCCCTCGCGAGGGGAACACCCGCCCCCGCCTATGGCTCCGCCGGCTGCGGTGCCGGAAGCGGACCACCAAAGCGACGACGACGACGCTCCTGAAGTGACCGGGGTAGACCTGAGAGTGGCGGTACGAAGGCTAGGTGCCAAAAATACCGCCCCGGGACCCGACGGCTTGCCTGGCAAAGCCTGGGTCCTGGCCTCGGAGGCTCTCGGGCCCCGACTGGAAGGGCTCTTTAGCGCATGCTTGGAGAGGGGCCAGTTCCCGCTTCGCTGGAAGACGGGGAAGCTGGTCCTCATCCGGAAGCCGGGGCGCCCGGCGGACTCTCCGTCCGCCTACCGGCCCGTGGTGCTGCTCGACGAGGTGGGCAAGCTCTTTGAAAGAGTAGTTGCGAACCGCCTCGCCGAGCACCTTGCGGGGATGGGGCCGGACCTTGCGGAACACCAATTTGGTTTCCGCAAGGGGCGCTCTACGGTGGACGCCATCATGCGCGTGAGGGCCCTCACGACGGGGGATGCGGTGTCCCGGGGTGGGGTTGTCTTGGCGGTGTCTCTCGACATCGCCAATGCCTTCAACTCCATGCCCTGGAGCTGCATAAGGGAGGCACTCCGGTATCACCGGGTGCCGACCTACCTCCGTCGTGTGGTCGGGGACTACCTGGCAGACAGGTACGTCATCTACCCCGGTCGCAGTGGAGACTGGAACCGGCGAGAGATGTCGTGCGGTGTTCCGCAGGGATCGGTTCTAGGCCCATCCTTGTGGAACATCGGTTACGACTGGGTGCTGCGCGCCGACCTCCCTAGCGGCGTCAGCGTGGTCTGCTATGCGGACGACACGCTGGTGCTCGCACAGGGGGGGTCGCACGAGGCGGCGGCCGAAGTTATGACACGCGGGGTTGCGATAGTCGTTGAGAGGATCCGGCAACTGGGTCTCGAGGTGGCATTGCACAAGTCCGAGGCCATGTGCTTTCATGGGCCTCGGAATGCGCCACCTCCGGGATCCTCAGTGATGGCAGGAGGGGTTTCCATCGGCGTCGAGTCGACGCTGAAGTACCTGGGACTTGTCCTCGACAGCCGGTGGAACTTCGTGGAGCATTTCCGACGTTTGGCCCCCAGACTGGAGCGGACAGGGGCTGCCTTCAGGCGGCTCCTGCCCAACCTGGGGGGGCCGAACGCCTCCTGCCGGAGGCTCTACGCGGGAGTCGTGCGGTCCATGGCCCTTTACGGGGCCCCGGTGTGGGCACGTTCATTGAGGCGGCGTGCCGCCCACCACTTGAACGTGCCCCAGAAGGTGGTAGCCGTAAGGCTGGTCCGGGGGTACCGCACGATCTCCCGCGAGGCGGCGAACCTCCTTGCCGGATTGCCGCCATGGGATCTGGAGGCAATAGTCCTCGCGCGCCTACATGAGTGGCGCGCGGAGGCGCTACGCCGGGGGGAAACTCCGCTGCCGCGGCAAATTGTCGCTCAGCGGACGGACTTCCGGCGGGATCTCATGGCGACATGGAGAGAGCGACTATCGCAACCCCGTGCAGGGCACGCCACAATAGTGGCGATAAGTCCCCTCTTTGAGGAGTGGCTGGAGAGACGCCACGGCGTCCTCACCTTCCGCCTGACGCAGGTTCTTACCGGACACGGATGCTTCGGTAAGTTCCTGCACCGAATCGGGCGGGAGGAGACGCCCGGGTGTCACCATTGTGAGGATCGACCGGAGGACACGGTGGAGCACACGGTGGAGGTGTGCCCCGCTTGGGCGGAGCCCCGCCGTGTCCTCGTAACGGCGATTGGCGGCGGCGACCTCTCGCTCCCGGCCTTGGTTCAATCCATGGTCCGGAGCGAGACGGAATGGGACGCCGTCACCTCCTTCTGCGAAGCAGTCATGCTAGCGAAGGAGGTGGCGGAACAGGACAGGGAGAGGTCCTCACGTCCCGGCCGCCGCGGGAGACGCCCCGGGCGTCGGGGGCCACGTGGTGGCTTCCGGCCACCGTAGGCGCGGGCCTGTGGACGGGGAGCTATGGGCTAGCTCGCCGTCCGTACGTCTCATGACGACAGGCCGTGTCGACGGCGCGTTCGTGTTCCACGCGCGCCTCAAAGAGAGTCAGCAACAGTGAAGGGGTCCGCAAGGACCGAAGCCTGCCGGGGCTGCGGGACTATTCGAAAGAGATACCGTGGCCCCGGAACACAAAGGGCGATGAAGGAACATGGATGGGTTTTAGTCAGTAAAAGTCTGACACTCCCTCCTGCTCAGCCCAGAGCGGGAGAAGTCATTTGATGATTTCCCATCCGAAAAAAAAAAAAAAAAAAAAAAAAAAAAAGGGATCGAGTTAAATACACAATCGTTGATATCTTCGCTTCCAGACGTGCGATTTTGAAGCTGTTTTCAGCGGATTTAGACTAAACTAGGCCTCCGCCTACGTACTGACCATATCGCACGCACTTACACGCGCGTCAGGACTTCATCCCTTACCGCACTTAGGAATTTTTCGATTTTTCAAAGTAAATCCTCAAAATTTAGAGTTTCTTCCAAATTTTCTGCAAAATTAGTTTCAGTTTATAGTATAAATAGTACTCACCCTTCATCCCTGAATTCTGGTCCGCGATCCGTGTCCCGGTCTCCAGGCTGTGGGGTGAAAATCAAAATTTTTTGGTTCAAAAACTGGTTTTTTGACCAAAACTCAAAATTTTTGTTCGGCACCTACCCGTTTTTATTCCTCATATAGCTAGCCCGCGCGGAGACGCGTCTCTGGACACCTCGCCCACGCCGCTAGCTCGAATAAAACATAGATTTTTCCAAAAAATAGTCTTTTTCATACATCTCTGTTAGCACCCAAAAACTACCTAAGGGATCGAGTTAAATACACAATCGTTGATATCTTCGCTTCCAGACGTGCGATTTTGAAGCTGTTTTCAGCGGATTTAGACTAAACTAGGCCTCCGCCTACGTACTGACCATATCGCACGCACTTACACGCGCGTCAGGACTTCATCCCTTACCGCACTTAGGAATTTTTCGATTTTTCAAAGTAAATCCTCAAAATTTAGAGTTTCTTCCAAATTTTCTGCAAAATTAGTTTCAGTTTATAGTATAAATAGTACTCACCCTTCATCCCTGAATTCTGGTCCGCGATCCGTGTCCCGGTCTCCAGGCTGTGGGGTGAAAATCAAAATTTTTTGGTTCAAAAACTGGTTTTTTGACCAAAACTCAAAATTTTTGTTCGGCACCTACCCGTTTTTATTCCTCATATAGCTAGCCCGCGCGGAGACGCGTCTCTGGACACCTCGCCCACGCCGCTAGCTCGAATAAAACATAGATTTTTCCAAAAAATAGTCTTTTTCATACATCTCTGTTAGCACCCAAAAACTACCTAAGGGATCGAGTTAAACCACCCAGACCTCAAGCGCGCCGGTCCAACAGGCCCCGAGTGGTCCGCGTTGGGCGCTGAAGCAGCTGGACCGGGAGCTCCTCCTGGAAGCCTCGATCGTGCAGGCCTGGGTGACATCACCGGACAGGCCTGCCGACGTCAATGATGAGGCAGGGTGGTTCCAGGAGGCCATGTCCGACATATGTGACGTGGCAATGCCCCGAGTCCGGCCAGGAAGCGCCCGGCGTCAGGTGTACTGGTGGTCGCGAGAGCTGACGTCCCTACGGGAGGCGTGTGTGGCTGCGCGACACCGGTACGCCAGGCACCGCAGGCTCCGCATTCGCCCACCGAATGCGGCAGCCATTGAGGCGGAGCTCTATGAGGGCTACAGAGCGGCGAAGACCGCCCTCCGCGAGGCTGTCCTGCGGGCCAGAGATCTGGCCCGCGAGGAGATGCTGGGGGCTCTCGACAGAGATCCGTGGGGGCGCCCTTACAAGATGGTGCGGGATAAACTCCGCACCTGGGCCCCCCCGCTGACGCAGAGTCTCCGGCCTCAGCTCGTGGAGGACGTGGTGAGCGCTCTGTTCCCCTCGCGAGGGGAACACCCGCCCCCGCCTATGGCTCCGCCGGCTGCGGTGCCGGAAGCGGACCACCAAAGTGACGACGACGACGCTCCTGAAGTGACCGGGGTAGACCTGAGAGTGGCGGTACGAAGGCTAGGTGCCAAAAATACCGCTCCGGGACCCGACGGCTTGCCTGGCAAAGCCTGGGTCCTGGCCTCGGAGGCTCTCGGGCCCCGACTGGAAGGGCTCTTTAGCGCATGTTTGGAGAGAGGCCAGTTCCCGCTTCGTTGGAAGACGGGGAAGCTGGTCCTCATCCGGAAGCCGGGGCGCCCGGCGGACTCTCCGTCCGCCTACCGGCCCGTGGTGTTGCTCGACGAGGTGGGCAAGCTCTTTGAAAGAGTGATTGCAAACCGCCTCGCCGAGCACCTTGCGGGGATGGGGCCGGACCTTGCGGAACACCAGTATGGTTTCCGCAAGGGGCGCTCTACGGTGGACGCCATCATGCGCGTGAGGGCCCTCACGACGGGGGATGCGGTGTCCCGGGGTGGGGTTGTCTTGGCGGTGTCTCTCGACATCGCCAATGCCTTCAACTCCATGCCCTGGAGCTGCATAAGGGAGGCACTCCGGTATCACCGGGTGCCGACCTACCTCCGTCGTGTGGTCGGGGACTACCTGGCGGACAGGTACGTCATCTACCCCGGTCGCAGTGGAGACTGGAACCGGCGAGAGATGTCGTGCGGTGTTCCGCAGGGATCGGTTCTAGGCCCATCCTTGTGGAACATCGGTTACGACTGGGTGCTGCGCGCCGACCTCCCTAGCGGCGTCAGCGTGGTCTGCTATGCGGACGACACGCTGGTGCTCGCACAGGGGGGGTCGCACGAGGCGGCGGCCGAAGTTATGACACGCGGGGTTGCGATAGTCGTTGAGAGAATCCGGCAACTGGGTCTCGAGGTGGCATTGCACAAGTCCGAGGCCATGTGCTTTCATGGGCCTCGGAATGCGCCACCTCCGGGATCCTCAGTGATGGCAGGAGGGGTTTCCATCGGCGTCGAGTCGACGCTGAAGTACCTGGGACTTGTCCTCGACAGCCGGTGGAACTTCGTGGAGCACTTCCGACATTTGGCCCCCAGACTGGAGCGGACAGGGGCTGCCTTCAGGCGGCTCCTGCCCAACCTGGGGGGGCCGAACGCCTCCTGCCGGAGGCTCTACGCGGGAGTCGTGCGGTCCATGGCCCTTTACGGGGCCCCGGTGTGGGCACGTTCATTGAGGCGGCGTGCCGCCCACCACTTGAACGTGCCCCAGAAGGTGGTAGCCGTAAGGCTGGTCCGGGGGTACCGCACGATCTCCCGCGAGGCGGCGAACCTCCTTGCCGGATTGCCGCCATGGGATCTGGAGGCAATAGTCCTCGCGCGCCTACATGAGTGGCGCGCGGAGGCGCTACGCCGGGGGGAAACTCCGCTGCCGCGGCAAATTGTCGCTCAGCGGACGGACTTCCGGCGGGATCTCATGGCGACATGGAGAGAGCGACTATCGCAACCCCGTGCAGGGCACGCCACAATAGTGGCGATAAGTCCCCTCTTTGAGGAGTGGCTGGAGAGACGCCACGGCGTCCTCACCTTCCGCCTGACGCAGGTTCTTACCGGACACGGTTGTTTCGGTAAGTTCCTGCACCGAATCGGGCGGGAGGAAACGTCCGGGTGTCACCATTGTGAGGATCGACCGGAGGACACGGTGGAGCACACTGTGGAGGTGTGCCCCGCTTGGGTGGAGCACCGCCGTGTCCTCGAGGTGGCGATCGGCGGCGGCGACCTCTCGCTCCCGGCCCTGGTTCGTGCCATGGTCCGGGGCGAGACGGAATGGGACGCCGTCACCTCCTTCTGCGAAGCAGTCATGCTAGCGAAGGAGGTGGCGGAACAGGACAGGGAGAGATCCTCACGTCCCGGCCGCCGCGGGAGACGCCCCGGGCGTCGGGGGCCACGTGGTGGCTTCCGGCCACCGTAGGCGCGGGCCTGTGGACGGGGAGCTATGGGCTAGCTCGCCGTCCGTACGTCTCATGACGACAGGCCGTGTCGACGGCGCGTTCGTGTTCCACGCGCGCCTCAAAGAGAGTCAGCAATAGGGAAGGGGTCCGCAAGGACCGAAGCCTGCCGGGGCTGCGGGACTATTCGAAAGAGATACCGTGGCCCCGGAACACAAAGGGCGATGAAGGAACATGGATGGGTTTTAGTCAGTAAAAGTCTGACACTCCCTCCTGCTCAGCCCAGAGCGGGAGAAGTCATTTGATGATTTCCCATCCGAAAAAAAAAAAAAAAAAAAAAAAAAAAAAAAAAGGGATCGAGTTAAATACACAATCGTTGATATCTTCGCTTCCAGACGTGCGATTTTGAAGCTGTTTTCAGCGGATTTAGACTAAACTAGGCCTCCGCCTACGTACTGACCATATCGCACGCACTTACACGCGCGTCAGGACTTCATCCCTTACCGCACTTAGGAATTTTTAGATTTTTCAAAGTAAATCCTCAAAATTTAGAGTTTCTTCCAAATTTTCTGCAAAATTAGTTTCAGTTTATAGTATAAATAGTACTCACCCTTCATCCCTGAATTCTGGTCCGCGATCCGTGTCCCGGTCTCCAGGCTGTGGGGTGAAAATCAAAATTTTTTGGTTCAAAAACTGGTTTTTTGACCAAAACTCAAAATTTTTGTTCGGCACCTACCCGTTTTTATTCCTCATATAGCTAGCCCGCGCGGAGACGCGTCTCTGGACACCTCGCCCACGCCGCTAGCTCGAATAAAACATAGATTTTTCCAAAAAATAGTCTTTTTCATACATCTCTGTTAGCACCCAAAAACTACCTAAGGGATCGAGTTAAATACACAATCGTTGATATCTTCGCTTCCAGACGTGCGATTTTGAAGCTGTTTTCAGCGGATTTAGACTAAACTAGGCCTCCGCCTACGTACTGACCATATCGCACGCACTTACACGCGCGTCAGGACTTCATCCCTTACCGCACTTAGGAATTTTTCGATTTTTCAAAGTAAATCCTCAAAATTTAGAGTTTCTTCCAAATTTTCTGCAAAATTAGTTTCAGTTTATAGTATAAATAGTACTCACCCTTCATCCCTGAATTCTGGTCCGCGATCCGTGTCCCGGTCTCCAGGCTGTGGGGTGAAAATCAAAATTTTTTGGTTCAAAAACTGGTTTTTTGACCAAAACTCAAAATTTTTGTTCGGCACCTACCCGTTTTTATTCCTCATATAGCTAGCCCGCGCGGAGACGCGTCTCTGGACACCTCGCCCACGCCGCTAGCTCGAATAAAACATAGATTTTTCCAAAAAATAGTCTTTTTCATACATCTCTGTTAGCACCCAAAAACTACCTAAGGGATCGAGTTAAATACACAATCGTTGATATCTTCGCTTCCAGACGTGCGATTTTGAAGCTGTTTTCAGCGGATTTAGACTAAACTAGGCCTCCGCCTACGTACTGACCATATCGCACGCACTTACACGCGCGTCAGGACTTCATCCCTTACCGCACTTAGGAATTTTTCGATTTTTCAAAGTAAATCCTCAAAATTTAGAGTTTCTTCCAAATTTTCTGCAAAATTAGTTTCAGTTTATAGTATAAATAGTACTCACCCTTCATCCCTGAATTCTGGTCCGCGATCCGTGTCCCGGTCTCCAGGCTGTGGGGTGAAAATCAAAATTTTTTGGTTCAAAAACTGGTTTTTTGACCAAAACTCAAAATTTTTGTTCGGCACCTACCCGTTTTTATTCCTCATATAGCTAGCCCGCGCGGAGACGCGTCTCTGGACACCTCGCCCACGCCGCTAGCTCGAATAAAACATAGATTTTTCCAAAAAATAGTCTTTTTCATACATCTCTGTTAGCACCCAAAAACTACCTAAGGGATCGAGTTAAATACACAATCGTTGATATCTTCGCTTCCAGACGTGCGATTTTGAAGCTGTTTTCAGCGGATTTAGACTAAACTAGGCCTCCGCCTACGTACTGACCATATCGCACGCACTTACACGCGCGTCAGGACTTCATCCCTTACCGCACTTAGGAATTTTTCGATTTTTCAAAGTAAATCCTCAAAATTTAGAGTTTCTTCCAAATTTTCTGCAAAATTAGTTTCAGTTTATAGTATAAATAGTACTCACCCTTCATCCCTGAATTCTGGTCCGCGATCCGTGTCCCGGTCTCCAGGCTGTGGGGTGAAAATCAAAATTTTTTGGTTCAAAAACTGGTTTTTTGACCAAAACTCAAAATTTTTGTTCGGCACCTACCCGTTTTTATTCCTCATATAGCTAGCCCGCGCGGAGACGCGTCTCTGGACACCTCGCCCACGCCGCTAGCTCGAATAAAACATAGATTTTTCCAAAAAATAGTCTTTTTCATACATCTCTGTTAGCACCCAAAAACTACCTAAGGGATCGAGTTAAATACACAATCGTTGATATCTTCGCTTCCAGACGTGCGATTTTGAAGCTGTTTTCAGCGGATTTAGACTAAACTAGGCCTCCGCCTACGTACTGACCATATCGCACGCACTTACACGCGCGTCAGGACTTCATCCCTTACCGCACTTAGGAATTTTTAGATTTTTCAAAGTAAATCCTCAAAATTTAGAGTTTCTTCCAAATTTTCTGCAAAATTAGTTTCAGTTTATAGTATAAATAGTACTCACCCTTCATCCCTGAATTCTGGTCCGCGATCCGTGTCCCGGTCTCCAGGCTGTGGGGTGAAAATCAAAATTTTTTGGTTCAAAAACTGGTTTTTTGACCAAAACTCAAAATTTTTGTTCGGCACCTACCCGTTTTTATTCCTCATATAGCTAGCCCGCGCGGAGACGCGTCTCTGGACACCTCGCCCACGCCGCTAGCTCGAATAAAACATAGATTTTTCCAAAAAATAGTCTTTTTCATACATCTCTGTTAGCACCCAAAAACTACCTAAGGGATCGAGTTAAATCGGGGTTCTGTCGCCACGTGCGTGAGGATGCGGGGCGAGTCGGTGGTGGACATTTCGTTCGCTAGCCCCGCCCTGTCACCGCGTGTCGTTGACTGGCGCGTCATGGAGGGGGTGGAGACCTATTCCGACCACCGGTACATCCGGTTCGACGTCTCCACCCAGACCTCAAGCGCGCCGGTCCAACAGGCCCCGAGTGGTCCGCGTTGGGCGCTGAAGCAGCTGGACCGGGAGCTCCTCCTGGAAGCCTCAATCGTGCAGGCCTGGGTGACATCACCGGACAGGCCTGCCGACGTCAATGATGAGGCAGGGTGGTTCCAGGAGGCCATGTCCGACATATGTGACGTGGCAATGCCCCGAGTCCGGCCAGGAAGCGCCCGGCGTCAGGTGTACTGGTGGTCGCGAGAGCTGACGTCCCTACGGGAGGCGTGTGTGGCTGCGCGACACCTGTACGCCAGGCACCGCAGGCTCCGCATTCGCCCACCGAATGCGGCAGCCATTGAGGCGGAGCTTTATGAGGGCTACAGAGCGGCGAAGACCGCCCTCCGCGAGGCTGTCCTGCGGGCCAGAGATCTGGCCCGCGAGGAGATGCTGGGGGCTCTCGACAGAGATCCGTGGGGGCGCCCTTACAAGATGGTGCGGGACAAACTCCGCACCTGGGCCCCCCCGCTGACGCAGAGTCTCCGGCCTCAGCTCGTGGAGGACGTGGTGAGCGCTCTGTTCCCCTCGCGAGGGGAACACCCGCCCCCGCCTATGGCTCCGCCGGCTGCGGTGCCGGAAGCGGACCACCAAAGTGACGACGACGACGCTCCTGAAGTGACCGGGGTAGACCTGAGAGTGGCGGTACGAAGGCTAGGTGCCAAAAATACCGCCCCGGGACCCGACGGCTTGCCTGGCAAAGCCTGGGTCCTGGCCTCGGAGGCTCTCGGGCCCCGACTGGAAGGGCTCTTTAGCGCATGTTTGGAGAGAGGCCAGTTCCCGCTTCGTTGGAAGACGGGGAAGCTGGTCCTCATCCGGAAGCCGGGGCGCCCGGCGGACTCTCCGTCCGCCTACCGGCCCGTGGTGCTGCTCGACGAGGTGGGCAAGCTCTTTGAAAGAGTAGTTGCAAACCGCCTCGCCGAGCACCTTGCGGGGATGGGGCCGGACCTTGCGGAACACCAGTATGGTTTCCGCAAGGGGCGCTCTACGGTGGACGCCATCATGCGCGTGAGGGCCCTCACGACGGGGGATGCGGTGTCCCGGGGTGGGGTTGTCTTGGCGGTGTCTCTCGACATCGCCAATGCCTTCAACTCCATGCCCTGGAGCTGCATAAGGGAGGCACTCCGGTATCACCGGGTGCCGACCTACCTCCGTCGTGTGGTCGGGGACTACCTGGCGGACAGGTACGTCATCTACCCCGGTCGCAGTGGAGACTGGAACCGGCGAGAGATGTCGTGCGGTGTTCCGCAGGGATCGGTTCTAGGCCCATCCTTGTGGAACATCGGGTACGACTGGGTGCTGCGCGCCGACCTCCCTAGCGGTGTCAGCGTAGTTTGCTACGCTGACGACACGCTGGTGCTGGCACAGGGGAGGTCGCATGAGGCGGCGGCCGACACTATGACACGCGGGGTTGCGATAGTCGTTGAGAGGATCCGGCAACTGGGTCTCGAGGTGGCATTGCACAAGTCCGAGGCCATGTGCTTTCATGGGCCTCGGAATGCGCCACCTCCGGGATCCTCAGTGATGGCAGGAGGGGTTTCCATCGGCGTCGAGTCGACGTTGAAGTACCTGGGACTTGTCCTCGACAGCCGGTGGAACTTCGTGGAGCATTTCCGACGTTTGGCCCCCAAACTGGAGCGGACAGGGGCTGCCTTCAGGCGGCTCCTGCCCAACCTGGGGGGGCCGAACGCCTCCTGCCGGAGGCTCTACGCGGGAGTCGTGCGGTCCATGGCCCTTTACGGGGCCCCGGTGTGGGCACGTTCATTGAGGCGGCGTGCCGCCCACCACTTGAACGTGCCCCAGAAGGTGGTAGCCGTAAGGCTGGTCCGGGGGTACCGCACGATCTCCCGCGAGGCGGCGAACCTCCTTGCCGGATTGCCGCCATGGGATCTGGAGGCAATAGTCCTCGCGCGCCTACATGAGTGGCGCGCGGAGGCGCTACGCCGGGGGGAAACTCCGCTGCCGCGGCAAATTGTCGCTCAGCGGACGGACTTCCGGCGGGATCTCATGGCGACATGGAGAGAGCGACTATCGCAACCCCGTGCAGGGCACGCCACAATAGTGGCGATAAGTCCCCTCTTTGAGGAGTGGCTGGAGAGACGCCACGGCGTCCTCACCTTCCGCCTGACGCAGGTTCTTACCGGACACGGATGCTTCGGTAAGTTCCTGCACCGAATCGGGCGGGAGGAGACGCCCGGGTGTCACCATTGTGAGGATCGACCGGAGGACACGGTGGAGCACACGGTGGAGGTGTGCCCCGCTTGGGCGGAGCACCGCCGTGTCCTCGTAACGGCGATTGGCGGCGGCGACCTCTCGCTCCCGGCCTTGGTTCAATCCATGGTCCGGAGCGAGACGGAATGGGACGCCGTCACCTCCTTCTGCGAAGCAGTCATGCTAGCGAAGGAGGTGGCGGAACAGGACAGGGAGAGATCCTCACGTCCCGGCCGCCGCGGGAGACGCCCCGGGCGTCGGGGGCCACGTGGTGGCTTCCGGCCACCGTAGGCGCGGGCCTGTGGACGGGGAGCTATGGGCTAGCTCGCCGTCCGTTCGTCTCATGACGACAGGCCGTGTCGACGGCGCGTTCGTGTTCCACGCGCGCCTCAAAGAGAGTCAGCAATAAGGAAGGGGTCCGCAAGGACCGAAGCCTGCCGGGGCTGCGGGACTATTCGAAAGAGATACCGTGGCCCCGGAACACAAAGGGCGATGAAGGAACATGGATGGGGTTTTAGTCAGTAAAAGTCTGACACTCCCTCCTGCTCAGCCCAGAGCGGGAGAAGTCATTTGATGATTTCCCATCCGAAAAAAAAAAAAAAAAAAAAAAAAAAAAAAAAAGGGATCGAGTTAAATACACAATCGTTGATATCTTCGCTTCCAGACGTGCGATTTTGAAGCTGTTTTCAGCGGATTTAGACTAAACTAGGCCTCCGCCTACGTACTGACCATATCGCACGCACTTACACGCGCGTCAGGACTTCATCCCTTACCGCACTTAGGAATTTTTCGATTTTTCAAAGTAAATCCTCAAAATTTAGAGTTTCTTCCAAATTTTCTGCAAAATTAGTTTCAGTTTATAGTATAAATAGTACTCACCCTTCATCCCTGAATTCTGGTCCGCGATCCGTGTCCCGGTCTCCAGGCTGT
The DNA here is from genome assembly GCA_963853795.1 of Xestia rhomboidea. Lineage (NCBI taxonomy): Eukaryota > Metazoa > Arthropoda > Insecta > Lepidoptera > Noctuidae > Xestia > Xestia rhomboidea. The sequence continues at coordinate 11,344,429 of OY970784.1, read as the reverse complement.
GGGGTGAAAATCAAAATTTTTTGGTTCAAAAACTGGATTTTTGACCAAAACTCAAAATTTTTGTTCGGCACCTACCCGTTTTTATTCCTCATATAGCTAGCCCGCGCGGAGACGCGTCTCTGGACACCTCGCCCACGCCGCTAGCTCGAATAAAACATAGATTTTTCCAAAAAATAGTCTTTTTCATACATCTCTGTTAGCACCCAAAAACTACCTAAGGGATCGAGTTAAATACACAATCGTTGATATCTTCGCTTCCAGACGTGCGATTTTGAAGCTGTTTTCAGCGGATTTAGACTAAACTAGGCCTCCGCCTACGTACTGACCATATCGCACGCACTTACACGCGCGTCAGGACTTCATCCCTTACCGCACTTAGGAATTTTTCGATTTTTCAAAGTAAATCCTCAAAATTTAGAGTTTCTTCCAAATTTTCTGCAAAATTAGTTTCAGTTTATAGTATAAATAGTACTCACCCTTCATCCCTGAATTCTGGTCCGCGATCCGTGTCCCGGTCTCCAGGCTGTGGGGTGAAAATCAAAATTTTTTGGTTCAAAAACTGGTTTTTTGACCAAAACTCAAAATTTTTGTTCGGCACCTACCCGTTTTTATTCCTCATATAGCTAGCCCGCGCGGAGACGCGTCTCTGGACACCTCGCCCACGCCGCTAGCTCGAATAAAACATAGATTTTTCCAAAAAATAGTCTTTTTCATACATCTCTGTTAGCACCCAAAAACTACCTAAGGGATCGAGTTAAATACACAATCGTTGATATCTTCGCTTCCAGACGTGCGATTTTGAAGCTGTTTTCAGCGGATTTAGACTAAACTAGGCCTCCGCCTACGTACTGACCATATCGCACGCACTTACACGCGCGTCAGGACTTCATCCCTTACCGCACTTAGGAATTTTTCGATTTTTCAAAGTAAATCCTCAAAATTTAGAGTTTCTTCCAAATTTTCTGCAAAATTAGTTTCAGTTTATAGTATAAATAGTACTCACCCTTCATCCCTGAATTCTGGTCCGCGATCCGTGTCCCGGTCTCCAGGCTGTGGGGTGAAAATCAAAATTTTTTGGTTCAAAAACTGGTTTTTTGACCAAAACTCAAAATTTTTGTTCGGCACCTACCCGTTTTTATTCCTCATATAGCTAGCCCGCGCGGAGACGCGTCTCTGGACACCTCGCCCACGCCGCTAGCTCGAATAAAACATAGATTTTTCCAAAAAATAGTCTTTTTCATACATCTCTGTTAGCACCCAAAAACTACCTAAGGGATCGAGTTAAGGGGTGCGAAGTCAGAAGTCCTCCACGTGTGTCCGGCGGCTGCTCGTCCCTCTCGATACGTCTGGAGGGAAGAGCAGCTGCTGGGCCGGTGCACCCCGGGCGCGGCAGTATCCTTCTCCGGGGAATGAGGGGAAATGAGAATTTCCTCTTATCCCTCGGGGAGTGGTACTGCCGCGGCCAATTATTCTGACATGGGTGGGGTCCGACCTGGACCAAAGGTGCGTTCCTTTGCGTGCCCTCTGTTTAGCAGAGGGCACAGCAGAGGAGTGAGGGTGGGCTCGGTGTGCACTTACCCTGCCTCCGAGCAGACAGAGAAGGATCGTTCTCCTCTGTCACCGCCGGTCTCGTAATCCCAACGTCGAAGTGTCGTGGATCAGGTCTCGCGGCTTCGACAGGGACCGAGGGTCTTGGCTTAACCACCCGGACCGCGAGGTAGACAACCTCTCTAAAAAGTTACCCCGAATCCCAAGTGGCGACGCACCGCGAGGGGATGTATGGCTGACGGGTGTTCCATAGAACAAATCAGTCGCTAGTGCGCTCCTCGCCAGGGTACCTGCAGACCCCCTGGCGAGTAACAAATACTAAAATCTGCCCTTCTAGGTACAGGGGTCTCTGCCTAGATTGAGCCTATTTCCCCCATACTCGTGGGTACAAAATGGATAGATCAAACAACAAAACAACCAAAACCGCCGGCAACGGCAAGAAAGAGGAGAGGAGGGATGCGGGGTCGGAGTCCGATCTCGCATCCAGCGATGCGAGTGCGGGAGGCTCAGGGAGCTCCCGCCGCGCGAGTGATGGAGCCGCTGCGGAGAACGGCAAGTTCTTCCGCAAGCGGCCCAGGCGGGATGGCGACCGTGGGTCGTCATCCGGAGAGGAGGAGGCCTCGGCCCGAAAGATCCCCACCAACAAGCGTGGTGGGATCCGGGGCAAGGGGAGGGGGCTATCTGCCTCCGTGAGGGCCGAGAAATCGGCAAGGCTTGCCGAGGAGGGGCGCCACCCGGGCAGCAATGCTGCTCCAGGATCTGGCGACGAGGCAAGTGCACCTGGCGGCTCCGATGTGGAGCGTAAGACCAGATTCGCGAAGGAGGTAGAGGCCGCGATTAGAGGCGTGGCCCTGAAGATGAAGACTTCATCAAAACTCAGGGCCATACCCGCGGCTTCTGCCTCCATCATGGCGGCAGCGGAGGCCAACTTCGGCGGACCTCCTCCTCCTCCTCCTCCTCCTACGGTGGATGGGGAGGAGTTGGCCAAACTGCGGGCGGAGGTGGCCCGCCTGTCGGCAGCCACGGAGGTTCTCCAAAAGGAGAACGCCAGGCTCCTAGCAGACCTGGCCAGTCTACGGGAGTCTGGCTCCCGCGTGGCGCTTCCAAAGGGGGGCCAGACGCAGCGACCCAGCCAGCCCGAGCCGGTGGAGAACCAGGTACTGAACCTGGTTCGGAAGGAGCTGGCTTCCTTCCAGGCGCGGTTCTCCGTCCTGGAGGGAATCGTTCTGCGCCCCCCCCTGGCGGCAAGCAAGGCGTCCACGGGTCTGAAGGCGGCCTCGTATGCGGCTGCCACGGCTGCCGCACCCGGACCGGGGCCGTCCAGCCAGCCCTCTGGTAGGGCTGCGGCGGCGCCCCCTGGAAAGCCGGCTCCGGCGAAACCGGCGCCGGCAAAGGGGGCCAAAGCGAAGAAGGGCAAGGCGGCTGCACAGAAGACTGTGCCGGCGCCGGTCCCAGCAGCGAGTGGGCCGGCGCCGGTGGCACGTCAGCCGCCGCCGCCGCCAACGCCCTCCCAGCAGCCCCCTACACCTGCCGCGGCTGAAGCCGGATGGCAGGTGGTCGGGGAGAAGAGGAAGGGGCGGAAGGCGGCCAAAAAGGCCCGAAACAAGGAGCGGCAGCGCCAGTTTAGGGAGCGCAAGATCGCGGCTAGGCTCCGCGCCCCTAAGACCGCGGCTGTAGTGATCACACTACAGCCGGAAGCGGAACAGAGGGGCGTGTCCTACCGCGACCTGCTGGCAAAGGCAAAGGAGGCGGTGGACCTCGGGGAGCTCGGGATCACCGGGGGCCTCCGGCTGAAGGTCACAGCGACGGGGGCTCGTATGCTCGAGGTCCCCGGGGAGGCCAGTGGCCCGTCCGCGACGCTCTAGCTGAGAAGCTCAGAGCGTCCCTAAACGCGGACGAGGCCCGAGTGTCCAGGCCCGTCAGATGCGCAGACCTGCGCATCTTGGGTCTGGACGACTCGGTGACCAAGGAGGAGGTGGTGGCCGCCGTCGCCAGGTCCGGAGGGTGCCCTGCTGAGCAGGTCAGGGCAGGCACCCTACGTCCGGACCCCACGGGTATGCATACCGTTACGGTATGCTGCCCTGTGACGGCGGCGAAAACAATTGTGGAGGGCCGAAGGCTATTGGTGGGCTGGGTTTCAGCGCAGGTTAAGCTGCTGGAGCCCAGACCTCTGAGGTGCTACCGCTGCCACGTGGGACACCACGTGTCAGTCCGGTGCGCCTCGGAGGTGGACCGCAGCGGGCTATGCTTCCGCTGCAGTCAGCCCGGTCATGTGTCCGCGGCTTGCTGTGCCACGCCGCACTGCGATGCATGTGCGGCGGCTGGCAAGCCGGCCGAACACCGGGCTGGGAGCAAGGCCTGCGCTCCACCCACCAAGGCCACCCGAGGAAAGGGCAGGCCCTCCGCCGCCACCGCCACCGTCGCCACCGCCGCAGCCGCAACTGCCGCCGCTGCCGCTCCCTCTGTCGCCGCCACAGAGGGGCCCTCACAGGGGGCCAGGTTGGAGGAAGCGGTAATGGAGTGCCAATAACGGCCCCATTACGCTTCCTCCAAGCGAACATCAACCACTGCGCCTGCGCTCAGGATCTATTGCTCCAGAGCATGGCGCAGTGGTTGATTAACATCGCTGTGGTCGCTGAGCCGTATTTCGTCTGGCCCAGGGAAGACTGGGTGGCGGACCTAAGCGGCTCAGTGACCATAGTGTCGTCGGCCGCCGCCGGCACCCCGACCCTTGAAAGTGTCAGGAGGGGTCGGGGGTGCGTAGCAGCCCGGTTCGGGGAGATCGTCGTAGTGGGTGTCTACTTCTCCCCGAGCCGAACTCTCGCCGAGTTCCACAACTCTCTCGCAGAGTTGAGTGTCGTCGTCGGAAACCATTCCCTCCCCGTGCTTGTCCTCGGGGACTTCAATGCCAAGAACTTGGCTTGGGGTTCCCGTTGCACAGACGTGCGGGGAAGGATGGTGGAGGACTGGGCCCTGGAGAAGGGCCTGGTCGTCCTAAATCGGGGTTCTGTCGCCACGTGCGTGAGGATGCGGGGCGAGTCGGTGGTGGACATTTCGTTCGCTAGCCCCGCCCTGTCACCGCGTGTCGTTGACTGGCGCGTCATGGAGGGGGTGGAGACCTATTCCGACCACCGGTACATCCGGTTCGACGTCTCCACCCAGACCTCAAGCGCGCCGGTCCAACAGGCCCCGAGTGGTCCGCGTTGGGCGCTGAAGCAGCTGGACCGGGAGCTCCTCCTGGAAGCCTCGATCGTGCAGGCCTGGGTGACATCACCGGACAGGCCTGCCGACGTCAATGATGAGGCAGGGTGGTTCCAGGAGGCCATGTCCGACATATGTGACGTGGCAATGCCCCGAGTCCGGCCAGGAAGCGCCCGGCGTCAGGTGTACTGGTGGTCGCGAGAGCTGACGTCCCTACGGGAGGCGTGTGTGGCTGCGCGACACCGGTACGCCAGGCACCGCAGGCTCCGCATTCGCCCACCGAATGCGGCAGCCATTGAGGCGGAGCTCTATGAGGGCTACAGAGCGGCGAAGACCGCCCTCCGCGAGGCTGTCCTGCGGGCCAGAGATCTGGCCCGCGAGGAGATGCTGGGGGCTCTCGACAGAGATCCGTGGGGGCGCCCTTACAAGATGGTGCGGGATAAACTCCGCACCTGGGCCCCCCCGCTGACGCAGAGTCTCCGGCCTCAGCTCGTGGAGGAGGTGGTGAGCGCTCTGTTCCCCTCGCGAGGGGAACACCCGCCCCCGCCTATGGCTCTGCCGGCTGCGGTGCCGGAAGCGGACCACCAAAGTGACGACGACGACGCTCCTGAAGTGACCGGGGTAGACCTGAGAGTGGCGGTACGAAGGCTAGGTGCCAAAAATACCGCCCCGGGACCCGACGGCTTGCCTGGCAAAGCCTGGGTCCTGGCCTCGGAGGCTCTCGGGCCCCGACTGGAAGGGCTCTTTAGCGCATGTTTGGAGAGAGGCCAGTTCCCGCTTCGTTGGAAGACGGGGAAGCTGGTCCTCATCCGGAAGCCGGGGCGCCCGGCGGACTCTCCGTCCGCCTACCGGCCCGTGGTGTTGCTCGACGAGGTGGGCAAGCTCTTTGAAAGAGTGATTGCAAACCGCCTCGCCGAGCACCTTACGGGGATGGGGCCGGACCTTGCGGAACACCAGTATGGTTTCCGCAAGGGGCGCTCTACGGTGGACGCCATCATGCGCGTGAGGGCCCTCACGACGGGGGATGCGGTGTCCCGGGGTGGGGTTGTCTTGGCGGTGTCTCTCGACATCGCCAATGCCTTCAACTCCATGCCCTGGAGCTGCATAAGGGAGGCACTCCGGTATCACCGGGTGCCGACCTACCTCCGTCGTGTGGTCGGGGACTACCTGGCGGACAGGTACGTCATCTACCCCGGTCGCAGTGGAGACTGGAACCGGCGAGAGATGTCGTGCGGTGTTCCGCAGGGATCGGTTCTAGGCCCATCCTTGTGGAACATCGGTTACGACTGGGTGCTGCGCGCCGACCTCCCTAGCGGCGTCAGCGTGGTCTGCTATGCGGACGACACGCTGGTGCTCGCACAGGGGGGGTCGCACGAGGCGGCGGCCGAAGTTATGACACGCGGGGTTGCGATAGTCGTTGAGAGGATCCGGCAACTGGGTCTCGAGGTGGCATTGCACAAGTCCGAGGCCATGTGCTTTCATGGGCCTCGGAATGCGCCACCTCCGGGATCCTCAGTGATGGCAGGAGGGGTTTCCATCGGCGTCGAGTCGACGCTGAAGTACCTGGGACTTGTCCTCGACAGCCGGTGGAACTTCGTGGAGCATTTCCGACGTTTGGCCCCCAGACTGGAGCGGACAGGGGCTGCCTTCAGGCGGCTCCTGCCCAACCTGGGGGGGCCGAACGCCTCCTGCCGGAGGCTCTACGCGGGAGTCGTGCGGTCCATGGCCCTTTACGGGGCCCCGGTGTGGGCACGTTCATTGAGGCGGCGTGCCGCCCACCACTTGAACGTGCCCCAGAAGGTGGTAGCCGTAAGGCTGGTCCGGGGGTACCGCACGATCTCCCGCGAGGCGGCGAACCTCCTTGCCGGATTGCCGCCATGGGATCTGGAGGCAATAGTCCTCGCGCGCCTACATGAGTGGCGCGCGGAGGCGCTACGCCGGGGGGAAACTCCGCTGCCGCGGCAAATTGTCGCTCAGCGGACGGACTTCCGGCGGGATCTCATGGCGACATGGAGAGAGCGACTATCGCAACCCCGTGCAGGGCACGCCACAATAGTGGCGATAAGTCCCCTCTTTGAGGAGTGGCTGGAGAGACGCCACGGCGTCCTCACCTTCCGCCTGACGCAGGTTCTTACCGGACACGGATGCTTCGGTAAGTTCCTGCACCGAATCGGGCGGGAGGAGACGCCCGGGTGTCACCATTGTGAGGATCGACCGGAGGACACGGTGGAGCACACGGTGGAGGTGTGCCCCGCTTGGGCGGAGCACCGCCGTGTCCTCGTAACGGCGATTGGCGGCGGCGACCTCTCGCTCCCGGCCTTGGTTCAATCCATGGTCCGGGGCGAGACGGAATGGGACGCCGTCACCTCCTTCTGCGAAGCAGTCATGCTAGCGAAGGAGGTGGCGGAACAGGACAGGGAGAGATCCTCTCGTCCCGGCCGCCGCGGGAGACGCCCCGGGCGTCGGGGGCCACGTGGTGGCTTCCGGCCACCGTAGGCGCGGGCCTGTGGACGGGGAGCTATGGGCTAGCTCGCCGTCCGTTCGTCTCATGACGACAGGCCGTGTCGACGGCGCGTTCGTGTTCCACGCGCGCCTCAAAGAGAGTCAGCAATAGTGAAGGGGTCCGCAAGGACCGAAGCCTGCCGGGGCTGCGGGACTATTCGAAAGAGATACCGTGGCCCCGGAACACAAAGGGCGATGAAGGAACATGGATGGGTTTTAGTCAGTAAAAGTCTGACACTCCCTCCTGCTCAGCCCAGAGCGGGAGAAGTCATTTGATGATTTCCCATCCGAAAAAAAAAAAAAAAAAAAAAAAAAAGGGATCGAGTTAAATACACAATCGTTGATATCTTCGCTTCCAGACGTGCGATTTTGAAGCTGTTTTCAGCGGATTTAGACTAAACTAGGCCTCCGCCTACGTACTGACCATATCGCACGCACTTACACGCGCGTCAGGACTTCATCCCTTACCGCACTTAGGAATTTTTCGATTTTTCAAAGTAAATCCTCAAAATTTAGAGTTTCTTCCAAATTTTCTGCAAAATTAGTTTCAGTTTATAGTATAAATAGTACTCACCCTTCATCCCTGAATTCTGGTCCGCGATCCGTGTCCCGGTCTCCAGGCTGTGGGGTGAAAATCAAAATTTTTTGGTTCAAAAACTGGTTTTTTGACCAAAACTCAAAATTTTTGTTCGGCACCTACCCGTTTTTATTCCTCATATAGCTAGCCCGCGCGGAGACGCGTCTCTGGACACCTCGGCCGCGCCCCTAGCTCGAATAAAACATAGATTTTTCCAAAAAATAGTCTTTTTCATACATCTCTGTTAGCACCCAAAAACTACCTAAGGGATCGAGTTAAATACACAATCGTTGATATCTTCACTTCCAGACGTGCGATTTTGAAGCTTTTTTCAGCGTTTTTAGACCAAACTAGGCCTCCGCCTACGTACTGACCATATCGCACGCACACACGCGCGTCAGGACTTCATCCCTTACCACACTTAGGAATTTTTCGATTTTTTCAAAGTAAATTCTCAAAATTTAGTGTTTTTTCCAAATTTTTTTGCAAAAATAGTTTCAGTTTATTGTATAAATAGTACTCACCCTTCATCCCTGAATTCTGGTTCGCGATCCGTGTCCCGGTCTCCAGGTTGTGGGGTGAAAATCAAAATTTTTTGGTTCAAAAACTGGTTTTTTGACCAAAACTCCAAATTTTTGTTCGGCACCTACCCTGTTTTATTCCATATTTAGCTAGCCCGCGCGGAGACGCGTCTCTGGACCCCTCGACCGCGCCCCTAGCCCGAATAGAACATACATATTTTTTAAAAATTGTGATTTTTCATACTTCGCTGCTGGTACCAAAATCTACCTTAGGGATCGAGTAAAAAACAAAAACGTTGATATCTTCACTTCCAGACGTGCGATTTTGAAGCTTTTTTCAGCGTTTTTAGACCAAACTAGGCCTCCGCCTACGTACTGACCATATCGCACGCACACACGCGCGTCAGGACTTCATCCCTTACCACACTTAGGAATTTTTCGATTTTTTCAAAGTAAATTCTCAAAATTTAGTGTTTTTTCCAAATTTTTTTGCAAAAATAGTTTCAGTTTATTGTATAAATAGTACTCACCCTTCATCCCTGAATTCTGGTTCGCGATCCGTGTCCCGGTCTCCAGGTTGTGGGGTGAAAATCAAAATTTTTTGGTTCAAAAACTGGTTTTTTGACCAAAACTCCAAATTTTTGTTCGGCACCTACCCTGTTTTATTCCATATTTAGCTAGCCCGCGCGGAGACGCGTCTCTGGACCCCTCGACCGCGCCCCTAGCCCGAATAGAACATACATATTTTTTAAAAATTGTGATTTTTCATACTTCGCTGCTGGTACCAAAATCTACCTTAGGGATCGAGTAAAAAACAAAAACGTTGATATCTTCACTTCCAGACGTGCGATTTTGAAGCTTTTTTCAGCGTTTTTAGACCAAACTAGGCCTCCGCCTACGTACTGACCATATCGCACGCACACACGCGCGTCAGGACTTCATCCCTTACCACACTTAGGAATTTTTCGATTTTTTCAAAGTAAATTCTCAAAATTTAGTGTTTTTTCCAAATTTTTTTGCAAAAATAGTTTCAGTTTATTGTATAAATAGTACTCACCCTTCATCCCTGAATTCTGGTTCGCGATCCGTGTCCCGGTCTCCAGGTTGTGGGGTGAAAATCAAAATTTTTTGGTTCAAAAACTGGTTTTTTGACCAAAACTCCAAATTTTTGTTCGGCACCTACCCTGTTTTATTCCATATTTAGCTAGCCCGCGCGGAGACGCGTCTCTGGACCCCTCGACCGCGCCCCTAGCCCGAATAGAACATACATATTTTTTAAAAATTGTGATTTTTCATACTTCGCTGCTGGTACCAAAATCTACCTTAGGGATCGAGTAAAGGGGTGCGAAGTCAGAAGTCCTCCACGTGTGTCCGGCGGCTGCTCGTCCCTCTCGATACGTCTGGAGGGAAGAGCAGCTGCTGGGCCGGTGCACCCCGGGCGCGGCAGTATCCTTCTCCGGGGAATGAGAGGAAATGAGAATTTCCTCTTATCCCTCGGGGAGTGGTACTGCCGCGGCCAATTATTCTGACATGGGTGGGGTCCGACCCGGACCAAAGGTGCGTTCCTTTGCGTGCCCTCTGATTAGCAGAGGGCATAGCAGAGGAGTGAGGGCGGGCTCGGTGTGCACTTACCCTGCCTCCGAGCAGACAGAGAAGGATCGTCCTCCTCTGTCACCGCCGGTCTCGTAATCCCACCGTCGAAGTGTCGTGGATCAAGTCTCGCGGCTTCGACAGGGACCGAGGGTCTTGGCTTAACCGCCCGGACCGCGAGGTAGACAACCTCTATAAAAAGTTACCCCGAATCCCAAGCGGCGACGCACCGCGAGGGGATGTATGGCTGACGGGTGTTCCACAGAACGAATCAGTCGCTAGTGCGCTCCTCGCCAGGGTACCTGCAGACCCCCTGGCGAGTAATAAATACTCAGAATCTGCCCTACTAGGTACAGGGGTCTCTGCCTAGTTAGGAGTTTATTTCCCCCATACTCGTGGGTTCAAATATGGAAAGTTCAAAAACCAAAACCAACACCGCCGGCAACGGCAACGAAGAGGAGAGGAGGGATGTGGGGTCGGAGTCCGACGTAGCATCCAGCGAGGTGAGCGGGGGAGGCTCAGTGAGCTCCCGCCGCGAGAGGGCCGGGACCGCAGGGGAGAACAGCAAGTTCTTCCGCAAGCGGTCCAGGAAGGACGACGACCAAGCGTCGTCATCGGAGGGAGAGTTGGCCTCGGCCCGGAAGATCCCCACTAGCAGGCGCGGGGGGATCCGCGGCAAGAGGGCGGGCCTCTCTGCCTCCGAAAGGTCGGCCAGACTGGCCGAGGAGGGGCGCCACCCGGGCATTGCTCTTGGGTCTGGCGAAGAGGCGGGTGAACCTGGCAGCTCCGAGGCGGAGCGTAAGGCCAGGTTTGCAAAGGAGGTGGAAGCCGCTATAAGGGGAGTGGCCTTGAAGCAGAAGACCTCGTCTAAACTCAAGGCCATACCCGGGGCTTCCGCCTCCATTATGGCGGCAGCGGAGGCAAACTTCGGGGGACCTCTTCCTCCTCCTCCTCCTCCTCCGATAGACGGAGAGGAGGTGGCCAAATTGCGGGTGGAGGTGGCCCGCCTGACGGCCGCCACGGAGGCTCTCCGAAAGGAGAACGCTAGGCTCCAAGCAGACTTGGCCAGTCTGCGTGAGCCTAGCTCCCGCGTGGCGCCTCAGAAGGGGGGTCCGCAGCAGCGGCAGAGCCAGCCTGAGCCGGTGGAGAACCAGGTCTTGAACCTGGTTCGCCAGGAGCTGGCCTCCTTCCAGGCACGGTTTTCCGTCCTGGAGGGAATCGTTTTGCGCCCCCCCCTGGCGGCAAGCAAGGCGGCCACGGGCCCGAAGGCGGTCTCGTACGCGGCGGCTACGGCTGCCGCACCCAGACCGGGGCCGTCCAGCCGGCCCTCCGGCACAGCAGTGGTGGCCCCTCCCCCAAAGCCGGCTCCGGCGAAGCCGGCGCCGACTAAGAAGGCGCCCAAGGGGAGGAAGAGCAAGGCGGCTGCACAGGCGGTGACTGTGCAGCCGCCGATGCCAGTGACGAGCGGGCCAGCGCCGGCGGCACGTCAGCCGCCGCCGCCGCCACCGCCCTCCCAGCAGCCCCCTACACCTGCCGCGGCTGAAGCCGGATGGCAGGTGGTCGGGGAGAAGAGGAAGGGGCGGAAGGCGGCCAAAAAGGCCCGAAACAAGGAGCGGCAGCGCCAGTTCAGGGAGCGCAAGATCGCGGCTAGGCTCCGCGCCCCTAAGACCGCGGCTGTAGTGATCACACTACAGCCGGAAGCGGAACAGAGGGGCGTGTCCTACCGCGACCTGCTGGCAAAGGCAAAGGAGGCGGTGGACCTCGGGGAGCTCGGGATCACCGGGGGCCTCCGGCTGAAGGTCACAGCGACGGGGGCTCGTATGCTCGAGGTCCCCGGGGAGGCCAGTGGCCCGTCCGCTGACGCTCTAGCTGAGAAGCTCAGAGCGTCCCTAAACGCGGACGAGGCCCGAGTGTCCAGGCCCGTCAGATGCGCAGACCTGCGCATCTTGGGTCTGGACGACTCGGTGACCAAGGAGGAGGTGGTGGCCGCCGTCGCCAGGTCCGGAGGGTGCCCTGCTGAGCAGGTCAGGGCAGGCACCCTACGTCCGGACCCCACGGGCATGCATACCGTTACGGTATGCTGCCCTGTGACGGCGGCGAAAACTATTGTGGAGGGCCGAAGGCTCTTGGTGGGATGGGTGTCAGCGCAAGTAAAGCTGCTGGAGCCCAGGCCTCTGAGGTGCTACCGCTGCCACGTGGGACACCACGTGTCAGTCCGGTGCGCCTCGGAGGTTGACCGCAGCGGTCTGTGCTTCCGCTGCAGCCAGCCCGGGCATGTGTCCGCAGGTTGCTGCGCCACGCCGCACTGTGACGCATGTGCGGCGGCTGGCAAGCCGGCCGACCACCGGGCTGGGAGCAAGGCCTGCGCTCCGCCCACCAAGGCCACTAGGGGGAAGGGAAGGCCCTCCACTGCCACCGCCACCGTCGCCACCGCCGCAGCCACAACCGCCGCCGCTGCCGCTCCCGCTGTCGTCGCCACAGGGGGGCCCTCACAGGGGGCTAGGGAGGAAGCGTTGATGGAATGCCAATAACGGCTCCACTTCGCTTCCTCCAAGCGAACATCAACCACTGCGCCTGTGCTCAGGATCTGTTGCTCCAGAGCATGGCGCAGTGGTTGATCAACATCGCTGTGGTCGCTGAGCCGTATTTCGTCTGGCCCAGGGAAGACTGGGTGGCGGACCTAAGCGGCTCAGTGACCATAGTGTCGTCGGCCGCCGCCGGCACCCCGACCCCTGAAAGTGTCAGGAGGGGTCGGGGGTGCGTAGCAGCCCGGTTCGGGGAGATCGTCGTAGTGGGTGTCTACTTCTCCCCGAGCCGAACTCTCGCCGAGTTCCACAACTCTCTCGCAGAGTTGAGTGTCGTCGTCGGAAACCATTCCCTCCCCGTGCTTGTGCTCGGGGACTTCAATGCCAAGAACTTGGCTTGGGGTTCCCGTTGCACAGACGTGCGGGGAAGGATGGTGGAGGACTGGGCCCTGGAGAAGGGCCTGGTCGTCCTAAATCGGGGTTCTGTCGCCACGTGTGTGAGGATGCGGGGCGAGTCGGTGGTGGACATTTCGTTCGCTAGCCCCGCCCTGTCACCGCGTGTCGTTGACTGGCGCGTCATGGAGGGGGTGGAGACCTATTCCGACCACCGGTACATCCGGTTCGACGTCTCCACCCGGACCTCAAGCGCGCCGGTCCAACAGGCCCCGAGTGGTCCGCGCTGGGCGCTGAAGCAGCTGGACCGGGAGCTCCTCCTGGAAGCCTCGATCGTGCAGGCCTGGGTGACATCACCGGACAGGCCTGCCGACGTTAACGATGAGGCAGGGTGGTTCCAGGAGGCCATGTCCGATATCTGTGACGTGGCAATGCCCCGAGTCCGGCCAGGAAGCGCCCGGCGTCAGGTGTACTGGTGGTCGCGTGAGCTGACGTCTTTACGGGAGGCGTGCGTGGCTGCGCGACACCTGTACGCCAGGCACCGCAGGCTCCGCATTCGCCCACCGAATGCGGCAGCCATTGAGGCGGAGCTATATGAGGGCTACAGAGCGGCGAAGACCGCCCTCCGCGGGGCTGTCCTGCGGGCCAGGGATCTGGCCCGCGAGGAGATGCTGGGGGCTCTCGACAGAGATCCGTGGGGGCGCCCTTACAAGATGGTGCGGGATAAACTCCGCACCTGGGCCCCCCCGCTGACGCAGAGTCTCCGGCCTCAGCTCGTGGAGGACGTGGTGAGCGCTCTGTTCCCCTCGCGAGGGGAACACCCGCCCCCGCCTATGGCTCTGCCGGCTGCGGTGCCGGAAGCGGACCACGAAAGCGACGACGACGACGCTCCGGAAGTGACCGGGGTAGAACTGAGAGTGGCGGTACGCAGGCTCAGTGCCAAAAATACCGCCCCGGGACCCGACGGCTTGCCTGGCAAAGCCTGGGTCCTGGCCTCGGAGGCTCTCGGTCCCCGACTAGAGGGGTTCTTAAGCGCATGCTTGGAGAGGGGCCAGTTCCCGCTTCGCTGGAAGACGGGGAAGCTGGTCCTCATCCGGAAGCCGGGGCGCCCGGCGGACTCTCCGTCCGCCTACCGGCCCGTGGTGTTGCTCGACGAGGTGGGCAAGCTCTTTGAAAGAGTCATTGCAAACCGCCTCGCCGAGCACCTTGCGGAGACGGGGCCGGACCTTGCGGAACACCAATATGGTTTCCGCAAGGGGCGCTCTACGGTGGACGCCATCATGCGCGTGAGAGCCCTCACGACGAGGGATGCGGTGTCCAGGGGTGGGGTGGTCTTGGCGGTGTCTCTCGACATCGCCAACGCCTTCAACTCCATGCCCTGGAGCTGCATAAGGGAGGCACTCCGGTATCACCGGGTGCCGACCTACCTTCGTCGTGTGGTCGGGGACTACCTGACGGCTAGGGCCGTCATTTACCCCGGTCGCAGTGGAGACTGGAACCGGCGAGAGATGTCGTGCGGTGTTCCACAGGGATCGGTTCTGGGGCCGTCCTTGTGGAACATCGGGTACGACTGGGTGCTGCGCGCCGACCTCCCTAGCGGTGTCAGCGTAGTTTGCTACGCTGACGACACGCTGGTGCTGGCACAGGGGAGGTCGCACGAGGCGGCGGCCGACACTATGACACGCGGGGTTGCGATAGTCGTTGAGAGGATCCGGCAACTGGGTCTCGAGGTGGCATTGCACAAGTCCGAGGCCATGTGCTTTCATGGGCCTCGGAATGCGCCACCTCCGGGATCCTCAGTGATGGCAGGAGGGGTTTCCATCGGCGTCGAGTCGACGTTGAAGTACCTGGGACTTGTCCTCGACAGCCGGTGGAACTTCGTGGAGCATTTCCGACGTTTGGCCCCCAAACTGGAGCGGACAGGGGCTGCCTTCAGGCGGCTCCTGCCCAACCTGGGGGGGCCGAACGCCTCCTGCCGGAGGCTCTACGCGGGAGTCGTGCGGTCCATGGCCCTTTACGGGGCCCCGGTGTGGGCACGTTCATTGAAGCGGCGTGCCGCCCACCACTTGAACGTGCCCCAGAAGGTGGTAGCCGTAAGGCTGGTCCGGGGGTACCGCACGATCTCCCGCGAGGCGGCGAACCTCCTTGCCGGATTGCCGCCATGGGATCTGGAGGCAATAGTCCTCGCGCGCCTACATGAGTGGCGCGCGGAGGCGCTACGCCGGGGGGAAACTCCGATGCCGCGGCAAATTGTCGCTCAGCGGACGGACTTCCGGCGGGATCTCATGGCGACATGGAGAGAGCGACTATCGCAACCCCGTGCAGGGCACGCCACAATAGTGGCGATAAGTCCCCTCTTTGAGGAGTGGCTGGAGAGACGCCACGGCGTCCTCACCTTCCGCCTGACGCAGGTTCTTACCGGACACGGATGCTTCGGTAAGTTCCTGCACCGAATCGGGCGGGAGGAGACGCCCGGGTGTCACCATTGTGAGGATCGACCGGAGGACACGGTGGAGCACACGGTGGAGGTGTGCCCCGCTTGGGCGGAGCACCGCCGTGTCCTCGTAACGGCGATTGGCGGCGGCGACCTCTCGCTCCCGGCCTTGGTTCAATCCATGGTCCGGAGCGAGACGGAATGGGACGCCGTCACCTCCTTCTGCGAAGCAGTCATGCTAGCGAAGGAGGTGGCGGAACAGGACAGGGAGAGATCCTCACGTCCCGGCCGCCGCGGGAGACGCCCCGGGCGTCGGGGGCCACGTGGTGGCTTCCGGCCACCGTAGGCGCGGGCCTGTGGACGGGGAGCTATGGGCTAGCTCGCCGTCCGTTCGTCTCATGACGACAGGCCGTGTCGACGGCGCGTTCGTGTTCCACGCGCGCCTCAAAGAGAGTCAGCAATAAGGAAGGGGTCCGCAAGGACCGAAGCCTGCCGGGGCTGCGGGACTATTCGAAAGAGATACCGTGGCCCCGGAACACAAAGGGCGATGAAGGAACATGGATGGGTTTTAGTCAGTAAAAGTCTGACACTCCCTCCTGCTCAGCCCAGAGCGGGAGAAGTCATTTGATGATTTCCCATCCGAAAAAAAAAAAAAAAAAAAAAAGGGATCGAGTAAAAAACAAAAACGTTGATATCTTCACTTCCAGACGTGCGATTTTGAAGCTTTTTTCAGCGTTTTTAGACCAAACTAGGCCTCCGCCTACGTACTGACCATATCGCACGCACACACGCGCGTCAGGACTTCATCCCTTACCACACTTAGGAATTTTTCGATTTTTTCAAAGTAAATTCTCAAAATTTAGTGTTTTTTCCAAATTTTTTTGCAAAAATAGTTTCAGTTTATTGTATAAATAGTACTCACCCTTCATCCCTGAATTCTGGTTCGCGATCCGTGTCCCGGTCTCCAGGTTGTGGGGTGAAAATCAAAATTTTTTGGTTCAAAAACTGGTTTTTTGACCAAAACTCCAAATTTTTGTTCGGCACCTACCCTGTTTTATTCCATATTTAGCTAGCCCGCGCGGAGACGCGTCTCTGGACCCCTCGACCGCGCCCCTAGCCCGAATAGAACATACATATTTTTTAAAAATTGTGATTTTTCATACTTCGCTGCTGGTACCAAAATCTACCTTAGGGATCGAGTAAAAAACAAAAACGTTGATATCTTCACTTCCAGACGTGCGATTTTGAAGCTTTTTTCAGCGTTTTTAGACCAAACTAGGCCTCCGCCTACGTACTGACCATATCGCACGCACACACGCGCGTCAGGACTTCATCCCTTACCACACTTAGGAATTTTTCGATTTTTTCAAAGTAAATTCTCAAAATTTAGTGTTTTTTCCAAATTTTTTTGCAAAAATAGTTTCAGTTTATTGTATAAATAGTACTCACCCTTCATCCCTGAATTCTGGTTCGCGATCCGTGTCCCGGTCTCCAGGTTGTGGGGTGAAAATCAAAATTTTTTGGTTCAAAAACTGGTTTTTTGACCAAAACTCCAAATTTTTGTTCGGCACCTACCCTGTTTTATTCCATATTTAGCTAGCCCGCGCGGAGACGCGTCTCTGGACCCCTCGACCGCGCCCCTAGCCCGAATAGAACATACATATTTTTTAAAAATTGTGATTTTTCATACTTCGCTGCTGGTACCAAAATCTACCTTAGGGATCGAGTAAAAAACAAAAACGTTGATATCTTCACTTCCAGACGTGCGATTTTGAAGCTTTTTTCAGCGTTTTTAGACCAAACTAGGCCTCCGCCTACGTACTGACCATATCGCACGCACACACGCGCGTCAGGACTTCATCCCTTACCACACTTAGGAATTTTTCGATTTTTTCAAAGTAAATTCTCAAAATTTAGTGTTTTTTCCAAATTTTTTTGCAAAAATAGTTTCAGTTTATTGTATAAATAGTACTCACCCTTCATCCCTGAATTCTGGTTCGCGATCCGTGTCCCGGTCTCCAGGTTGTGGGGTGAAAATCAAAATTTTTTGGTTCAAAAACTGGTTTTTTGACCAAAACTCCAAATTTTTGTTCGGCACCTACCCTGTTTTATTCCATATTTAGCTAGCCCGCGCGGAGACGCGTCTCTGGACCCCTCGACCGCGCCCCTAGCCCGAATAGAACATACATATTTTTTAAAAATTGTGATTTTTCATACTTCGCTGCTGGTACCAAAATCTACCTTAGGGATCGAGTAAAAAACAAAAACGTTGATATCTTCACTTCCAGACGTGCGATTTTGAAGCTTTTTTCAGCGTTTTTAGACCAAACTAGGCCTCCGCCTACGTACTGACCATATCGCACGCACACACGCGCGTCAGGACTTCATCCCTTACCACACTTAGGAATTTTTCGATTTTTTCAAAGTAAATTCTCAAAATTTAGTGTTTTTTCCAAATTTTTTTGCAAAAATAGTTTCAGTTTATTGTATAAATAGTACTCACCCTTCATCCCTGAATTCTGGTTCGCGATCCGTGTCCCGGTCTCCAGGTTGTGGGGTGAAAATCAAAATTTTTTGGTTCAAAAACTGGTTTTTTGACCAAAACTCCAAATTTTTGTTCGGCACCTACCCTGTTTTATTCCATATTTAGCTAGCCCGCGCGGAGACGCGTCTCTGGACCCCTCGACCGCGCCCCTAGCCCGAATAGAACATACATATTTTTTAAAAATTGTGATTTTTCATACTTCGCTGCTGGTACCAAAATCTACCTTAGGGATCGAGTAAAAAACAAAAACGTTGATATCTTCACTTCCAGACGTGCGATTTTGAAGCTTTTTTCAGCGTTTTTAGACCAAACTAGGCCTCCGCCTACGTACTGACCATATCGCACGCACACACGCGCGTCAGGACTTCATCCCTTACCACACTTAGGAATTTTTCGATTTTTTCAAAGTAAATTCTCAAAATTTAGTGTTTTTTCCAAATTTTTTTGCAAAAATAGTTTCAGTTTATTGTATAAATAGTACTCACCCTTCATCCCTGAATTCTGGTTCGCGATCCGTGTCCCGGTCTCCAGGTTGTGGGGTGAAAATCAAAATTTTTTGGTTCAAAAACTGGTTTTTTGACCAAAACTCCAAATTTTTGTTCGGCACCTACCCTGTTTTATTCCATATTTAGCTAGCCCGCGCGGAGACGCGTCTCTGGACCCCTCGACCGCGCCCCTAGCCCGAATAGAACATACATATTTTTTTAAAAATTGTGATTTTTCATACTTCGCTGCTGGTACCAAAATCTACCTTAGGGATCGAGTAAAAGACACCTGTACGCCAGGCACCGCAGGCTCCGCATTCGCCCACCGAATGCGGCAGCCATTGAGGCGGAGCTATATGAGGGCTACAGAGCGGCGAAGACCGCCCTCCGCGGGGCTGTCCTGCGGGCCAGGGATCTGGCCCGCGAGGAGATGCTGGGGGCTCTCGACAGAGATCCGTGGGGGCGCCCTTACAAGATGGTGCGGGATAAACTCCGCACCTGGGCCCCCCCGCTGACGCAGAGTCTCCGGCCTCAGCTCGTGGAGGACGTGGTGAGCGCTCTGTTCCCCTCGCGAGGGGAACACCCGCCCCCGCCTATGGCTCTGCCGGCTGCGGTGCCGGAAGCGGACCACGAAAGCGACGACGACGACGCTCCGGAAGTGACCGGGGTAGAACTGAGAGTGGCGGTACGCAGGCTCATTGCCAAAAATACCGCCCCGGGACCCGACGGCTTGCCTGGCAAAGCCTGGGTCCTGGCCTCGGAGGCTCTCGGTCCCCGACTAGAGGGGTTCTTAAGCGCATGCTTGGAGAGGGGCCAGTTCCCGCTTCGCTGGAAGACGGGGAAGCTGGTCCTCATCCGGAAGCCGGGGCGCCCGGCGGACTCTCCGTCCGCCTACCGGCCCGTGGTGTTGCTCGACGAGGTGGGCAAGCTCTTTGAAAGAGTCATTGCAAACCGCCTCGCCGAGCACCTTGCGGAGACGGGGCCGGACCTTGCGGAACACCAATATGGTTTCCGCAAGGGGCGCTCTACGGTGGACGCCATCATGCGCGTGAGAGCCCTCACGACGAGGGATGCGGTGTCCAGGGGTGGGGTGGTCTTGGCGGTGTCTCTCGACATCGCCAACGCCTTCAACTCCATGCCCTGGAGCTGCATAAGGGAGGCACTCCGGTATCACCGGGTGCCGACCTACCTTCGTCGTGTGGTCGGGGACTACCTGACGGATAGGGCCGTCATTTACCCCGGTCGCAGCGGAGACTGGAACCGGCGAGAGATGTCGTGCGGTGTTCCACAGGGATCGGTTCTGGGGCCGTCCTTGTGGAACATCGGGTACGACTGGGTGCTGCGCGCCGACCTCCCTAGCGGTGTCAGCGTAGTTTGCTACGCTGACGACACGCTGGTGCTGGCACAGGGGAGGTCGCACGAGGCGGCGGCCGACACTATGACACGCGGGGTTGCGATAGTCGTTGAGAGGATCCGGCAACTGGGTCTCGAGGTGGCATTGCACAAGTCCGAGGCCATGTGCTTTCATGGGCCTCGGAATGCGCCACCTCCGGGATCCTCAGTGATGGCAGGAGGGGTTTCCATCGGCGTCGAGTCGACGTTGAAGTACCTGGGACTTGTCCTCGACAGCCGGTGGAACTTCGTGGAGCATTTCCGACGTTTGGCCCCCAAACTGGAGCGGACAGGGGCTGCCTTCAGGCGGCTCCTGCCCAACCTGGGGGGGCCAAACGCCTCCTGCCGGAGGCTCTACGCGGGAGTCGTGCGGTCCATGGCCCTTTACGGGGCCCCGGTGTGGGCGCGTTCATTGAGGCAGCGAGCCGCCAACTATTTGAACGCGCCCCAAAAGGTGGTGGCCGTAAGGCTAATCCGGGGGTACCGCACGATCTCCCGCGAGGCGGCGAACCTCCTTGCCGGATTGCCGCCATGGGATCTGGAGGCAATAGTCCTCGCGCGCCTACATGAGTGGCGCGCGGAGGCGCTACGCCGGGGGGAAACTCCGCTGCCGCGGCAAATTGTCGCTCAGCGGACGGACTTCCGGCGGGATCTCATGGCGACATGGAGAGAGCGACTATCGCAACCCCGTGCAGGGCACGCCACAATAGTGGCGATAAGTCCCCTCTTTGAGGAGTGGCTGGAGAGACGCCACGGCGTCCTCACCTTCCGCCTGACGCAGGTTCTTACCGGACACGGTTGTTTCGGTAAGTTCCTGCACCGAATCGGGCGGGAGGAAACGTCCGGGTGTCACCATTGTGAGGATCGACCGGAGGACACGGTGGAGCACACGGTGGAGGTGTGCCCCGCTTGGGCGGAGCCCCGCCGTGTCCTCGTAACGGCGATTGGCGGCGGCGACCTCTCGCTCCCGGCCTTGGTTCAATCCATGGTCCGGAGCGAGACGGAATGGGACGCCGTCACCTCCTTCTGCGAAGCAGTCATGCTAGCGAAGGAGGTGGCGGAACAGGACAGGGAGAGGTCCTCACGTCCCGGCCGCCGCGGGAGACGCCCCGGGCGTCGGGGGCCACGTGGTGGCTTCCGGCCACCGTAGGCGCGGGCCTGTGGACGGGGAGCTATGGGCTAGCTCGCCGTCCGTACGTCTCATGACGACAGGCCGTGTCGACGGCGCGTTCGTGTTCCACGCGCGCCTCAAAGAGAGTCAGCAACAGTGAAGGGGTCCGCAAGGACCGAAGCCAGCCGGGGCTGCGGGACTATTCGAAAGAGATACCGTGGCCCCGGAACACAAAGGGCGATGAAGGAACATGGATGGGTTTTAGTCAGTAAAAGTCTGACACTCCCTCCTGCTCAGCCCAGAGCGGGAGAAGTCATTTGATGATTTCCCATCCGAAAAAAAAAAAAAAAAGGGATCGAGTAAAAAACAAAAACGTTGATATCTTCACTTCCAGACGTGCGATTTTGAAGCTTTTTTCAGCGTTTTTAGACCAAACTAGGCCTCCGCCTACGTACTGACCATATCGCACGCACACACGCGCGTCAGGACTTCATCCCTTACCACACTTAGGAATTTTTCGATTTTTTCAAAGTAAATTCTCAAAATTTAGTGTTTTTTCCAAATTTTTTTGCAAAAATAGTTTCAGTTTATTGTATAAATAGTACTCACCCTTCATCCCTGAATTCTGGTTCGCGATCCGTGTCCCGGTCTCCAGGTTGTGGGGTGAAAATCAAAATTTTTTGGTTCAAAAACTGGTTTTTTGACCAAAACTCCAAATTTTTGTTCGGCACCTACCCTGTTTTATTCCATATTTAGCTAGCCCGCGCGGAGACGCGTCTCTGGACCCCTCGACCGCGCCCCTAGCCCGAATAGAACATACATATTTTTTAAAAATTGTGATTTTTCATACTTCGCTGCTGGTACCAAAATCTACCTTAGGGATCGAGTAAAAAACAAAAACGTTGATATCTTCACTTCCAGACGTGCGATTTTGAAGCTTTTTTCAGCGTTTTTAGACCAAACTAGGCCTCCGCCTACGTACTGACCATATCGCACGCACACACGCGCGTCAGGACTTCATCCCTTACCACACTTAGGAATTTTTCGATTTTTTCAAAGTAAATTCTCAAAATTTAGTGTTTTTTCCAAATTTTTTTGCAAAAATAGTTTCAGTTTATTGTATAAATAGTACTCACCCTTCATCCCTGAATTCTGGTTCGCGATCCGTGTCCCGGTCTCCAGGTTGTGGGGTGAAAATCAAAATTTTTTGGTTCAAAAACTGGTTTTTTGACCAAAACTCCAAATTTTTGTTCGGCACCTACCCTGTTTTATTCCATATTTAGCTAGCCCGCGCGGAGACGCGTCTCTGGACCCCTCGACCGCGCCCCTAGCCCGAATAGAACATACATATTTTTTAAAAATTGTGATTTTTCATACTTCGCTGCTGGTACCAAAATCTACCTTAGGGATCGAGTAAAAAACAAAAACGTTGATATCTTCACTTCCAGACGTGCGATTTTGAAGCTTTTTTCAGCGTTTTTAGACCAAACTAGGCCTCCGCCTACGTACTGACCATATCGCACGCACACACGCGCGTCAGGACTTCATCCCTTACCACACTTAGGAATTTTTCGATTTTTTCAAAGTAAATTCTCAAAATTTAGTGTTTTTTCCAAATTTTTTTGCAAAAATAGTTTCAGTTTATTGTATAAATAGTACTCACCCTTCATCCCTGAATTCTGGTTCGCGATCCGTGTCCCGGTCTCCAGGTTGTGGGGTGAAAATCAAAATTTTTTGGTTCAAAAACTGGTTTTTTGACCAAAACTCCAAATTTTTGTTCGGCACCTACCCTGTTTTATTCCATATTTAGCTAGCCCGCGCGGAGACGCGTCTCTGGACCCCTCGACCGCGCCCCTAGCCCGAATAGAACATACATATTTTTTTAAAAATTGTGATTTTTCATACTTCGCTGCTGGTACCAAAATCTACCTTAGGGATCGAGTAAAAGACACCTGTACGCCAGGCACCGCAGGCTCCGCATTCGCCCACCGAATGCGGCAGCCATTGAGGCGGAGCTATATGAGGGCTACAGAGCGGCGAAGACCGCCCTCCGCGGGGCTGTCCTGCGGGCCAGGGATCTGGCCCGCGAGGAGATGCTGGGGGCTCTCGACAGAGATCCGTGGGGGCGCCCTTACAAGATGGTGCGGGATAAACTCCGCACCTGGGCCCCCCCGCTGACGCAGAGTCTCCGGCCTCAGCTCGTGGAGGACGTGGTGAGCGCTCTGTTCCCCTCGCGAGGGGAACACCCGCCCCCGCCTATGGCTCTGCCGGCTGCGGTGCCGGAAGCGGACCACGAAAGCGACGACGACGACGCTCCGGAAGTGACCGGGGTAGAACTGAGAGTGGCGGTACGCAGGCTCATTGCCAAAAATACCGCCCCGGGACCCGACGGCTTGCCTGGCAAAGCCTGGGTCCTGGCCTCGGAGGCTCTCGGTCCCCGACTAGAGGGGTTCTTAAGCGCATGCTTGGAGAGGGGCCAGTTCCCGCTTCGCTGGAAGACGGGGAAGCTGGTCCTCATCCGGAAGCCGGGGCGCCCGGCGGACTCTCCGTCCGCCTACCGGCCCGTGGTGTTGCTCGACGAGGTGGGCAAGCTCTTTGAAAGAGTCATTGCAAACCGCCTCGCCGAGCACCTTGCGGAGACGGGGCCGGACCTTGCGGAACACCAATATGGTTTCCGCAAGGGGCGCTCTACGGTGGACGCCATCATGCGCGTGAGAGCCCTCACGACGAGGGATGCGGTGTCCAGGGGTGGGGTGGTCTTGGCGGTGTCTCTCGACATCGCCAACGCCTTCAACTCCATGCCCTGGAGCTGCATAAGGGAGGCACTCCGGTATCACCGGGTGCCGACCTACCTCCGTCGTGTGGTCGGGGACTACCTGGCGGACAGGTACGTCATCTACCCCGGTCGCAGTGGAGACTGGAACCGGCGAGAGATGTCGTGCGGTGTTCCGCAGGGATCGGTTCTAGGCCCATCCTTGTGGAACATCGGTTACGACTGGGTGCTGCGCGCCGACCTCCCTAGCGGCGTCAGCGTGGTCTGCTATGCGGACGACACGCTGGTGCTCGCACAGGGGGGGTCGCACGAGGCGGCGGCCGAAGTTATGACACGCGGGGTTGCGATAGTCGTTGAGAGGATCCGGCAACTGGGTCTCGAGGTGGCATTGCACAAGTCCGAGGCCATGTGCTTTCATGGGCCTCGGAATGCGCCACCTCCGGGATCCTCAGTGATGGCAGGAGGGGTTTCCATCGGCGTCGAGTCGACGCTGAAGTACCTGGGACTTGTCCTCGACAGCCGGTGGAACTTCGTGGAGCATTTCCGACGTTTGGCCCCCAGACTGGAGCGGACAGGGGCTGCCTTCAGGCGGCTCCTGCCCAACCTGGGGGGGCCGAACGCCTCCTGCCGGAGGCTCTACGCGGGAGTCGTGCGGTCCATGGCCCTTTACGGGGCCCCGGTGTGGGCACGTTCATTGAGGCGGCGTGCCGCCCACCACTTGAACGTGCCCCAGAAGGTGGTAGCCGTAAGGCTGGTCCGGGGGTACCGCACGATCTCCCGCGAGGCGGCGAACCTCCTTGCCGGATTGCCGCCATGGGATCTGGAGGCAATAGTCCTCGCGCGCCTACACGAGTGGCGCGCGGAGGCGCTACGCCGGGGGGAAACTCCGCTGCCGCGGCAAATTGTCGCTCAGCGGACGGACTTCCGGCGGGATCTCATGGCGACATGGAGAGAGCGACTATCGCAACCCCGTGCAGGGCACGCCACAATAGTGGCGATAAGTCCCCTCTTTGAGGAGTGGCTGGAGAGACGCCACGGCGTCCTCACCTTCCGCCTGACGCAGGTTCTTACCGGACACGGATGCTTCGGTAAGTTCCTGCACCGAATCGGGCGGGAGGAGACGCCCGGGTGTCACCATTGTGAGGATCGACCGGAGGACACGGTGGAGCACACGGTGGAGGTGTGCCCCGCTTGGGCGGAGCACCGCCGTGTCCTCGTAACGGCGATTGGCGGCGGCGACCTCTCGCTTCCGGCCTTGGTTCAATCCATGGTCCGGAGCGAGACGGAATGGGACGCCGTCACCTCCTTCTGCGAAGCAGTCATGCTAGCGAAGGAGGTGGCGGAACAGGACAGGGAGAGATCCTCACGTCCCGGCCGCCGCGGGAGACGCCCCGGGCGTCGGGGGCCACGTGGTGGCTTCCGGCCACCGTAGACGCGGGCCTGTGGACGGGGAGCTATGGGCTAGCTCGCCGTCCGTACGTCTCATGACGACAGGCCGTGTCGACGGCGCGTTCGTGTTCCACGCGCGCCTCAAAGAGAGTCAGCATCAGTGAAGGGGTCCGCAAGGGCCGAAGCCTGCCGGGGCTGCGGGACTATTCGAAAGAGATACCGTGGCCCCGGAACACAAAGGGCGATGAAGGAACATGGATGGGTTTTAGTCAGTAAAAGTCTGACACTCCCTCCTGCTCAGCCCAGAGCGGGAGAAGTCATTTGATGATTTCCCATCCGAAAAAAAAAAAAAAAAAAAAAAAAAAAAGGGATCGAGTAAAAAACAAAAACGTTGATATCTTCACTTCCAGACGTGCGATTTTGAAGCTTTTTTCAGCGTTTTTAGACCAAACTAGGCCTCCGCCTACGTACTGACCATATCGCACGCACACACGCGCGTCAGGACTTCATCCCTTACCACACTTAGGAATTTTTCGATTTTTTCAAAGTAAATTCTCAAAATTTAGTGTTTTTTCCAAATTTTTTTGCAAAAATAGTTTCAGTTTATTGTATAAATAGTACTCACCCTTCATCCCTGAATTCTGGTTCGCGATCCGTGTCCCGGTCTCCAGGTTGTGGGGTGAAAATCAAAATTTTTTGGTTCAAAAACTGGTTTTTTGACCAAAACTCCAAATTTTTGTTCGGCACCTACCCTGTTTTATTCCATATTTAGCTAGCCCGCGCGGAGACGCGTCTCTGGACCCCTCGACCGCGCCCCTAGCCCGAATAGAACATACATATTTTTTAAAAATTGTGATTTTTCATACTTCGCTGCTGGTACCAAAATCTACCTTAGGGATCGAGTAAAAAACAAAAACGTTGATATCTTCACTTCCAGACGTGCGATTTTGAAGCTTTTTTCAGCGTTTTTAGACCAAACTAGGCCTCCGCCTACGTACTGACCATATCGCACGCACACACGCGCGTCAGGACTTCATCCCTTACCACACTTAGGAATTTTTCGATTTTTTCAAAGTAAATTCTCAAAATTTAGTGTTTTTTCCAAATTTTTTTGCAAAAATAGTTTCAGTTTATTGTATAAATAGTACTCACCCTTCATCCCTGAATTCTGGTTCGCGATCCGTGTCCCGGTCTCCAGGTTGTGGGGTGAAAATCAAAATTTTTTGGTTCAAAAACTGGTTTTTTGACCAAAACTCCAAATTTTTGTTCGGCACCTACCCTGTTTTATTCCATATTTAGCTAGCCCGCGCGGAGACGCGTCTCTGGACCCCTCGACCGCGCCCCTAGCCCGAATAGAACATACATATTTTTTAAAAATTGTGATTTTTCATACTTCGCTGCTGGTACCAAAATCTACCTTAGGGATCGAGTAAAGGGGTGCGAAGTCAGAAGTCCTCCACGTGTGTCCGGCGGCTGCTCGTCCCTCTCGATACGTCTGGAGGGAAGAGCAGCTGCTGGGCCGGTGCACCCCGGGCGCGGCAGTATCCTTCTCCGGGGAATGAGAGGAAATGAGAATTTCCTCTTATCCCTCGGGGAGTGGTACTGCCGCGGCCAATTATTCTGACATGGGTGGGGTCCGACCCGGACCAAAGGTGCGTTCCTTTGCGTGCCCTCTGATTAGCAGAGGGCATAGCAGAGGAGTGAGGGCGGGCTCGGTGTGCACTTACCCTGCCTCCGAGCAGACAGAGAAGGATCGTCCTCCTCTGTCACCGCCGGTCTCGTAATCCCACCGTCGAAGTGTCGTGGATCAAGTCTCGCGGCTTCGACAGGGACCGAGGGTCTTGGCTTAACCGCCCGGACCGCGAGGTAGACAACCTCTATAAAAAGTTACCCCGAATCCCAAGCGGCGACGCACCGCGAGGGGATGTATGGCTGACGGGTGTTCCACAGAACGAATCAGTCGCTAGTGCGCTCCTCGCCAGGGTACCTGCAGACCCCCTGGCGAGTAATAAATACTCAGAATCTGCCCTACTAGGTACAGGGGTCTCTGCCTAGTTAGGAGTTTATTTCCCCCATACTCGTGGGTTCAAATATGGAAAGTTCAAAAACCAAAACCAACACCGCCGGCAACGGCAACGAAGAGGAGAGGAGGGATGTGGGGTCGGAGTCCGACGTAGCATCCAGCGAGGTGAGCGGGGGAGGCTCAGTGAGCTCCCGCCGCGAGAGGGCCGGGACCGCAGGGGAGAACAGCAAGTTCTTCCGCAAGCGGTCCAGGAAGGACGACGACCAAGCGTCGTCATCGGAGGGAGAGTTGGCCTCGGCCCGGAAGATCCCCACTAGCAGGCGCGGGGGGATCCGCGGCAAGAGGGCGGGCCTCTCTGCCTCCGAAAGGTCGGCCAGACTGGCCGAGGAGGGGCGCCACCCGGGCATTGCTCTTGGGTCTGGCGAAGAGGCGGGTGAACCTGGCAGCTCCGAGGCGGAGCGTAAGGCCAGGTTTGCAAAGGAGGTGGAAGCCGCTATAAGGGGAGTGGCCTTGAAGCAGAAGACCTCGTCTAAACTCAAGGCCATACCCGGGGCTTCCGCCTCCATTATGGCGGCAGCGGAGGCAAACTTCGGGGGACCTCTTCCTCCTCCTCCTCCTCCTCCGATAGACGGAGAGGAGGTGGCCAAATTGCGGGTGGAGGTGGCCCGCCTGACGGCCGCCACGGAGGCTCTCCGAAAGGAGAACGCTAGGCTCCAAGCAGACTTGGCCAGTCTGCGTGAGCCTAGCTCCCGCGTGGCGCCTCAGAAGGGGGGTCCGCAGCAGCGGCAGAGCCAGCCTGAGCCGGTGGAGAACCAGGTCTTGAACCTGGTTCGCCAGGAGCTGGCCTCCTTCCAGGCACGGTTTTCCGTCCTGGAGGGAATCGTTTTGCGCCCCCCCCTGGCGGCAAGCAAGGCGGCCACGGGCCCGAAGGCGGTCTCGTACGCGGCGGCTACGGCTGCCGCACCCAGACCGGGGCCGTCCAGCCGGCCCTCCGGCACAGCAGTGGTGGCCCCTCCCCCAAAGCCGGCTCCGGCGAAGCCGGCGCCGACTAAGAAGGCGCCCAAGGGGAGGAAGAGCAAGGCGGCTGCACAGGCGGTGACTGTGCAGCCGCCGATGCCAGTGACGAGCGGGCCAGCGCCGGCGGCACGTCAGCCGCCGCCGCCGCCACCGCCCTCCCAGCAGCCCCCTACACCTGCCGCGGCTGAAGCCGGATGGCAGGTGGTCGGGGAGAAGAGGAAGGGGCGGAAGGCGGCCAAAAAGGCCCGAAACAAGGAGCGGCAGCGCCAGTTCAGGGAGCGCAAGATCGCGGCTTGGCTCCGCGCCCCTAAGACCGCGGCTGTAGTGATCACACTACAGCCGGAAGCGGAACAGAGGGGCGTGTCCTACCGCGACCTGCTGGCAAAGGCAAAGGAGGCGGTGGACCTCGGGGAGCTCGGGATCACCGGGGGCCTCCGGCTGAAGGTCACAGCGACGGGGGCTCGTATGCTCGAGGTCCCCGGGGAGGCCAGTGGCCCGTCCGCTGACGCTCTAGCTGAGAAGCTCAGAGCGTCCCTAAACGCGGACGAGGCCCGAGTGTCCAGGCCCGTCAGATGCGCAGACCTGCGCATCTTGGGTCTGGACGACTCGGTGACCAAGGAGGAGGTGGTGGCCGCCGTCGCCAGGTCCGGAGGGTGCCCTGCTGAGCAGGTCAGGGCAGGCACCCTACGTCCGGACCCCACGGGCATGCATACCGTTACGGTATGCTGCCCTGTGACGGCGGCGAAAACTATTGTGGAGGGCCGAAGGCTCTTGGTGGGATGGGTGTCAGCGCAAGTAAAGCTGCTGGAGCCCAGGCCTCTGAGGTGCTACCGCTGCCACGTGGGACACCACGTGTCAGTCCGGTGCGCCTCGGAGGTTGACCGCAGCGGTCTGTGCTTCCGCTGCAGCCAGCCCGGGCATGTGTCCGCAGGTTGCTGCGCCACGCCGCACTGTGACGCATGTGCGGCGGCTGGCAAGCCGGCCGACCACCGGGCTGGGAGCAAGGCCTGCGCTCCGCCCACCAAGGCCACTAGGGGGAAGGGAAGGCCCTCCACTGCCACCGCCACCGTCGCCACCGCCGCAGCCACAACCGCCGCCGCTGCCGCTCCCGCTGTCGTCGCCACAGGGGGGCCCTCACAGGGGGCTAGGGAGGAAGCGTTGATGGAATGCCAATAACGGCTCCACTTCGCTTCCTCCAAGCGAACATCAACCACTGCGCCTGTGCTCAGGATCTGTTGCTCCAGAGCATGGCGCAGTGGTTGATCAACATCGCTGTGGTCGCTGAGCCGTATTTCGTCTGGCCCAGGGAAGACTGGGTGGCGGACCTAAGCGGCTCAGTGACCATAGTGTCGTCGGCCGCCGCCGGCACCCCGACCCCTGAAAGTGTCAGGAGGGGTCGGGGGTGCGTAGCAGCCCGGTTCGGGGAGATCGTCGTAGTGGGTGTCTACTTCTCCCCGAGCCGAACTCTCGCCGAGTTCCACAACTCTCTCGCAGAGTTGAGTGTCGTCGTCGGAAACCATTCCCTCCCCGTGCTTGTGCTCGGGGACTTCAATGCCAAGAACTTGGCTTGGGGTTCCCGTTGCACAGACGTGCGGGGAAGGATGGTGGAGGACTGGGCCCTGGAGAAGGGCCTGGTCGTCCTAAATCGGGGTTCTGTCGCCACGTGTGTGAGGATGCGGGGCGAGTCGGTGGTGGACATTTCGTTCGCTAGCCCCGCCCTGTCACCGCGTGTCGTTGACTGGCGCGTCATGGAGGGGGTGGAGACCTATTCCGACCACCGGTACATCCGGTTCGACGTCTCCACCCGGACCTCAAGCGCGCCGGTCCAACAGGCCCCGAGTGGTCCGCGCTGGGCGCTGAAGCAGCTGGACCGGGAGCTCCTCCTGGAAGCCTCGATCGTGCAGGCCTGGGTGACATCACCGGACAGGCCTGCCGACGTTAACGATGAGGCAGGGTGGTTCCAGGAGGCCATGTCCGATATCTGTGACGTGGCAATGCCCCGAGTCCGGCCAGGAAGCGCCCGGCGTCAGGTGTACTGGTGGTCGCGTGAGCTGACGTCTTTACGGGAGGCGTGCGTGGCTGCGCGACACCTGTACGCCAGGCACCGCAGGCTCCGCATTCGCCCACCGAATGCGGCAGCCATTGAGGCGGAGCTATATGAGGGCTACAGAGCGGCGAAGACCGCCCTCCGCGGGGCTGTCCTGCGGGCCAGGGATCTGGCCCGCGAGGAGATGCTGGGGGCTCTCGACAGAGATCCGTGGGGGCGCCCTTACAAGATGGTGCGGGATAAACTCCGCACCTGGGCCCCCCCGCTGACGCAGAGTCTCCGGCCTCAGCTCGTGGAGGACGTGGTGAGCGCTCTGTTCCCCTCGCGAGGGGAACACCCGCCCCCGCCTATGGCTCTGCCGGCTGCGGTGCCGGAAGCGGACCACGAAAGCGACGACGACGACGCTCCGGAAGTGACCGGGGTAGAACTGAGAGTGGCGGTACGCAGGCTCAGTGCCAAAAATACCGCCCCGGGACCCGACGGCTTGCCTGGCAAAGCCTGGGTCCTGGCCTCGGAGGCTCTCGGTCCCCGACTAGAGGGGTTCTTAAGCGCATGCTTGGAGAGGGGCCAGTTCCCGCTTCGCTGGAAGACGGGGAAGCTGGTCCTCATCCGGAAGCCGGGGCGCCCGGCGGACTCTCCGTCCGCCTACCGGCCCGTGGTGTTGCTCGACGAGGTGGGCAAGCTCTTTGAAAGAGTCATTGCAAACCGCCTCGCCGAGCACCTTGCGGAGACGGGGCCGGACCTTGCGGAACACCAATATGGTTTCCGCAAGGGGCGCTCTACGGTGGACGCCATCATGCGCGTGAGAGCCCTCACGACGAGGGATGCGGTGTCCAGGGGTGGGGTGGTCTTGGCGGTGTCTCTCGACATCGCCAACGCCTTCAACTCCATGCCCTGGAGCTGCATAAGGGAGGCACTCCGGTATCACCGGGTGCCGACCTACCTTCGTCGTGTGGTCGGGGACTACCTGACGGCTAGGGCCGTCATTTACCCCGGTCGCAGTGGAGACTGGAACCGGCGAGAGATGTCGTGCGGTGTTCCACAGGGATCGGTTCTGGGGCCGTCCTTGTGGAACATCGGGTACGACTGGGTGCTGCGCGCCGACCTCCCTAGCGGTGTCAGCGTAGTTTGCTACGCTGACGACACGCTGGTGCTGGCACAGGGGAGGTCGCACGAGGCGGCGGCCGACACTATGACACGCGGGGTTGCGATAGTCGTTGAGAGGATCCGGCAACTGGGTCTCGAGGTGGCATTGCACAAGTCCGAGGCCATGTGCTTTCATGGGCCTCGGAATGCGCCACCTCCGGGATCCTCAGTGATGGCAGGAGGGGTTTCCATCGGCGTCGAGTCGACGTTGAAGTACCTGGGACTTGTCCTCGACAGCCGGTGGAACTTCGTGGAGCATTTCCGACGTTTGGCCCCCAAACTGGAGCGGACAGGGGCTGCCTTCAGGCGGCTCCTGCCCAACCTGGGGGGGCCGAACGCCTCCTGCCGGAGGCTCTACGCGGGAGTCGTGCGGTCCATGGCCCTTTACGGGGCCCCGGTGTGGGCACGTTCATTGAAGCGGCGTGCCGCCCACCACTTGAACGTGCCCCAGAAGGTGGTAGCCGTAAGGCTGGTCCGGGGGTACCGCACGATCTCCCGCGAGGCGGCGAACCTCCTTGCCGGATTGCCGCCATGGGATCTGGAGGCAATAGTCCTCGCGCGCCTACATGAGTGGCGCGCGGAGGCGCTACGCCGGGGGGAAACTCCGATGCCGCGGCAAATTGTCGCTCAGCGGACGGACTTCCGGCGGGATCTCATGGCGACATGGAGAGAGCGACTATCGCAACCCCGTGCAGGGCACGCCACAATAGTGGCGATAAGTCCCCTCTTTGAGGAGTGGCTGGAGAGACGCCACGGCGTCCTCACCTTCCGCCTGACGCAGGTTCTTACCGGACACGGATGCTTCGGTAAGTTCCTGCACCGAATCGGGCGGGAGGAGACGCCCGGGTGTCACCATTGTGAGGATCGACCGGAGGACACGGTGGAGCACACGGTGGAGGTGTGCCCCGCTTGGGCGGAGCACCGCCGTGTCCTCGTAACGGCGATTGGCGGCGGCGACCTCTCGCTCCCGGCCTTGGTTCAATCCATGGTCCGGAGCGAGACGGAATGGGACGCCGTCACCTCCTTCTGCGAAGCAGTCATGCTAGCGAAGGAGGTGGCGGAACAGGACAGGGAGAGATCCTCACGTCCCGGCCGCCGCGGGAGACGCCCCGGGCGTCGGGGGCCACGTGGTGGCTTCCGGCCACCGTAGGCGCGGGCCTGTGGACGGGGAGCTATGGGCTAGCTCGCCGTCCGTTCGTCTCATGACGACAGGCCGTGTCGACGGCGCGTTCGTGTTCCACGCGCGCCTCAAAGAGAGTCAGCAATAAGGAAGGGGTCCGCAAGGACCGAAGCCTGCCGGGGCTGCGGGACTATTCGAAAGAGATACCGTGGCCCCGGAACACAAAGGGCGATGAAGGAACATGGATGGGTTTTAGTCAGTAAAAGTCTGACACTCCCTCCTGCTCAGCCCAGAGCGGGAGAAGTCATTTGATGATTTCCCATCCGAAAAAAAAAAAAAAAAAAAAAAGGGATCGAGTAAAAAACAAAAACGTTGATATCTTCACTTCCAGACGTGCGATTTTGAAGCTTTTTTCAGCGTTTTTAGACCAAACTAGGCCTCCGCCTACGTACTGACCATATCGCACGCACACACGCGCGTCAGGACTTCATCCCTTACCACACTTAGGAATTTTTCGATTTTTTCAAAGTAAATTCTCAAAATTTAGTGTTTTTTCCAAATTTTTTTGCAAAAATAGTTTCAGTTTATTGTATAAATAGTACTCACCCTTCATCCCTGAATTCTGGTTCGCGATCCGTGTCCCGGTCTCCAGGTTGTGGGGTGAAAATCAAAATTTTTTGGTTCAAAAACTGGTTTTTTGACCAAAACTCCAAATTTTTGTTCGGCACCTACCCTGTTTTATTCCATATTTAGCTAGCCCGCGCGGAGACGCGTCTCTGGACCCCTCGACCGCGCCCCTAGCCCGAATAGAACATACATATTTTTTAAAAATTGTGATTTTTCATACTTCGCTGCTGGTACCAAAATCTACCTTAGGGATCGAGTAAAAAACAAAAACGTTGATATCTTCACTTCCAGACGTGCGATTTTGAAGCTTTTTTCAGCGTTTTTAGACCAAACTAGGCCTCCGCCTACGTACTGACCATATCGCACGCACACACGCGCGTCAGGACTTCATCCCTTACCACACTTAGGAATTTTTCGATTTTTTCAAAGTAAATTCTCAAAATTTAGTGTTTTTTCCAAATTTTTTTGCAAAAATAGTTTCAGTTTATTGTATAAATAGTACTCACCCTTCATCCCTGAATTCTGGTTCGCGATCCGTGTCCCGGTCTCCAGGTTGTGGGGTGAAAATCAAAATTTTTTGGTTCAAAAACTGGTTTTTTGACCAAAACTCCAAATTTTTGTTCGGCACCTACCCTGTTTTATTCCATATTTAGCTAGCCCGCGCGGAGACGCGTCTCTGGACCCCTCGACCGCGCCCCTAGCCCGAATAGAACATACATATTTTTTAAAAATTGTGATTTTTCATACTTCGCTGCTGGTACCAAAATCTACCTTAGGGATCGAGTAAAAAACAAAAACGTTGATATCTTCACTTCCAGACGTGCGATTTTGAAGCTTTTTTCAGCGTTTTTAGACCAAACTAGGCCTCCGCCTACGTACTGACCATATCGCACGCACACACGCGCGTCAGGACTTCATCCCTTACCACACTTAGGAATTTTTCGATTTTTTCAAAGTAAATTCTCAAAATTTAGTGTTTTTTCCAAATTTTTTTGCAAAAATAGTTTCAGTTTATTGTATAAATAGTACTCACCCTTCATCCCTGAATTCTGGTTCGCGATCCGTGTCCCGGTCTCCAGGTTGTGGGGTGAAAATCAAAATTTTTTGGTTCAAAAACTGGTTTTTTGACCAAAACTCCAAATTTTTGTTCGGCACCTACCCTGTTTTATTCCATATTTAGCTAGCCCGCGCGGAGACGCGTCTCTGGACCCCTCGACCGCGCCCCTAGCCCGAATAGAACATACATATTTTTTAAAAATTGTGATTTTTCATACTTCGCTGCTGGTACCAAAATCTACCTTAGGGATCGAGTAAAAAACAAAAACGTTGATATCTTCACTTCCAGACGTGCGATTTTGAAGCTTTTTTCAGCGTTTTTAGACCAAACTAGGCCTCCGCCTACGTACTGACCATATCGCACGCACACACGCGCGTCAGGACTTCATCCCTTACCACACTTAGGAATTTTTCGATTTTTTCAAAGTAAATTCTCAAAATTTAGTGTTTTTTCCAAATTTTTTTGCAAAAATAGTTTCAGTTTATTGTATAAATAGTACTCACCCTTCATCCCTGAATTCTGGTTCGCGATCCGTGTCCCGGTCTCCAGGTTGTGGGGTGAAAATCAAAATTTTTTGGTTCAAAAACTGGTTTTTTGACCAAAACTCCAAATTTTTGTTCGGCACCTACCCTGTTTTATTCCATATTTAGCTAGCCCGCGCGGAGACGCGTCTCTGGACCCCTCGACCGCGCCCCTAGCCCGAATAGAACATACATATTTTTTAAAAATTGTGATTTTTCATACTTCGCTGCTGGTACCAAAATCTACCTTAGGGATCGAGTAAAAAACAAAAACGTTGATATCTTCACTTCCAGACGTGCGATTTTGAAGCTTTTTTCAGCGTTTTTAGACCAAACTAGGCCTCCGCCTACGTACTGACCATATCGCACGCACACACGCGCGTCAGGACTTCATCCCTTACCACACTTAGGAATTTTTCGATTTTTTCAAAGTAAATTCTCAAAATTTAGTGTTTTTTCCAAATTTTTTTGCAAAAATAGTTTCAGTTTATTGTATAAATAGTACTCACCCTTCATCCCTGAATTCTGGTTCGCGATCCGTGTCCCGGTCTCCAGGTTGTGGGGTGAAAATCAAAATTTTTTGGTTCAAAAACTGGTTTTTTGACCAAAACTCCAAATTTTTGTTCGGCACCTACCCTGTTTTATTCCATATTTAGCTAGCCCGCGCGGAGACGCGTCTCTGGACCCCTCGACCGCGCCCCTAGCCCGAATAGAACATACATATTTTTTAAAAATTGTGATTTTTCATACTTCGCTGCTGGTACCAAAATCTACCTTAGGGATCGAGTAAAGGGGTGCGAAGTCAGAAGTCCTCCACGTGTGTCCGGCGGCTGCTCGTCCCTCTCGATACGTCTGGAGGGAAGAGCAGCTGCTGGGCCGGTGCACCCCGGGCGCGGCAGTATCCTTCTCCGGGGAATGAGAGGAAATGAGAATTTCCTCTTATCCCTCGGGGAGTGGTACTGCCGCGGCCAATTATTCTGACATGGGTGGGGTCCGACCCGGACCAAAGGTGCGTTCCTTTGCGTGCCCTCTGATTAGCAGAGGGCATAGCAGAGGAGTGAGGGCGGGCTCGGTGTGCACTTACCCTGCCTCCGAGCAGACAGAGAAGGATCGTCCTCCTCTGTCACCGCCGGTCTCGTAATCCCACCGTCGAAGTGTCGTGGATCAAGTCTCGCGGCTTCGACAGGGACCGAGGGTCTTGGCTTAACCGCCCGGACCGCGAGGTAGACAACCTCTATAAAAAGTTACCCCGAATCCCAAGCGGCGACGCACCGCGAGGGGATGTATGGCTGACGGGTGTTCCACAGAACGAATCAGTCGCTAGTGCGCTCCTCGCCAGGGTACCTGCAGACCCCCTGGCGAGTAATAAATACTCAGAATCTGCCCTACTAGGTACAGGGGTCTCTGCCTAGTTAGGAGTTTATTTCCCCCATACTCGTGGGTTCAAATATGGAAAGTTCAAAAACCAAAACCAACACCGCCGGCAACGGCAACGAAGAGGAGAGGAGGGATGTGGGGTCGGAGTCCGACGTAGCATCCAGCGAGGTGAGCGGGGGAGGCTCAGTGAGCTCCCGCCGCGAGAGGGCCGGGACCGCAGGGGAGAACAGCAAGTTCTTCCGCAAGCGGTCCAGGAAGGACGACGACCAAGCGTCGTCATCGGAGGGAGAGTTGGCCTCGGCCCGGAAGATCCCCACTAGCAGGCGCGGGGGGATCCGCGGCAAGAGGGCGGGCCTCTCTGCCTCCGAAAGGTCGGCCAGACTGGCCGAGGAGGGGCGCCACCCGGGCATTGCTCTTGGGTCTGGCGAAGAGGCGGGTGAACCTGGCAGCTCCGAGGCGGAGCGTAAGGCCAGGTTTGCAAAGGAGGTGGAAGCCGCTATAAGGGGAGTGGCCTTGAAGCAGAAGACCTCGTCTAAACTCAAGGCCATACCCGGGGCTTCCGCCTCCATTATGGCGGCAGCGGAGGCAAACTTCGGGGGACCTCTTCCTCCTCCTCCTCCTCCTCCGATAGACGGAGAGGAGGTGGCCAAATTGCGGGTGGAGGTGGCCCGCCTGACGGCCGCCACGGAGGCTCTCCGAAAGGAGAACGCTAGGCTCCAAGCAGACTTGGCCAGTCTGCGTGAGCCTAGCTCCCGCGTGGCGCCTCAGAAGGGGGGTCCGCAGCAGCGGCAGAGCCAGCCTGAGCCGGTGGAGAACCAGGTCTTGAACCTGGTTCGCCAGGAGCTGGCCTCCTTCCAGGCACGGTTTTCCGTCCTGGAGGGAATCGTTTTGCGCCCCCCCCTGGCGGCAAGCAAGGCGGCCACGGGCCCGAAGGCGGTCTCGTACGCGGCGGCTACGGCTGCCGCACCCAGACCGGGGCCGTCCAGCCGGCCCTCCGGCACAGCAGTGGTGGCCCCTCCCCCAAAGCCGGCTCCGGCGAAGCCGGCGCCGACTAAGAAGGCGCCCAAGGGGAGGAAGAGCAAGGCGGCTGCACAGGCGGTGACTGTGCAGCCGCCGATGCCAGTGACGAGCGGGCCAGCGCCGGCGGCACGTCAGCCGCCGCCGCCGCCACCGCCCTCCCAGCAGCCCCCTACACCTGCCGCGGCTGAAGCCGGATGGCAGGTGGTCGGGGAGAAGAGGAAGGGGCGGAAGGCGGCCAAAAAGGCCCGAAACAAGGAGCGGCAGCGCCAGTTCAGGGAGCGCAAGATCGCGGCTAGGCTCCGCGCCCCTAAGACCGCGGCTGTAGTGATCACACTACAGCCGGAAGCGGAACAGAGGGGCGTGTCCTACCGCGACCTGCTGGCAAAGGCAAAGGAGGCGGTGGACCTCGGGGAGCT
This sequence comes from Xestia rhomboidea, assembly GCA_963853795.1. NCBI lineage: Eukaryota > Metazoa > Arthropoda > Insecta > Lepidoptera > Noctuidae > Xestia > Xestia rhomboidea. The sequence continues at coordinate 11,307,072 of OY970784.1, read as the reverse complement.
CGGGATCACCGGGGGCCTCCGGCTGAAGGTCACAGCGACGGGGGCTCGTATGCTCGAGGTCCCCGGGGAGGCCAGTGGCCCGTCCGCTGACGCTCTAGCTGAGAAGCTCAGAGCGTCCCTAAACGCGGACGAGGCCCGAGTGTCCAGGCCCGTCAGATGCGCAGACCTGCGCATCTTGGGTCTGGACGACTCGGTGACCAAGGAGGAGGTGGTGGCCGCCGTCGCCAGGTCCGGAGGGTGCCCTGCTGAGCAGGTCAGGGCAGGCACCCTACGTCCGGACCCCACGGGCATGCATACCGTTACGGTATGCTGCCCTGTGACGGCGGCGAAAACTATTGTGGAGGGCCGAAGGCTCTTGGTGGGATGGGTGTCAGCGCAAGTAAAGCTGCTGGAGCCCAGGCCTCTGAGGTGCTACCGCTGCCACGTGGGACACCACGTGTCAGTCCGGTGCGCCTCGGAGGTTGACCGCAGCGGTCTGTGCTTCCGCTGCAGCCAGCCCGGGCATGTGTCCGCAGGTTGCTGCGCCACGCCGCACTGTGACGCATGTGCGGCGGCTGGCAAGCCGGCCGACCACCGGGCTGGGAGCAAGGCCTGCGCTCCGCCCACCAAGGCCACTAGGGGGAAGGGAAGGCCCTCCACTGCCACCGCCACCGTCGCCACCGCCGCAGCCACAACCGCCGCCGCTGCCGCTCCCGCTGTCGTCGCCACAGGGGGGCCCTCACAGGGGGCTAGGGAGGAAGCGTTGATGGAATGCCAATAACGGCTCCACTTCGCTTCCTCCAAGCGAACATCAACCACTGCGCCTGTGCTCAGGATCTGTTGCTCCAGAGCATGGCGCAGTGGTTGATCAACATCGCTGTGGTCGCTGAGCCGTATTTCGTCTGGCCCAGGGAAGACTGGGTGGCGGACCTAAGCGGCTCAGTGACCATAGTGTCGTCGGCCGCCGCCGGCACCCCGACCCCTGAAAGTGTCAGGAGGGGTCGGGGGTGCGTAGCAGCCCGGTTCGGGGAGATCGTCGTAGTGGGTGTCTACTTCTCCCCGAGCCGAACTCTCGCCGAGTTCCACAACTCTCTCGCAGAGTTGAGTGTCGTCGTCGGAAACCATTCCCTCCCCGTGCTTGTGCTCGGGGACTTCAATGCCAAGAACTTGGCTTGGGGTTCCCGTTGCACAGACGTGCGGGGAAGGATGGTGGAGGACTGGGCCCTGGAGAAGGGCCTGGTCGTCCTAAATCGGGGTTCTGTCGCCACGTGTGTGAGGATGCGGGGCGAGTCGGTGGTGGACATTTCGTTCGCTAGCCCCGCCCTGTCACCGCGTGTCGTTGACTGGCGCGTCATGGAGGGGGTGGAGACCTATTCCGACCACCGGTACATCCGGTTCGACGTCTCCACCCGGACCTCAAGCGCGCCGGTCCAACAGGCCCCGAGTGGTCCGCGCTGGGCGCTGAAGCAGCTGGACCGGGAGCTCCTCCTGGAAGCCTCGATCGTGCAGGCCTGGGTGACATCACCGGACAGGCCTGCCGACGTTAACGATGAGGCAGGGTGGTTCCAGGAGGCCATGTCCGATATCTGTGACGTGGCAATGCCCCGAGTCCGGCCAGGAAGCGCCCGGCGTCAGGTGTACTGGTGGTCGCGTGAGCTGACGTCTTTACGGGAGGCGTGCGTGGCTGCGCGACACCTGTACGCCAGGCACCGCAGGCTCCGCATTCGCCCACCGAATGCGGCAGCCATTGAGGCGGAGCTATATGAGGGCTACAGAGCGGCGAAGACCGCCCTCCGCGGGGCTGTCCTGCGGGCCAGGGATCTGGCCCGCGAGGAGATGCTGGGGGCTCTCGACAGAGATCCGTGGGGGCGCCCTTACAAGATGGTGCGGGATAAACTCCGCACCTGGGCCCCCCCGCTGACGCAGAGTCTCCGGCCTCAGCTCGTGGAGGACGTGGTGAGCGCTCTGTTCCCCTCGCGAGGGGAACACCCGCCCCCGCCTATGGCTCTGCCGGCTGCGGTGCCGGAAGCGGACCACGAAAGCGACGACGACGACGCTCCGGAAGTGACCGGGGTAGAACTGAGAGTGGCGGTACGCAGGCTCAGTGCCAAAAATACCGCCCCGGGACCCGACGGCTTGCCTGGCAAAGCCTGGGTCCTGGCCTCGGAGGCTCTCGGTCCCCGACTAGAGGGGTTCTTAAGCGCATGCTTGGAGAGGGGCCAGTTCCCGCTTCGCTGGAAGACGGGGAAGCTGGTCCTCATCCGGAAGCCGGGGCGCCCGGCGGACTCTCCGTCCGCCTACCGGCCCGTGGTGTTGCTCGACGAGGTGGGCAAGCTCTTTGAAAGAGTCATTGCAAACCGCCTCGCCGAGCACCTTGCGGAGACGGGGCCGGACCTTGCGGAACACCAATATGGTTTCCGCAAGGGGCGCTCTACGGTGGACGCCATCATGCGCGTGAGAGCCCTCACGACGAGGGATGCGGTGTCCAGGGGTGGGGTGGTCTTGGCGGTGTCTCTCGACATCGCCAACGCCTTCAACTCCATGCCCTGGAGCTGCATAAGGGAGGCACTCCGGTATCACCGGGTGCCGACCTACCTTCGTCGTGTGGTCGGGGACTACCTGACGGCTAGGGCCGTCATTTACCCCGGTCGCAGTGGAGACTGGAACCGGCGAGAGATGTCGTGCGGTGTTCCACAGGGATCGGTTCTGGGGCCGTCCTTGTGGAACATCGGGTACGACTGGGTGCTGCGCGCCGACCTCCCTAGCGGTGTCAGCGTAGTTTGCTACGCTGACGACACGCTGGTGCTGGCACAGGGGAGGTCGCACGAGGCGGCGGCCGACACTATGACACGCGGGGTTGCGATAGTCGTTGAGAGGATCCGGCAACTGGGTCTCGAGGTGGCATTGCACAAGTCCGAGGCCATGTGCTTTCATGGGCCTCGGAATGCGCCACCTCCGGGATCCTCAGTGATGGCAGGAGGGGTTTCCATCGGCGTCGAGTCGACGTTGAAGTACCTGGGACTTGTCCTCGACAGCCGGTGGAACTTCGTGGAGCATTTCCGACGTTTGGCCCCCAAACTGGAGCGGACAGGGGCTGCCTTCAGGCGGCTCCTGCCCAACCTGGGGGGGCCGAACGCCTCCTGCCGGAGGCTCTACGCGGGAGTCGTGCGGTCCATGGCCCTCTACGGGGCCCCGGTGTGGGCGCGTTCATTGAGGCAGCGAGCTGCCAACCATTTGAACGCGCCCCAAAAGGTGGTGGCCGTAAGGCTGATCCGGGGGTACCGCACGATATCCCGCGAGGCGGCGAGCCTCCTTGCCGGATTGCCGCCATGGGATCTGGAGGCGATAGTCCTCGCGCGCCTACACGAGTGGCGCGCGGAGGCGCTACGCCGGGGGGAAACTCCGCTGCCGCGGCAAATTGTCGCTCAGCGGACGGACTTCCGGCGGGATCTCATGGCGGCATGGAGAGAGCGACTGTCGCAACCCCGTGCAGGGCACGCCACGATAGTGGCGGTAAGTCCCCTCTTTGAGGAGTGGCTGGAGAGACGCCACGGCGTCCTCACCTTCCGCCTGACGCAGGTTCTTACCGGACACGGATGTTTCGGTAAGTTCCTGCACCGAATCGGGCGGGAGGAATCGCCCGGGTGCTATCATTGTGAGGATAGGCCGGAGGACACGGTGGAGCACACTGTGGAGGTGTGCCCTGCTTGGGTGGAGCACCGCCGTGTCCTCGAGGTGGCGATCGGCGGCGGCGACCTCTCGCTCCCGGCCTTGGTTCGTGCCATGGTCCGGAGCGAGACGGAATGGGACGCCGTCACCTCCTTCTGCGAAGCAGTCATGCTAGCGAAGGAGGTGGCGGAACAGGACAGGGAGAGATCCTCACGTCCCGGCCGCCGCGGGAGACGCCCCGGGCGTCGGGGGCCACGTGGTGGCTTCCGGCCACCGTAGGCGCGGGCCTGTGGACGGGGAGCTATGGGCTAGCTCGCCGTCCGTACGTCTCATGACGACAGGCCGTGTCGACGGCGCGTTCGTGTTCCACGCGCGCCTCAAAGAGAGTCAGCAATAGTGAAGGGGTCCGCAAGGACCGAAGCCTGCCGGGGCTGCGGGACTATTCGAAAGAGATACCGTGGCCCCGGAACACAAAGGGCGATGAAGGAACATGGATGGGTTTTAGTCAGTAAAAGTCTGACACTCCCTCCTGCTCAGCCCAGAGCGGGAGAAGTCATTTGATGATTTCCCATCCGAAAAAAAAAAAAAAAAAAAAAAAAAGGGATCGAGTAAAAAACAAAAACGTTGATATCTTCACTTCCAGACGTGCGATTTTGAAGCTTTTTTCAGCGTTTTTAGACCAAACTAGGCCTCCGCCTACGTACTGACCATATCGCACGCACACACGCGCGTCAGGACTTCATCCCTTACCACACTTAGGAATTTTTCGATTTTTTCAAAGTAAATTCTCAAAATTTAGTGTTTTTTCCAAATTTTTTTGCAAAAATAGTTTCAGTTTATTGTATAAATAGTACTCACCCTTCATCCCTGAATTCTGGTTCGCGATCCGTGTCCCGGTCTCCAGGTTGTGGGGTGAAAATCAAAATTTTTTGGTTCAAAAACTGGTTTTTTGACCAAAACTCCAAATTTTTGTTCGGCACCTACCCTGTTTTATTCCATATTTAGCTAGCCCGCGCGGAGACGCGTCTCTGGACCCCTCGACCGCGCCCCTAGCCCGAATAGAACATACATATTTTTTAAAAATTGTGATTTTTCATACTTCGCTGCTGGTACCAAAATCTACCTTAGGGATCGAGTAAAAAACAAAAACGTTGATATCTTCACTTCCAGACGTGCGATTTTGAAGCTTTTTTCAGCGTTTTTAGACCAAACTAGGCCTCCGCCTACGTACTGACCATATCGCACGCACACACGCGCGTCAGGACTTCATCCCTTACCACACTTAGGAATTTTTCGATTTTTTCAAAGTAAATTCTCAAAATTTAGTGTTTTTTCCAAATTTTTTTGCAAAAATAGTTTCAGTTTATTGTATAAATAGTACTCACCCTTCATCCCTGAATTCTGGTTCGCGATCCGTGTCCCGGTCTCCAGGTTGTGGGGTGAAAATCAAAATTTTTTGGTTCAAAAACTGGTTTTTTGACCAAAACTCCAAATTTTTGTTCGGCACCTACCCTGTTTTATTCCATATTTAGCTAGCCCGCGCGGAGACGCGTCTCTGGACCCCTCGACCGCGCCCCTAGCCCGAATAGAACATACATATTTTTTAAAAATTGTGATTTTTCATACTTCGCTGCTGGTACCAAAATCTACCTTAGGGATCGAGTAAAAAACAAAAACGTTGATATCTTCACTTCCAGACGTGCGATTTTGAAGCTTTTTTCAGCGTTTTTAGACCAAACTAGGCCTCCGCCTACGTACTGACCATATCGCACGCACACACGCGCGTCAGGACTTCATCCCTTACCACACTTAGGAATTTTTCGATTTTTTCAAAGTAAATTCTCAAAATTTAGTGTTTTTTCCAAATTTTTTTGCAAAAATAGTTTCAGTTTATTGTATAAATAGTACTCACCCTTCATCCCTGAATTCTGGTTCGCGATCCGTGTCCCGGTCTCCAGGTTGTGGGGTGAAAATCAAAATTTTTTGGTTCAAAAACTGGTTTTTTGACCAAAACTCCAAATTTTTGTTCGGCACCTACCCTGTTTTATTCCATATTTAGCTAGCCCGCGCGGAGACGCGTCTCTGGACCCCTCGACCGCGCCCCTAGCCCGAATAGAACATACATATTTTTTAAAAATTGTGATTTTTCATACTTCGCTGCTGGTACCAAAATCTACCTTAGGGATCGAGTAAAAAACAAAAACGTTGATATCTTCACTTCCAGACGTGCGATTTTGAAGCTTTTTTCAGCGTTTTTAGACCAAACTAGGCCTCCGCCTACGTACTGACCATATCGCACGCACACACGCGCGTCAGGACTTCATCCCTTACCACACTTAGGAATTTTTCGATTTTTTCAAAGTAAATTCTCAAAATTTAGTGTTTTTTCCAAATTTTTTTGCAAAAATAGTTTCAGTTTATTGTATAAATAGTACTCACCCTTCATCCCTGAATTCTGGTTCGCGATCCGTGTCCCGGTCTCCAGGTTGTGGGGTGAAAATCAAAATTTTTTGGTTCAAAAACTGGTTTTTTGACCAAAACTCCAAATTTTTGTTCGGCACCTACCCTGTTTTATTCCATATTTAGCTAGCCCGCGCGGAGACGCGTCTCTGGACCCCTCGACCGCGCCCCTAGCCCGAATAGAACATACATATTTTTTAAAAATTGTGATTTTTCATACTTCGCTGCTGGTACCAAAATCTACCTTAGGGATCGAGTAAAAAACAAAAACGTTGATATCTTCACTTCCAGACGTGCGATTTTGAAGCTTTTTTCAGCGTTTTTAGACCAAACTAGGCCTCCGCCTACGTACTGACCATATCGCACGCACACACGCGCGTCAGGACTTCATCCCTTACCACACTTAGGAATTTTTCGATTTTTTCAAAGTAAATTCTCAAAATTTAGTGTTTTTTCCAAATTTTTTTGCAAAAATAGTTTCAGTTTATTGTATAAATAGTACTCACCCTTCATCCCTGAATTCTGGTTCGCGATCCGTGTCCCGGTCTCCAGGTTGTGGGGTGAAAATCAAAATTTTTTGGTTCAAAAACTGGTTTTTTGACCAAAACTCCAAATTTTTGTTCGGCACCTACCCTGTTTTATTCCATATTTAGCTAGCCCGCGCGGAGACGCGTCTCTGGACCCCTCGACCGCGCCCCTAGCCCGAATAGAACATACATATTTTTTAAAAATTGTGATTTTTCATACTTCGCTGCTGGTACCAAAATCTACCTTAGGGATCGAGTAAAAAACAAAAACGTTGATATCTTCACTTCCAGACGTGCGATTTTGAAGCTTTTTTCAGCGTTTTTAGACCAAACTAGGCCTCCGCCTACGTACTGACCATATCGCACGCACACACGCGCGTCAGGACTTCATCCCTTACCACACTTAGGAATTTTTCGATTTTTTCAAAGTAAATTCTCAAAATTTAGTGTTTTTTCCAAATTTTTTTGCAAAAATAGTTTCAGTTTATTGTATAAATAGTACTCACCCTTCATCCCTGAATTCTGGTTCGCGATCCGTGTCCCGGTCTCCAGGTTGTGGGGTGAAAATCAAAATTTTTTGGTTCAAAAACTGGTTTTTTGACCAAAACTCCAAATTTTTGTTCGGCACCTACCCTGTTTTATTCCATATTTAGCTAGCCCGCGCGGAGACGCGTCTCTGGACCCCTCGACCGCGCCCCTAGCCCGAATAGAACATACATATTTTTTAAAAATTGTGATTTTTCATACTTCGCTGCTGGTACCAAAATCTACCTTAGGGATCGAGTAAACGCCATGGGATCTGGAGGCAATAGTCCTCGCGCGCCTACATGAGTGGCGCGCGGAGGCGCTACGCCGGGGGGAAACTCCGCTGCCGCGGCAAATTGTCGCTCAGCGGACGGACTTCCGGCGGGATCTCATGGCGACATGGAGAGAGCGACTATCGCAACCCCGTGCAGGGCACGCCACAATAGTGGCGATAAGTCCCCTCTTTGAGGAGTGGCTGGAGAGACGCCACGGCGTCCTCACCTTCCGCCTGACGCAGGTTCTTACCGGACACGGATGTTTCGGTAAGTTCCTGCACCGAATCGGGCGGGAGGAAACGCCCGGGTGCTATCACTGTGAGGATAGGCCGGAGGACACGGTGGAGCATACTGTGGAGGTGTGCCCCGCTTGGGTGGAGCACCGCCGTGTCCTCGAGGTGGCAATCGGCGGCGGCGACCTCTCGCTCCCGACCCTGGTTCGTGCCATGGTCCGGAGCGAGACGGAATGGGACGCCGTCACCTCCTTCTGCGAAGCAGTCATGCTAGCGAAGGAGGTGGCGGAACAGGACAGGGAGAGATCCTTACGTCCCGGCCGCCGCGGGAGACGCCCCGGGCGTCGGGGACCACGTGGTGGCTTCCGGCCACCGTAGGCGCGGGCCTGTGGACGGGGAGCTATGGGCTAGCTCGCCGTCCGTACGTCTCATGACGACAGGCCGTGTCGACGGCGCGTTCGTGTTCCACGCGCGCCTCAAAGAGAGTCAGCAATAAGGAAGGGGTCCGCAAGGGCCGAAGCCTGCCGGGGCTGCGGGACTATTCGAAAGAGATACCGTGGCCCCGGAACACAAAGGGCGATGAAGGAACATGGATGGGTTTTAGTCAGTAAAAGTCTGACACTCCCTCCTGCTCAGCCCAGAGCGGGAGAAGTCATTTGATGATTTCCCATCCGAAAAAAAAAAAAAAAAAAAAAAAAAAAAAAGGGATCGAGTAAAAAACAAAAACGTTGATATCTTCACTTCCAGACGTGCGATTTTGAAGCTTTTTTCAGCGTTTTTAGACCAAACTAGGCCTCCGCCTACGTACTGACCATATCGCACGCACACACGCGCGTCAGGACTTCATCCCTTACCACACTTAGGAATTTTTCGATTTTTTCAAAGTAAATTCTCAAAATTTAGTGTTTTTTCCAAATTTTTTTGCAAAAATAGTTTCAGTTTATTGTATAAATAGTACTCACCCTTCATCCCTGAATTCTGGTTTGCGATCCGTGTCCCGGTCTCCAGGTTGTGGGGTGAAAATCAAAATTTTTTGGTTCAAAAACTGGTTTTTTGACCAAAACTCCAAATTTTTGTTCGGCACCTACCCTGTTTTATTCCATATTTAGCTAGCCCGCGCGGAGACGCGTCTCTGGACCCCTCGACCGCGCCCCTAGCCCGAATAGAACATACATATTTTTTAAAAATTGTGATTTTTCATACTTCGCTGCTGGTACCAAAATCTACCTTAGGGATCGAGTAAAAAACAAAAACGTTGATATCTTCACTTCCAGACGTGCGATTTTGAAGCTTTTTTCAGCGTTTTTAGACCAAACTAGGCCTCCGCCTACGTACTGACCATATCGCACGCACACACGCGCGTCAGGACTTCATCCCTTACCACACTTAGGAATTTTTCGATTTTTTCAAAGTAAATTCTCAAAATTTAGTGTTTTTTCCAAATTTTTTTGCAAAAATAGTTTCAGTTTATTGTATAAATAGTACTCACCCTTCATCCCTGAATTCTGGTTCGCGATCCGTGTCCCGGTCTCCAGGTTGTGGGGTGAAAATCAAAATTTTTTGGTTCAAAAACTGGTTTTTTGACCAAAACTCCAAATTTTTGTTCGGCACCTACCCTGTTTTATTCCATATTTAGCTAGCCCGCGCGGAGACGCGTCTCTGGACCCCTCGACCGCGCCCCTAGCCCGAATAGAACATACATATTTTTTAAAAATTGTGATTTTTCATACTTCGCTGCTGGTACCAAAATCTACCTTAGGGATCGAGTAAAAAACAAAAACGTTGATATCTTCACTTCCAGACGTGCGATTTTGAAGCTTTTTTCAGCGTTTTTAGACCAAACTAGGCCTCCGCCTACGTACTGACCATATCGCACGCACACACGCGCGTCAGGACTTCATCCCTTACCACACTTAGGAATTTTTCGATTTTTTCAAAGTAAATTCTCAAAATTTAGTGTTTTTTCCAAATTTTTTTGCAAAAATAATTTCAGTTTATTGTATAAATAGTACTCACCCTTCATCCCTGAATTCTGGTTCGCGATCCGTGTCCCGGTCTCCAGGTTGTGGGGTGAAAATCAAAATTTTTTGGTTCAAAAACTGGTTTTTTGACCAAAACTCCAAATTTTTGTTCGGCACCTACCCTGTTTTATTCCATATTTAGCTAGCCCGCGCGGAGACGCGTCTCTGGACCCCTCGACCGCGCCCCTAGCCCGAATAGAACATACATATTTTTTAAAAATTGTGATTTTTCATACTTCGCTGCTGGTACCAAAATCTACCTTAGGGATCGAGTAAAAAACAAAAACGTTGATATCTTCACTTCCAGACGTGCGATTTTGAAGCTTTTTTCAGCGTTTTTAGACCAAACTAGGCCTCCGCCTACGTACTGACCATATCGCACGCACACACGCGCGTCAGGACTTCATCCCTTACCACACTTAGGAATTTTTCGATTTTTTCAAAGTAAATTCTCAAAATTTAGTGTTTTTTCCAAATTTTTTTGCAAAAATAGTTTCAGTTTATTGTATAAATAGTACTCACCCTTCATCCCTGAATTCTGGTTCGCGATCCGTGTCCCGGTCTCCAGGTTGTGGGGTGAAAATCAAAATTTTTTGGTTCAAAAACTGGTTTTTTGACCAAAACTCCAAATTTTTGTTCGGCACCTACCCTGTTTTATTCCATATTTAGCTAGCCCGCGCGGAGACGCGTCTCTGGACCCCTCGACCGCGCCCCTAGCCCGAATAGAACATACATATTTTTTAAAAATTGTGATTTTTCATACTTCGCTGCTGGTACCAAAATCTACCTTAGGGATCGAGTAAAAAACAAAAACGTTGATATCTTCACTTCCAGACGTGCGATTTTGAAGCTTTTTTCAGCGTTTTTAGACCAAACTAGGCCTCCGCCTACGTACTGACCATATCGCACGCACACACGCGCGTCAGGACTTCATCCCTTACCACACTTAGGAATTTTTCGATTTTTTCAAAGTAAATTCTCAAAATTTAGTGTTTTTTCCAAATTTTTTTGCAAAAATAGTTTCAGTTTATTGTATAAATAGTACTCACCCTTCATCCCTGAATTCTGGTTCGCGATCCGTGTCCCGGTCTCCAGGTTGTGGGGTGAAAATCAAAATTTTTTGGTTCAAAAACTGGTTTTTTGACCAAAACTCCAAATTTTTGTTCGGCACCTACCCTGTTTTATTCCATATTTAGCTAGCCCGCGCGGAGACGCGTCTCTGGACCCCTCGACCGCGCCCCTAGCCCGAATAGAACATACATATTTTTTAAAAATTGTGATTTTTTCATACTTCGCTGCTGGTACCAAAATCTACCTTAGGGATCGAGTAAAATTTCGTCCTGCCCAGGGAAGACTGGGTGGCGGACCTGAGCGGCTCAGTGACCATAGTGTCGTCGGCCGCCGCCGGCACCCCGACCCTTGAAAGTGTCAGGAGGGGTCGGGGGTGCGTAGCAGCCCGGTTCGGGGAGATCGTCGTAGTGGGAGTCTACTTCTCCCCGAACCGAACTCTCGCCGAGTTCCACAACTCTCTCGCAGAGTTGAGTGTCGTCGTCGGAAACCATTCCCTCCCCGTGCTTGTCCTCGGGGACTTCAATGCCAAGAACTTGGCTTGGGGTTCCCGTTGCACAGACGTGCGGGGAAGGATGGTGGAGGACTGGGCCCTGGAGAAGGGCCTGGTCGTCCTAAATAGGGGTTCTGTCGCCACGTGCGTGAGGATGCGGGGCGAGTCGGTGGTGGACATTTCGTTCGCCAGCCCCGCCCTGTCACCGCGTGTCGTTGACTGGCGCGTCATGGAGGGGGTGGAGACCTATTCCGACCACCGGTACATCCGGTTCGACGTCTCCACCCAGACCTCAAGCGCGCCGGTCCAACAGGCCCCGAGTGGTCCGCGTTGGGCGCTGAAGCAGCTGGACCGGGAGCTCCTCCTGGAAGCCTCGATCGTGCAGGCCTGGGTGACATCACCGGACAGGCCTGCCGACGTTAACGATGAGGCAGGGTGGTTCCAGGAGGCCATGTCCGACATATGTGACGTGGCAATGCCCCGAGTCCGGCCAGGAAGCGCCCGGCGTCAGGTGTACTGGTGGTCGCGTGAGCTGACGTCTTTACGGGAGGCGTGCGTGGCTGCGCGACACCTGTACGCCAGGCACCGCAGGCTCCGCATTCGCCCACCGAATGCGGCAGCCATTGAGGCGGAGTTATATGAGGGCTACAGAGCGGCGAAGACCGCCCTCCGCGAGGCTGTCCTGCGGGCCAGGGATCTGGCCCGCGAGGAGATGCTGGGGGCTCTCGACAGAGATCCGTGGGGGCGCCCTTACAAGATGGTGCGGGATAAACTCCGCACCTGGGCCCCCCCGCTGACGCAGAGTCTCCGGCCTCAGCTCGTGGAGGACGTGGTGAGCGCTCTGTTCCCTTCGCGAGGGGAACACCCGCCCCCGCCTATGGCTCCGCCGGCTGCGGTGCCGGAAGCGGACCACCAAAGCGACGACGACGACGCTCCGGAAGTGACCGGGGTAGAACTGAGAGTGGCGGTACGCAGGCTCAGTGCCAAAAATACCGCCCCGGGACCCGACGGCTTGCCTGGCAAAGCCTGGGTCCTGGCCTCGGAGGCTCTCGGTCCCCGACTGGAGGGGTTCTTAAGCGCATGCTTGGAGAGGGGCCAGTTCCCGCTTCGCTGGAAGACGGGGAAGCTGGTCCTCATCCGGAAGCCGGGGCGCCCGGCGGACTCTCCGTCCGCCTACCGGCCCGTGGTGTTGCTCGACGAGGTGGGCAAGCTCTTTGAAAGAGTCATTGCAAACCGCCTCGTCGAGCACCTTGCGGGGACGGGGCCGGACCTTGCGGAACACCAATATGGTTTCCGCAAGGGGCGCTCTACGGTGGACGCCATCATGCGCGTGAGAGCCCTCACGACGAGGGATGCGGTGTCCAGGGGTGGGGTGGTCTTGGCGGTGTCTCTCGACATCGCCAACGCCTTCAACTCCATGCCCTGGAGCTGCATAAGGGAGGCACTCCGGTATCACCGGGTGCCGACCTACCTTCGTCGTGTGGTCGGGGACTACCTGACGGATAGGGCGGTCATCTACCCCGGTCGCAGCGGAGACTGGAACCGGCGAGAGATGTCGTGCGGTGTTCCACAGGGATCGGTTCTGGGGCCGTCCTTGTGGAACATCGGGTACGACTGGGTGCTGCGCGCCGACCTCCCTAGCGGTGTCAGCGTAGTTTGCTACGCTGACGACACGCTGGTGCTGGCACAGGGGAGGTCGCACGAGGCGGCGGCCGACACTATGACACGCGGGGTTGCGATAGTCGTTGAGAGGATCCGGCAACTGGGTCTCGAGGTGGCATTGCACAAGTCCGAGGCCATGTGCTTTCATGGGCCTCGGAATGCGCCACCTCCGGGATCCTCAGTGATGGCAGGAGGGGTTTCCATCGGCGTCGAGTCGACGTTGAAGTACCTGGGACTTGTCCTCGACAGCCGGTGGAACTTCGTGGAGCATTTCCGACGTTTGGCCCCCAAACTGGAGCGGACAGGGGCTGCCTTCAGGCGGCTCCTGCCCAACCTGGGGGGGCCGAACGCCTCCTGCCGGAGGCTCTACGCGGGAGTCGTGCGGTCCATGGCTCTTTACGGGGCCCCGGTGTGGGCGCGTTCATTGAGGCGGCGTGCCGCCCACCACTTGAACGTGCCCCAGAAGGTGGTAGCCGTAAGGCTGGTCCGGGGGTACCGCACGATCTCCCGCGAGGCGGCGAACCTCCTTGCCGGATTGCCGCCATGGGATCTGGAGGCAATAGTCCTCGCGCGCCTACACGAGTGGCGCGCGGAGGCGCTACGCCGGGGGGAAACTCCGCTGCCGCGGCAAATTGTCGCTCAGCGGACGGACTTCCGGCGGGATCTCATGGCGACATGGAGAGAGCGACTATCGCAACCCCGTGCAGGGCACGCCACAATAGTGGCGATAAGTCCCCTCTTTGAGGAGTGGCTGGAGAGACGCCACGGCGTCCTCACCTTCCGCCTGACGCAGGTTCTTACCGGACACGGATGCTTCGGTAAGTTCCTGCACCGAATCGGGCGGGAGGAGACGCCCGGGTGTCACCATTGTGAGGATCGACCGGAGGACACGGTGGAGCACACGGTGGAGGTGTGCCCCGCTTGGGCGGAGCACCGCCGTGTCCTCGTAACGGCGATTGGCGGCGGCGACCTCTCGCTCCCGGCCTTGGTTCAATCCATGGTCCGGAGCGAGACGGAATGGGACGCCGTCACCTCCTTCTGCGAAGCAGTCATGCTAGCGAAGGAGGTGGCGGAACAGGACAGGGAGAGATCCTCACGTCCCGGCCGCCGCGGGAGACGCCCCGGGCGTCGGGGGCCACGTGGTGGCTTCCGGCCACCGTAGGCGCGGGCCTGTGGACGGGGAGCTATGGGCTAGCTCGCCGTCCGTACGTCTCATGACGACAGGCCGTGTCGACGGCGCGTTCGTGTTCCACGCGCGCCTCAAAGAGAGTCAGCAATAGGGAAGGGGTCCGCAAGGACCGAAGCCTGCCGGGGCTGCGGGACTATTCGAAAGAGATACCGTGGCCCCGGAACACAAAGGGCGATGAAGGAACATGGATGGGTTTTAGTCAGTAAAAGTCTGACACTCCCTCCTGCTCAGCCCAGAGCGGGAGAAGTCATTTGATGATTTCCCATCCGAAAAAAAAAAAAAAAAAAAAAAAGGGATCGAGTAAAAAACAAAAACGTTGATATCTTCACTTCCAGACGTGCGATTTTGAAGCTTTTTTCAGCGTTTTTAGACCAAACTAGGCCTCCGCCTACGTACTGACCATATCGCACGCACACACGCGCGTCAGGACTTCATCCCTTACCACACTTAGGAATTTTTCGATTTTTTCAAAGTAAATTCTCAAAATTTAGTGTTTTTTCCAAATTTTTTTGCAAAAATAGTTTCAGTTTATTGTATAAATAGTACTCACCCTTCATCCCTGAATTCTGGTTCGCGATCCGTGTCCCGGTCTCCAGGTTGTGGGGTGAAAATCAAAATTTTTTGGTTCAAAAACTGGTTTTTTGACCAAAACTCCAAATTTTTGTTCGGCACCTACCCTGTTTTATTCCATATTTAGCTAGCCCGCGCGGAGACGCGTCTCTGGACCCCTCGACCGCGCCCCTAGCCCGAATAGAACATACATATTTTTTAAAAATTGTGATTTTTCATACTTCGCTGCTGGTACCAAAATCTACCTTAGGGATCGAGTAAAAAACAAAAACGTTGATATCTTCACTTCCAGACGTGCGATTTTGAAGCTTTTTTCAGCGTTTTTAGACCAAACTAGGCCTCCGCCTACGTACTGACCATATCGCACGCACACACGCGCGTCAGGACTTCATCCCTTACCACACTTAGGAATTTTTCGATTTTTTCAAAGTAAATTCTCAAAATTTAGTGTTTTTTCCAAATTTTTTTGCAAAAATAGTTTCAGTTTATTGTATAAATAGTACTCACCCTTCATCCCTGAATTCTGGTTCGCGATCCGTGTCCCGGTCTCCAGGTTGTGGGGTGAAAATCAAAATTTTTTGGTTCAAAAACTGGTTTTTTGACCAAAACTCCAAATTTTTGTTCGGCACCTACCCTGTTTTATTCCATATTTAGCTAGCCCGCGCGGAGACGCGTCTCTGGACCCCTCGACCGCGCCCCTAGCCCGAATAGAACATACATATTTTTTAAAAATTGTGATTTTTCATACTTCGCTGCTGGTACCAAAATCTACCTTAGGGATCGAGTAAAAAACAAAAACGTTGATATCTTCACTTCCAGACGTGCGATTTTGAAGCTTTTTTCAGCGTTTTTAGACCAAACTAGGCCTCCGCCTACGTACTGACCATATCGCACGCACACACGCGCGTCAGGACTTCATCCCTTACCACACTTAGGAATTTTTCGATTTTTTCAAAGTAAATTCTCAAAATTTAGTGTTTTTTCCAAATTTTTTTGCAAAAATAGTTTCAGTTTATTGTATAAATAGTACTCACCCTTCATCCCTGAATTCTGGTTCGCGATCCGTGTCCCGGTCTCCAGGTTGTGGGGTGAAAATCAAAATTTTTTGGTTCAAAAACTGGTTTTTTGACCAAAACTCCAAATTTTTGTTCGGCACCTACCCTGTTTTATTCCATATTTAGCTAGCCCGCGCGGAGACGCGTCTCTGGACCCCTCGACCGCGCCCCTAGCCCGAATAGAACATACATATTTTTTAAAAATTGTGATTTTTCATACTTCGCTGCTGGTACCAAAATCTACCTTAGGGATCGAGTAAAAAACAAAAACGTTGATATCTTCACTTCCAGACGTGCGATTTTGAAGCTTTTTTCAGCGTTTTTAGACCAAACTAGGCCTCCGCCTACGTACTGACCATATCGCACGCACACACGCGCGTCAGGACTTCATCCCTTACCACACTTAGGAATTTTTCGATTTTTTCAAAGTAAATTCTCAAAATTTAGTGTTTTTTCCAAATTTTTTTGCAAAAATAGTTTCAGTTTATTGTATAAATAGTACTCACCCTTCATCCCTGAATTCTGGTTCGCGATCCGTGTCCCGGTCTCCAGGTTGTGGGGTGAAAATCAAAATTTTTTGGTTCAAAAACTGGTTTTTTGACCAAAACTCCAAATTTTTGTTCGGCACCTACCCTGTTTTATTCCATATTTAGCTAGCCCGCGCGGAGACGCGTCTCTGGACCCCTCGACCGCGCCCCTAGCCCGAATAGAACATACATATTTTTTAAAAATTGTGATTTTTCATACTTCGCTGCTGGTACCAAAATCTACCTTAGGGATCGAGTAAAGTGGCGATAAGTCCCCTCTTTGAGGAGTGGCTGGAGAGACGCCACGGCGTCCTCACCTTCCGCCTGACGCAGGTTCTTACCGGACACGGATGCTTCGGTAAGTTCCTGCACCGAATCGGGCGGGAGGAGACGCCCGGGTGTCACCATTGTGAGGATCGACCGGAGGACACGGTGGAGCACACGGTGGAGGTGTGCCCCGCTTGGGCGGAGCACCGCCGTGTCCTCGTAACGGCGATTGGCGGCGGCGACCTCTCGCTCCCGGCCTTGGTTCAATCCATGGTCCGGAGCGAGACGGAATGGGACGCCGTCACCTCCTTCTGCGAAGCAGTCATGCTAGCGAAGGAGGTGGCGGAACAGGACAGGGAGAGATCCTCACGTCCCGGCCGCCGCGGGAGACGCCCCGGGCGTCGGGGGCCACGTGGTGGCTTCCGGCCACCGTAGACGCGGGCCTGTGGACGGGGAGCTATGGGCTAGCTCGCCGTCCGTACGTCTCATGACGACAGGCCGTGTCGACGGCGCGTTCGTGTTCCACGCGCGCCTCAAAGAGAGTCAGCAATAGGGAAGGGGTCCGCAAGGACCGAAGCCTGCCGGGGCTGCGGGACTATTCGAAAGAGATACCGTGGCCCCGGAACACAAAGGGCGATGAAGGAACATGGATGGGTTTTAGTCAGTAAAAGTCTGACACTCCCTCCTGCTCAGCCCAGAGCGGGAGAAGTCATTTGATGATTTCCCATCCGAAAAAAAAAAAAAAAAAAAAAAAAAAGGGATCGAGTAAAAAACAAAAACGTTGATATCTTCACTTCCAGACGTGCGATTTTGAAGCTTTTTTCAGCGTTTTTAGACCAAACTAGGCCTCCGCCTACGTACTGACCATATCGCACGCACACACGCGCGTCAGGACTTCATCCCTTACCACACTTAGGAATTTTTCGATTTTTTCAAAGTAAATTCTCAAAATTTAGTGTTTTTTCCAAATTTTTTTGCAAAAATAGTTTCAGTTTATTGTATAAATAGTACTCACCCTTCATCCCTGAATTCTGGTTCGCGATCCGTGTCCCGGTCTCCAGGTTGTGGGGTGAAAATCAAAATTTTTTGGTTCAAAAACTGGTTTTTTGACCAAAACTCCAAATTTTTGTTCGGCACCTACCCTGTTTTATTCCATATTTAGCTAGCCCGCGCGGAGACGCGTCTCTGGACCCCTCGACCGCGCCCCTAGCCCGAATAGAACATACATATTTTTTAAAAATTGTGATTTTTCATACTTCGCTGCTGGTACCAAAATCTACCTTAGGGATCGAGTAAAGTGGCGATAAGTCCCCTCTTTGAGGAGTGGCTGGAGAGACGCCACGGCGTCCTCACCTTCCGCCTGACGCAGGTTCTTACCGGACACGGATGCTTCGGTAAGTTCCTGCACCGAATCGGGCGGGAGGAGACGCCCGGGTGTCACCATTGTGAGGATCGACCGGAGGACACGGTGGAGCACACGGTGGAGGTGTGCCCCGCTTGGGCGGAGCACCGCCGTGTCCTCGTAACGGCGATTGGCGGCGGCGACCTCTCGCTCCCGGCCTTGGTTCAATCCATGGTCCGGAGCGAGACGGAATGGGACGCCGTCACCTCCTTCTGCGAAGCAGTCATGCTAGCGAAGGAGGTGGCGGAACAGGACAGGGAGAGATCCTCACGTCCCGGCCGCCGCGGGAGACGCCCCGGGCGTCGGGGGCCACGTGGTGGCTTCCGGCCACCGTAGACGCGGGCCTGTGGACGGGGAGCTATGGGCTAGCTCGCCGTCCGTACGTCTCATGACGACAGGCCGTGTCGACGGCGCGTTCGTGTTCCACGCGCGCCTCAAAGAGAGTCAGCAATAGGGAAGGGGTCCGCAAGGACCGAAGCCTGCCGGGGCTGCGGGACTATTCGAAAGAGATACCGTGGCCCCGGAACACAAAGGGCGATGAAGGAACATGGATGGGTTTTAGTCAGTAAAAGTCTGACACTCCCTCCTGCTCAGCCCAGAGCGGGAGAAGTCATTTGATGATTTCCCATCCGAAAAAAAAAAAAAAAAAAAAAAAAAAGGGATCGAGTAAAAAACAAAAACGTTGATATCTTCACTTCCAGACGTGCGATTTTGAAGCTTTTTTCAGCGTTTTTAGACCAAACTAGGCCTCCGCCTACGTACTGACCATATCGCACGCACACACGCGCGTCAGGACTTCATCCCTTACCACACTTAGGAATTTTTCGATTTTTTCAAAGTAAATTCTCAAAATTTAGTGTTTTTTCCAAATTTTTTTGCAAAAATAGTTTCAGTTTATTGTATAAATAGTACTCACCCTTCATCCCTGAATTCTGGTTCGCGATCCGTGTCCCGGTCTCCAGGTTGTGGGGTGAAAATCAAAATTTTTTGGTTCAAAAACTGGTTTTTTGACCAAAACTCCAAATTTTTGTTCGGCACCTACCCTGTTTTATTCCATATTTAGCTAGCCCGCGCGGAGACGCGTCTCTGGACCCCTCGACCGCGCCCCTAGCCCGAATAGAACATACATATTTTTTAAAAATTGTGATTTTTCATACTTCGCTGCTGGTACCAAAATCTACCTTAGGGATCGAGTAAAGTGGCGATAAGTCCCCTCTTTGAGGAGTGGCTGGAGAGACGCCACGGCGTCCTCACCTTCCGCCTGACGCAGGTTCTTACCGGACACGGATGCTTCGGTAAGTTCCTGCACCGAATCGGGCGGGAGGAGACGCCCGGGTGTCACCATTGTGAGGATCGACCGGAGGACACGGTGGAGCACACGGTGGAGGTGTGCCCCGCTTGGGCGGAGCACCGCCGTGTCCTCGTAACGGCGATTGGCGGCGGCGACCTCTCGCTCCCGGCCTTGGTTCAATCCATGGTCCGGAGCGAGACGGAATGGGACGCCGTCACCTCCTTCTGCGAAGCAGTCATGCTAGCGAAGGAGGTGGCGGAACAGGACAGGGAGAGATCCTCACGTCCCGGCCGCCGCGGGAGACGCCCCGGGCGTCGGGGGCCACGTGGTGGCTTCCGGCCACCGTAGACGCGGGCCTGTGGACGGGGAGCTATGGGCTAGCTCGCCGTCCGTACGTCTCATGACGACAGGCCGTGTCGACGGCGCGTTCGTGTTCCACGCGCGCCTCAAAGAGAGTCAGCAATAGGGAAGGGGTCCGCAAGGACCGAAGCCTGCCGGGGCTGCGGGACTATTCGAAAGAGATACCGTGGCCCCGGAACACAAAGGGCGATGAAGGAACATGGATGGGTTTTAGTCAGTAAAAGTCTGACACTCCCTCCTGCTCAGCCCAGAGCGGGAGAAGTCATTTGATGATTTCCCATCCGAAAAAAAAAAAAAAAAAAAAAAAAAAGGGATCGAGTAAAAAACAAAAACGTTGATATCTTCACTTCCAGACGTGCGATTTTGAAGCTTTTTTCAGCGTTTTTAGACCAAACTAGGCCTCCGCCTACGTACTGACCATATCGCACGCACACACGCGCGTCAGGACTTCATCCCTTACCACACTTAGGAATTTTTCGATTTTTTCAAAGTAAATTCTCAAAATTTAGTGTTTTTTCCAAATTTTTTTGCAAAAATAGTTTCAGTTTATTGTATAAATAGTACTCACCCTTCATCCCTGAATTCTGGTTCGCGATCCGTGTCCCGGTCTCCAGGTTGTGGGGTGAAAATCAAAATTTTTTGGTTCAAAAACTGGTTTTTTGACCAAAACTCCAAATTTTTGTTCGGCACCTACCCTGTTTTATTCCATATTTAGCTAGCCCGCGCGGAGACGCGTCTCTGGACCCCTCGACCGCGCCCCTAGCCCGAATAGAACATACATATTTTTTAAAAATTGTGATTTTTCATACTTCGCTGCTGGTACCAAAATCTACCTTAGGGATCGAGTAAAGTGGCGATAAGTCCCCTCTTTGAGGAGTGGCTGGAGAGACGCCACGGCGTCCTCACCTTCCGCCTGACGCAGGTTCTTACCGGACACGGATGCTTCGGTAAGTTCCTGCACCGAATCGGGCGGGAGGAGACGCCCGGGTGTCACCATTGTGAGGATCGACCGGAGGACACGGTGGAGCACACGGTGGAGGTGTGCCCCGCTTGGGCGGAGCACCGCCGTGTCCTCGTAACGGCGATTGGCGGCGGCGACCTCTCGCTCCCGGCCTTGGTTCAATCCATGGTCCGGAGCGAGACGGAATGGGACGCCGTCACCTCCTTCTGCGAAGCAGTCATGCTAGCGAAGGAGGTGGCGGAACAGGACAGGGAGAGATCCTCACGTCCCGGCCGCCGCGGGAGACGCCCCGGGCGTCGGGGGCCACGTGGTGGCTTCCGGCCACCGTAGACGCGGGCCTGTGGACGGGGAGCTATGGGCTAGCTCGCCGTCCGTACGTCTCATGACGACAGGCCGTGTCGACGGCGCGTTCGTGTTCCACGCGCGCCTCAAAGAGAGTCAGCAATAGGGAAGGGGTCCGCAAGGACCGAAGCCTGCCGGGGCTGCGGGACTATTCGAAAGAGATACCGTGGCCCCGGAACACAAAGGGCGATGAAGGAACATGGATGGGTTTTAGTCAGTAAAAGTCTGACACTCCCTCCTGCTCAGCCCAGAGCGGGAGAAGTCATTTGATGATTTCCCATCCGAAAAAAAAAAAAAAAAAAAAAAAAAAGGGATCGAGTAAAAAACAAAAACGTTGATATCTTCACTTCCAGACGTGCGATTTTGAAGCTTTTTTCAGCGTTTTTAGACCAAACTAGGCCTCCGCCTACGTACTGACCATATCGCACGCACACACGCGCGTCAGGACTTCATCCCTTACCACACTTAGGAATTTTTCGATTTTTTCAAAGTAAATTCTCAAAATTTAGTGTTTTTTCCAAATTTTTTTGCAAAAATAGTTTCAGTTTATTGTATAAATAGTACTCACCCTTCATCCCTGAATTCTGGTTCGCGATCCGTGTCCCGGTCTCCAGGTTGTGGGGTGAAAATCAAAATTTTTTGGTTCAAAAACTGGTTTTTTGACCAAAACTCCAAATTTTTGTTCGGCACCTACCCTGTTTTATTCCATATTTAGCTAGCCCGCGCGGAGACGCGTCTCTGGACCCCTCGACCGCGCCCCTAGCCCGAATAGAACATACATATTTTTTAAAAATTGTGATTTTTCATACTTCGCTGCTGGTACCAAAATCTACCTTAGGGATCGAGTAAAGTGGCGATAAGTCCCCTCTTTGAGGAGTGGCTGGAGAGACGCCACGGCGTCCTCACCTTCCGCCTGACGCAGGTTCTTACCGGACACGGATGCTTCGGTAAGTTCCTGCACCGAATCGGGCGGGAGGAGACGCCCGGGTGTCACCATTGTGAGGATCGACCGGAGGACACGGTGGAGCACACGGTGGAGGTGTGCCCCGCTTGGGCGGAGCACCGCCGTGTCCTCGTAACGGCGATTGGCGGCGGCGACCTCTCGCTCCCGGCCTTGGTTCAATCCATGGTCCGGAGCGAGACGGAATGGGACGCCGTCACCTCCTTCTGCGAAGCAGTCATGCTAGCGAAGGAGGTGGCGGAACAGGACAGGGAGAGATCCTCACGTCCCGGCCGCCGCGGGAGACGCCCCGGGCGTCGGGGGCCACGTGGTGGCTTCCGGCCACCGTAGACGCGGGCCTGTGGACGGGGAGCTATGGGCTAGCTCGCCGTCCGTACGTCTCATGACGACAGGCCGTGTCGACGGCGCGTTCGTGTTCCACGCGCGCCTCAAAGAGAGTCAGCAATAGGGAAGGGGTCCGCAAGGACCGAAGCCTGCCGGGGCTGCGGGACTATTCGAAAGAGATACCGTGGCCCCGGAACACAAAGGGCGATGAAGGAACATGGATGGGTTTTAGTCAGTAAAAGTCTGACACTCCCTCCTGCTCAGCCCAGAGCGGGAGAAGTCATTTGATGATTTCCCATCCGAAAAAAAAAAAAAAAAAAAAAAAAAAGGGATCGAGTAAAAAACAAAAACGTTGATATCTTCACTTCCAGACGTGCGATTTTGAAGCTTTTTTCAGCGTTTTTAGACCAAACTAGGCCTCCGCCTACGTACTGACCATATCGCACGCACACACGCGCGTCAGGACTTCATCCCTTACCACACTTAGGAATTTTTCGATTTTTTCAAAGTAAATTCTCAAAATTTAGTGTTTTTTCCAAATTTTTTTGCAAAAATAGTTTCAGTTTATTGTATAAATAGTACTCACCCTTCATCCCTGAATTCTGGTTCGCGATCCGTGTCCCGGTCTCCAGGTTGTGGGGTGAAAATCAAAATTTTTTGGTTCAAAAACTGGTTTTTTGACCAAAACTCCAAATTTTTGTTCGGCACCTACCCTGTTTTATTCCATATTTAGCTAGCCCGCGCGGAGACGCGTCTCTGGACCCCTCGACCGCGCCCCTAGCCCGAATAGAACATACATATTTTTTAAAAATTGTGATTTTTCATACTTCGCTGCTGGTACCAAAATCTACCTTAGGGATCGAGTAAAGTGGCGATAAGTCCCCTCTTTGAGGAGTGGCTGGAGAGACGCCACGGCGTCCTCACCTTCCGCCTGACGCAGGTTCTTACCGGACACGGATGCTTCGGTAAGTTCCTGCACCGAATCGGGCGGGAGGAGACGCCCGGGTGTCACCATTGTGAGGATCGACCGGAGGACACGGTGGAGCACACGGTGGAGGTGTGCCCCGCTTGGGCGGAGCACCGCCGTGTCCTCGTAACGGCGATTGGCGGCGGCGACCTCTCGCTCCCGGCCTTGGTTCAATCCATGGTCCGGAGCGAGACGGAATGGGACGCCGTCACCTCCTTCTGCGAAGCAGTCATGCTAGCGAAGGAGGTGGCGGAACAGGACAGGGAGAGATCCTCACGTCCCGGCCGCCGCGGGAGACGCCCCGGGCGTCGGGGGCCACGTGGTGGCTTCCGGCCACCGTAGACGCGGGCCTGTGGACGGGGAGCTATGGGCTAGCTCGCCGTCCGTACGTCTCATGACGACAGGCCGTGTCGACGGCGCGTTCGTGTTCCACGCGCGCCTCAAAGAGAGTCAGCAATAGGGAAGGGGTCCGCAAGGACCGAAGCCTGCCGGGGCTGCGGGACTATTCGAAAGAGATACCGTGGCCCCGGAACACAAAGGGCGATGAAGGAACATGGATGGGTTTTAGTCAGTAAAAGTCTGACACTCCCTCCTGCTCAGCCCAGAGCGGGAGAAGTCATTTGATGATTTCCCATCCGAAAAAAAAAAAAAAAAAAAAAAAAAAGGGATCGAGTAAAAAACAAAAACGTTGATATCTTCACTTCCAGACGTGCGATTTTGAAGCTTTTTTCAGCGTTTTTAGACCAAACTAGGCCTCCGCCTACGTACTGACCATATCGCACGCACACACGCGCGTCAGGACTTCATCCCTTACCACACTTAGGAATTTTTCGATTTTTTCAAAGTAAATTCTCAAAATTTAGTGTTTTTTCCAAATTTTTTTGCAAAAATAGTTTCAGTTTATTGTATAAATAGTACTCACCCTTCATCCCTGAATTCTGGTTCGCGATCCGTGTCCCGGTCTCCAGGTTGTGGGGTGAAAATCAAAATTTTTTGGTTCAAAAACTGGTTTTTTGACCAAAACTCCAAATTTTTGTTCGGCACCTACCCTGTTTTATTCCATATTTAGCTAGCCCGCGCGGAGACGCGTCTCTGGACCCCTCGACCGCGCCCCTAGCCCGAATAGAACATACATATTTTTTAAAAATTGTGATTTTTCATACTTCGCTGCTGGTACCAAAATCTACCTTAGGGATCGAGTAAAGTGGCGATAAGTCCCCTCTTTGAGGAGTGGCTGGAGAGACGCCACGGCGTCCTCACCTTCCGCCTGACGCAGGTTCTTACCGGACACGGATGCTTCGGTAAGTTCCTGCACCGAATCGGGCGGGAGGAGACGCCCGGGTGTCACCATTGTGAGGATCGACCGGAGGACACGGTGGAGCACACGGTGGAGGTGTGCCCCGCTTGGGCGGAGCACCGCCGTGTCCTCGTAACGGCGATTGGCGGCGGCGACCTCTCGCTCCCGGCCTTGGTTCAATCCATGGTCCGGAGCGAGACGGAATGGGACGCCGTCACCTCCTTCTGCGAAGCAGTCATGCTAGCGAAGGAGGTGGCGGAACAGGACAGGGAGAGATCCTCACGTCCCGGCCGCCGCGGGAGACGCCCCGGGCGTCGGGGGCCACGTGGTGGCTTCCGGCCACCGTAGACGCGGGCCTGTGGACGGGGAGCTATGGGCTAGCTCGCCGTCCGTACGTCTCATGACGACAGGCCGTGTCGACGGCGCGTTCGTGTTCCACGCGCGCCTCAAAGAGAGTCAGCAATAGGGAAGGGGTCCGCAAGGACCGAAGCCTGCCGGGGCTGCGGGACTATTCGAAAGAGATACCGTGGCCCCGGAACACAAAGGGCGATGAAGGAACATGGATGGGTTTTAGTCAGTAAAAGTCTGACACTCCCTCCTGCTCAGCCCAGAGCGGGAGAAGTCATTTGATGATTTCCCATCCGAAAAAAAAAAAAAAAAAAAAAAAAAAGGGATCGAGTAAAAAACAAAAACGTTGATATCTTCACTTCCAGACGTGCGATTTTGAAGCTTTTTTCAGCGTTTTTAGACCAAACTAGGCCTCCGCCTACGTACTGACCATATCGCACGCACACACGCGCGTCAGGACTTCATCCCTTACCACACTTAGGAATTTTTCGATTTTTTCAAAGTAAATTCTCAAAATTTAGTGTTTTTTCCAAATTTTTTTGCAAAAATAGTTTCAGTTTATTGTATAAATAGTACTCACCCTTCATCCCTGAATTCTGGTTCGCGATCCGTGTCCCGGTCTCCAGGTTGTGGGGTGAAAATCAAAATTTTTTGGTTCAAAAACTGGTTTTTTGACCAAAACTCCAAATTTTTGTTCGGCACCTACCCTGTTTTATTCCATATTTAGCTAGCCCGCGCGGAGACGCGTCTCTGGACCCCTCGACCGCGCCCCTAGCCCGAATAGAACATACATATTTTTTAAAAATTGTGATTTTTCATACTTCGCTGCTGGTACCAAAATCTACCTTAGGGATCGAGTAAAGTGGCGATAAGTCCCCTCTTTGAGGAGTGGCTGGAGAGACGCCACGGCGTCCTCACCTTCCGCCTGACGCAGGTTCTTACCGGACACGGATGCTTCGGTAAGTTCCTGCACCGAATCGGGCGGGAGGAGACGCCCGGGTGTCACCATTGTGAGGATCGACCGGAGGACACGGTGGAGCACACGGTGGAGGTGTGCCCCGCTTGGGCGGAGCACCGCCGTGTCCTCGTAACGGCGATTGGCGGCGGCGACCTCTCGCTCCCGGCCTTGGTTCAATCCATGGTCCGGAGCGAGACGGAATGGGACGCCGTCACCTCCTTCTGCGAAGCAGTCATGCTAGCGAAGGAGGTGGCGGAACAGGACAGGGAGAGATCCTCACGTCCCGGCCGCCGCGGGAGACGCCCCGGGCGTCGGGGGCCACGTGGTGGCTTCCGGCCACCGTAGACGCGGGCCTGTGGACGGGGAGCTATGGGCTAGCTCGCCGTCCGTACGTCTCATGACGACAGGCCGTGTCGACGGCGCGTTCGTGTTCCACGCGCGCCTCAAAGAGAGTCAGCAATAGGGAAGGGGTCCGCAAGGACCGAAGCCTGCCGGGGCTGCGGGACTATTCGAAAGAGATACCGTGGCCCCGGAACACAAAGGGCGATGAAGGAACATGGATGGGTTTTAGTCAGTAAAAGTCTGACACTCCCTCCTGCTCAGCCCAGAGCGGGAGAAGTCATTTGATGATTTCCCATCCGAAAAAAAAAAAAAAAAAAAAAAAAAAGGGATCGAGTAAAAAACAAAAACGTTGATATCTTCACTTCCAGACGTGCGATTTTGAAGCTTTTTTCAGCGTTTTTAGACCAAACTAGGCCTCCGCCTACGTACTGACCATATCGCACGCACACACGCGCGTCAGGACTTCATCCCTTACCACACTTAGGAATTTTTCGATTTTTTCAAAGTAAATTCTCAAAATTTAGTGTTTTTTCCAAATTTTTTTGCAAAAATAGTTTCAGTTTATTGTATAAATAGTACTCACCCTTCATCCCTGAATTCTGGTTCGCGATCCGTGTCCCGGTCTCCAGGTTGTGGGGTGAAAATCAAAATTTTTTGGTTCAAAAACTGGTTTTTTGACCAAAACTCCAAATTTTTGTTCGGCACCTACCCTGTTTTATTCCATATTTAGCTAGCCCGCGCGGAGACGCGTCTCTGGACCCCTCGACCGCGCCCCTAGCCCGAATAGAACATACATATTTTTTAAAAATTGTGATTTTTCATACTTCGCTGCTGGTACCAAAATCTACCTTAGGGATCGAGTAAAGTGGCGATAAGTCCCCTCTTTGAGGAGTGGCTGGAGAGACGCCACGGCGTCCTCACCTTCCGCCTGACGCAGGTTCTTACCGGACACGGATGCTTCGGTAAGTTCCTGCACCGAATCGGGCGGGAGGAGACGCCCGGGTGTCACCATTGTGAGGATCGACCGGAGGACACGGTGGAGCACACGGTGGAGGTGTGCCCCGCTTGGGCGGAGCACCGCCGTGTCCTCGTAACGGCGATTGGCGGCGGCGACCTCTCGCTCCCGGCCTTGGTTCAATCCATGGTCCGGAGCGAGACGGAATGGGACGCCGTCACCTCCTTCTGCGAAGCAGTCATGCTAGCGAAGGAGGTGGCGGAACAGGACAGGGAGAGATCCTCACGTCCCGGCCGCCGCGGGAGACGCCCCGGGCGTCGGGGGCCACGTGGTGGCTTCCGGCCACCGTAGACGCGGGCCTGTGGACGGGGAGCTATGGGCTAGCTCGCCGTCCGTACGTCTCATGACGACAGGCCGTGTCGACGGCGCGTTCGTGTTCCACGCGCGCCTCAAAGAGAGTCAGCAATAGGGAAGGGGTCCGCAAGGACCGAAGCCTGCCGGGGCTGCGGGACTATTCGAAAGAGATACCGTGGCCCCGGAACACAAAGGGCGATGAAGGAACATGGATGGGTTTTAGTCAGTAAAAGTCTGACACTCCCTCCTGCTCAGCCCAGAGCGGGAGAAGTCATTTGATGATTTCCCATCCGAAAAAAAAAAAAAAAAAAAAAAAAAAGGGATCGAGTAAAAAACAAAAACGTTGATATCTTCACTTCCAGACGTGCGATTTTGAAGCTTTTTTCAGCGTTTTTAGACCAAACTAGGCCTCCGCCTACGTACTGACCATATCGCACGCACACACGCGCGTCAGGACTTCATCCCTTACCACACTTAGGAATTTTTCGATTTTTTCAAAGTAAATTCTCAAAATTTAGTGTTTTTTCCAAATTTTTTTGCAAAAATAGTTTCAGTTTATTGTATAAATAGTACTCACCCTTCATCCCTGAATTCTGGTTCGCGATCCGTGTCCCGGTCTCCAGGTTGTGGGGTGAAAATCAAAATTTTTTGGTTCAAAAACTGGTTTTTTGACCAAAACTCCAAATTTTTGTTCGGCACCTACCCTGTTTTATTCCATATTTAGCTAGCCCGCGCGGAGACGCGTCTCTGGACCCCTCGCCCGCGATCCTAGCTCGAAAAAATTTTGCCCACCCACCCGCCCTCTGGTCTATAGGAAGGTAGACGTGGGATTTTCGGCAAAATTTTATTTTTCATATTTAGCTTCTACTTTAGGCCTGTAAATAGGTGTTGTGTAGGGATAGCTCTTTTTTAACCATCCTGACCAAGATATTAATATTTTAATCTTTTAATTTTTTAATTTTTTAATAATTTTATTGTGACAGTCTTCTGTGAATAGGAGACTATAATTATACGACATTGTTTTATTTTTACTGATTTTATAGTCTAATACTTACTGTGCTTCCCCCCTTTACAGGGACACAGAAGTATTCAGTGTTCATCTGACACAGCTCTCCTCCCGAGCGGACACTATTGACCGGGCCCCCACTTTACAGGGGTTCGTTTTCACTGCGCTGCTCGAGACTCAAACATGTTCCTAACCCCATCCGCTACCTTGAGGACTTTAGGCTCCGGAGGCTCGGCGGGATCGTCGGAGAAGGCGGGGCCTTCGCCTGCTGACGCGAGGAGGAGAATCTCTTTTGGAGATGACACTCCTTCCGCCTCTCAGGGGGGCCGTACCTATCCGGGAACTCGCCGAGCTCCTGTGGACGCTCCAGCACCGCTCAAAAAGTCTGAGGCGCGGTACCGCAGTCGTATTGAGGAGGCGAGAGCTTGCCTAAACAAAGCTAAGCTTAATTTAGGCAACTCTCGTAACCTCAAAACTGACATAAAAACCGCAGTACTTGATGCCATAAACAGACTTTTTGAGCTGGTGAAGGAGTCTGAAAAAGACAGGGCTCCTCTCGCACCTGCAGCCGTACCGGCACCCGCGCCCAACGCTGACCCCGTTCCCCAGTCCAACCCTGAGAGCCTTGTTAGCCAGACTGAGCTCGTCAGGACTATGAAGGAGCACATAACCTTAATTAAGGAGAACTCCGACGAGTTGGTTAAACTGCGAGACAGTCTGGCTAGCAGGGAATGTGTTGGGGAGAAGACTTACGCGAGTGTAGCGTCCGTCAGTAAGAGCCACACTGGGGCACAAACCCTGGAGCGAACGACGCTGCACTCCGTGGTTGTCTCCTCGACACAGGATATGGATACGGGGGACGAAATTCTGGAAAGAATCAGAAAAGCGGTGGACGCGAAGGAGGGCTGGGTGCGGGTGGAGAAAGTGAGGAAGGGGAAGGACAGGAAAATAATAATGGGTTGTGCCACCAAAGAGGAGAGAAGAAAAATTAAGGAGCGATTGGAAGCGGCCGGAGGGAACCTTGTCGTCGAGGAAGTGACGAACCGCGACCCGCTTCTGGTTCTTAGGGACGTGCTGTCAGTGCACAGCGATGAAGAAGTACTGAAGGCCCTTAAGAACCAGAACCGGGAGATTTTTCACGACCTCGACGACAAGGAACAAAGAATGTCCGTGAAGTTTAGGAGAAAGTCGAGGAACCCGCACGTCAATAGCATTGTGCTGAGCGTGTCTCCCACGGTCTGGAGGCGGGCACTCTCTGGAGGCAAGCTCCGCATTGACCTCCAGAGAGTGCGCGTTGAGGACCAGTCGCCTCTGGTGCAGTGCACCCGCTGCCTAGCATATGGTCACGGCAAGCGTCTCTGCACGGAGCCTGTTGACCTGTGCAGCCACTGCGGCGGTCCACACTTAAGGGTGGACTGCCCAGTCAAACTCAGTGGCGAGGCAGCGGTGTGCGTGAACTGCACTAGGGCCGAGATGGGGGAGCGCCAGCACAATGCGTTTAGTAGTGAATGCCCGGTACGCAGGAAGTGGGACGCATTCGCCAGAGCATCAATAGCTTATTGCTAAAGTTGTCAGTGCGCCCACTTCCGCGTACCACGAGGTGATCATCAATTCGGCACAACCAGATGGCAGTCGCATAAATCGAACCACTAGGGTTGTCAAGAGTAAAAGCTGCAACTTGAGTCAGTTTCATGAGAAACTGGCTCAAGTTATACGAGAACCGAAGACAGCCCTAGTGGCTTCGTTAAGTTGTGTCGAATTGATCAGATTTGAATTTTATTCTATCTTAAAAATTTGATATCAAACTATATACTGAGAATATGGCACCGATATCAAGATATATATAATATATATCAATAAGTTATAAATTGTAATTAATAAATGAAGGATATAAGTATTAACATAGATTGTAGTATTATTAATAGTCGAAATTCATAAAATATAAAATAGATAAGTAGTAGAATAAAGTAGAATAAACAGTAAACAATAAAAGTAAAAACATAAACAATAAAGATAAATTAATACAGGTACATAAATAGATAATAAATTAGAAAGTCAAAATATAAATAAATAGAGCGTGGTCTATTCGGCCTCCTAAAATTCACAGACATGTAAGGCAAACCTCCGATACAAAGGTCTCTGATCATGTCAGAGGGACACTGGCGGGGCAGGAGTGTGGTTTTAGCCGGTTCGAGTCCGGCACTACCTCGACTGTCTCACAAGAGAAATTCCTGTGGGATAGTCGAGGTGTCCGCGGGGATTTCCCACTCCTGCCAAAACAAAAAAAAAAAAAAAAAAAAAACCTAACCTAACCTAACCTAACCTTTTTTTTTTTTTTTTTTTTTTGACGCTGGGAAAAAATGCATTACGCATGCCCTCCCGTCGGGGGACGGGAGGGGTATGTGGGACTCCCCGGGCGTGCAATACCCGGTATACCCACTAAAACGACCCAGCGCATTCCCGCTTCGTCATAGTGGAGGGGGACTGGGAATCCGGCACAGCCTTTACTTCCAGTCCCCCGCCGACGAACACAAGGCGGACCCCCCCTCTTGCCCTCACGGCACGGGCGTGGAGGAGGGGGTTCGGGAATGACCGACGGAGGTGACGGGTGCAATGCGGGCGGAGGCACCCCCGCGCCTGTCGCCCGCCCGTCACCGTGAGGAAGGAGGGCAAATGCCCCTTCCCCCCCTCTCCGCCCGCGGAGCAGCGCAGCGAGAGAGAGACCTCCCGCGCGCGCTCCGCCTCCTCCTTTTGCGAAATCGCAAAAGGAGGCTACCGCTGACCAGGCCTCCGCGCTCCCCAGCATGGCGTCCGCCAACGCACGAAGGGAAGCGGGAGGCCCAGTCGCCCGCGAGGTGACGGGTGCAATGCGGGCGGAGGCACCTCCGTGCCTGTCGCCCGCCCGTCACCGTGAGGAGGGAGGACAAACGCCCCTTCCCCCCCTCACCACCCGCGGAGCGGTGCGGCGAGAGGATCATGTCTCGAGCATGATCCTCCCACCGCGCCGCCTCGCCTCCTCCTTCTGCGAGAACCTCGCAAAGGGAGGCTACCTCTGACCAGGCCTCCTCTCCTCGCTCCCCAGCATGGTGTTCACGCACGCACGCCGGGAAGCGGGAGGCCCAGTCCCCCGCGGGGTGACGGGTGCAATGCGGGCGGAGGCACCTCCGTGCCTGTCGCCCGCCCGTCACCGTGAGGAGGGAGGGCAAACGCCCCTTCCCCCCCTCTCCGCCCGCGGAGCGGTGCGGCGAGAGGATCATGTGGTTGCTCATGATCGCCTCGCCGAGCCGCCCCGCCTCCTCCTTCTGCGAGAACCTCGCAAAAGGAGGACCCCACTCCCCTGCCATGCCCTCTGCTACGCCCGCTGCTCAGAGGGGCACGCAGGGGAAACGCACACCGCACTTCGCATGACGGGAGTTGTATCATACGAAGTGCGATGCGCCCCCCCCACCCCAGAAAGCGCCTGGTGGTTTTTGTTGCGTCTATTTCTTATGGAATTAGACCAAGAACAGGGCGGCAACCACGTGAAGGTGAACACACCAGACTTGCCTTGAGGATCTACACGACCGTAGCGCTCTCCCTCAAGACCCCGCCACCCTACCGCCTCTGAGGGAGGCAGTAAGGTAGACCTGCATCTATGCTACCATGCAAAGCATGTCGTTGTGCAACCGCGAAAGCATAAATACAGATCGGCCCCAACCTAACCTTTTTTTTTTTTTTTTTTTTTGTTGCCGGGGTGGAAAATCCACACGGATGTCCTCCGCCCTGGGGCGGGCGGAGGGGTCTGTCGGACTCTAACCGACTAAAAACCACCCCGGTGTTCCATTCCCACACTTGCACCGGGGATCATGGGAACTAGTGCGCCTTCCACGATCCCCGGCTAGTGCCGGCCCGCGTCTGCGGGCCACCTCATGTCTACGGGGGGAGCGAGGTGTACTCCCCCCGCAACGCCAATAGGGGCGCGCGCGGAACACTACGCGCCACCGCCTCGGGTCCAGTTATTCGGCGGGGCGGCGGACGTCCCCAAGTCCGCCGTCCCTCTGAACCCGTTCAGGGGGGCCGGAAGAGGGCGTTGTCCGCCCTCCGCCGACGCCCGGCACGTCTGCTGCGGGTCGGGAGAGCGGTTTCCACCTCCCTCGACCTCTCCGCAGCCTCCTTCTGTGAGATGACCGTTTCACAGAAGGAGATCACTGCATCCCACGACTCTGCGCTCCCGACCATCGCGCGAGCGACGGCCGGCAGCGCTAGGTCGGCTCCCACTTCTGTCACGAGGGCACGGCGCGGCTCCTCCCATGCGGCACACTCTGCCAGCGTGTGCCGCGCCGTGTCCTCCAGACAATGGACGCAGTGATGACACCGGGCGTCCGGCTCCCTGTTTATGCGACACAGGTACTTCCCGAAGCAACCGTGCCCCGAGAATACCTGCGTCGCCCGAAACGACAGGGAGCCGTGCCTCCTCTCGAGCCATTCCTCGAGCACTGGTCGGATCGCCTCGATGGTAGCGAGGCCGGCGGTAGGGCGTAAAAGCCTCTCCCGCCACTCCGCCACCATGACCTCGCGGAGCTGAGACCGACGCAGATCGATCTCTCGCTGCATCGGTCCTCCGCCTCGCGTCCGCGCCTCCTCGCGCCACCGGTAAAGTGACGCGAGGACTCTCGCCTCCAGGTCCCAGGGTGGCGACCCGGCCAGTGCACAAGCCGCCTCGTAGGAGATTGTGCGATACCCCCTGACAGACCTGACGGCCATCGCCCGCTGCGGTTTTCGCAGGATCGCGATGCTGCCGGCCGTCAGGTCCGAGGCCCACACCGGGGCCCCGTACAGGGCCATGGATCGCAAGACCCCCAGGTACAATCTCCTACAGGCGGTGCTCGGGCCCCCCAGATTGGGAAGCAGCGTTGCGAGCGCGCCCGCCGCGCCCATCAACTTGGGCGCCAGCCGCTGGAAATGGGGGCCGAAACTCCAACGGCTGTCGAGCACCAATCCGAGATACTTCATGGCGCACTCGACAGCAATTGGAGTCCCCCCGACCACAATATGTGATCCCGGCGGCGGCGCCCGCCGGGGGCCGTGAAAGACCACGGCCTCCGACTTGTTGAGGGCCACCTCCAGGCCCAGGCGCCGTATGCGGCCCACGACCTGCGAGACCGCAGAGGTCGCCAGCAACGCTGCCTCCCTGTACGAGCTCCCCCGGGCCGTGACCAGCGTGTCGTCCGCGTAACACACCAAGGTCACCCCCCGTTGGAGCTCGCCTCTCAGCACCCAGTCGTACCCGATGTTCCACAGGGGTGGGCCAACGACCGAACCCTGTGGAACACCGCACGACATGTCGCGCCGGCCTCCGCCGTCGCGTCCCCAGTAGGTGACACACCTTTCCGCTAAATAAGCCCCAACGATGCGGCGGAGGTACGGGGGCACCCTGTGGTAACACAGCGCCTCCCGAATGCAGCTCCAGGGCAGGGTGTTGAAAGCGTTGGAGATGTCCAAGGACACCGCCAACATCACCCCGCCCCGGGACACCGCTTCCTCCGCCAGGACTCTTACCCGCATTATGGCGTCCACGGTGGAGCGCCCATGCCGAAAGCCGAACTGGCTATCGTCCAGATCCGGCCCCTCTCTGCACAAGTGGCCGGCGAGGCGGGCAGCAATAATCCGCTCGAAAAGCTTACCCACCTCGTCCAGCAGCACTATGGGCCGGTACGCGGACGGCGAGTCCGCTGGGCGCCCCGCCTTCTTGAGCAGGACCAGACGACCCGTTTTCCACTCACTAGGGAATTGGCCCTGCTCAAGACACGCTGAGTAGAGTCCTCTCAGCTGGGGCTCTAGCTCTTTCAGAGCGAGGGCAAGCGCGACACCGGGAACCCCGTCGGGCCCCGGGGCGACGGTTTTGGCCCGAAGCCGCGTTATTGCCGCCCTCATCTCTGCGTGTGTCACCTCTGGGACGCTGACGTCCTCCCCATCCGTAGGCTCTGCGGCTGTGGGCAAAGCCATCGGCGGCGGTACATGCTCTTCTCTGGCAGGGAAGAGCGTTGCGACCACTTCCTCCAGCAGCTGAGGCTGCAGACTCTCAGTGAGTGGGGGCGCCCAGGCACGAAGTTTCCCTCGCACCGCACGATAAGGGCGCCCCCACGGATTCACGTCGAGGGTCGACAACATCTCCTCCCTGGCTCGAGTCTTAGCCTCGCCGACGGCCAGCCACAGAGCCTCCTTGGCCGCGCGGTACACCTCATACAGCGCGGCCTCTTCCTCCGGAACCCGACGACGTCTCCTCCGGTATCGGGTGTACTGGCGTCTCACCTCCACGCACGTCACGCGCAACTGCGCGATGACGGCGGACCACCAGTACAGCTGGCGCCTTGTGGGTTGGGTGACGCGGGGCATAGACGCATCGCAAATTTGCGTCATCGCCCCGCGGAACCACTGCGCCTCCGCTTCGACGTCGAGGGGTTCGTTCGTCATTGACTCCCGGACCCAGGCCTGGAGGATTGCGGCTTCCTCGAGGAGTTCCCTGTCGATTCGCTTGTACGACCAGCGAGGACCGTCCATTTGCGGGGCAGGCGGGCGACCGCCGCCCGCAGCCTGGGTGGAGACGTCAAATCGAATATATCGATGGTCCGACAGCGTCTCCACCTCTACGGCAACTCGCCAGTCGTGCACACGGCCTGCAACAGCGGGGCTTGCGAACGACACGTCCACTATGGACCCGCCCCGCTGCCGCACGCACGTGTGCACCGAGCCCCGATTCAGGACGGTCAGGCCGGTCTCGACCGCCCACTCCTCCAACACCTCACCCCTGGGATCGGTGATCGGGGATCCCCACGCCGCAGACTTGGCATTGAGATCCCCGAGCAACAGCACCGGGCGAGGGTGGAACCGGCTCACGACGGCACCTAGCTCGACAAGGAACTCCTCAAAGTCAGCGAGACTCTTGTTGGGAGAGAAATACGCCCCAATTGTGACAATGCCGTCCACGAGGGCGGCCACCCAGCCGTGACCTCGGGACGGACTGACAAGAGTCCCGCCAATGATGGCCACCAAGCCGTCCAGGTCCCCTGCCCAGTTATCGCGGGGGGGAACAAAATACGGCTCGGCGACCACAGCCACGTTGATCAACCACTCCGCCATGCTCTGGAGCAATAGATCCTGAGCTCTGGCGGCGTGGTTGATGTTCGCCTGGAGGAAACGGAATAGTGCCATTAATGGCATTCCATTTCCTCGGCTCCTCCTTCCCTGGGTCGGGAGTCGGGCTGTGGGAGAGGCGCAGTTTCTCCGACAGCTCTAGACCTCTTATTCTTGGACTTGGGTGCCTTGCAGGCCTTCCCGCCAAGTCTGTGCTCCGAGCGTTTCCCTGCAGCTGCGCAAAGGCTGCAGTTAGGCGCTCCGGAGCACTGGGCCGCCCTGTGGCCGGGTCGACCGCAGCGGAAACATAGTTCGCTGCGGTCGACTTGTGCAGTGCATTGTGCCTTGACATGCCCCTTTTCGAGGCACCGGAAGCACTGCAAGGCCCGCCTTGGCAGGAGTTTGACCCTGGCAGACACCCAGCCTACCAGAAGTCGCCCACCATCTGCAATCTTGTTCGCAGCCGCGACCGGGCACCGCACCCAAACAGTGCCCAGCCCGTCCGTGCCGCTGCGAATTTCGCCCGCCACCACGCTGTCTGGCGGACACCCACCGTTTTGAGCAATGGCCGCCATTACTTCCTCCGGGGTCACCGAGTCGTCCAGCCCATCCACGCGCAATTCAGCCGTGACCATAGGCCTGGACACTCGGGTGTCCTCTGGATTGAGGACTTCCCGGAGTTTGGCGGCCAGCTTGTCCGCCCTCTCCTGCCTTCCGGCACCCGACACCTGAAGCATCTTGGCACCCGTGGCTGCCGTCCTGAAGACGAAACCAGCCGGGGTGCCAAACTCGCTAAACTGAAGCTTCTGCTTCATTTCCGCCAGGACCGACTTGTAGGTCACTCCCCTGCTCACGGCTTCGGGCTGCAGTGTAATAACTACAGCCTCGGAGCGTGGGGTAGTGACCCTGGGCTGCCTCGTGCCCTGTGACCGAGTCGGTACCTGGGGCGGTGTCGGCTGCGGCGCGCTCTTTTTGCGCCCCCTCTTCACCACCGTCGTCCAGGCCTCCTGGGTGGGAGGTGCAGTCGCCGGTAGCGCGGCCTCTTGGGAAGTAGGAGGCGCGGTCGTACCCACCGCCTTCTTCTTCTTCCTTCTCTTGCGGCGGCCCTCTCCACCCACCGTCACTTGGGAGGGAGAAGCGGTCACCGGGGGCTGGACGAGGGGTACGGACGCACCCTGCACAGGCCTCCCAGGCCCTGCCGCGTTGCCCCCCTCTGCAGGTTTCTGCGTGACCTGCGCGGGCTTCGTCCTCGCGGACTCTTCCACCCTCCGCCTATCCGCCGCAAGCGGGGGCCGGAGGATCTCAGCCGGGGGCAGTCGAGACTCAATTGCCTCCAAGCGGGCACTCACCATGCCCCCACACTGCACCATACAGACTCTCGCCACCCTCTCTACGTCGTAGTCCGACAAACTTCGAGTTGGCGGCGCTGCATGTGCAGGGGCCGACGAGGGAGCCGCCTGCTGCTGCCCGACATTTTGCAAAGCGGCAAACTGCCGCTTGAGGTCCTCCAGCTCGGATCGGAGACGACTGTTCTCCGTCCACAGCCTCGCCGTCTCCTCCGAGGTCGTGTGGCCATGGAGAACCTGAACCGCCTCTCTGATCCCCTCTGCTGCCTCTTTGAGGGCGCGCATAAACGAGCCCTTCAGGTTGCCGGATTTGGTGGCAACCTTCAGGACAATGTCCACGCCGTCCATCACTTGGCGGCTGAGAGCCTCTGCTGTCAGGCTCTCCCCATTGGCCGCCTGGGCAGACCGCCGCTCTCGGGCCTGACGGGCCATTTCGGCCACCTCATCGGCCGCGACCGCTCTGTTCTGAGCACGTTTCGCGGCGTTGGCCTCCGCCTTTGTGCCCACAAGAGCGACGCTGACCCCTCCAAGGTCGTCGACTGAGACCGCGGGTGAGACGCGATCCGAGTCGCTGACCGTTGGCGTATCGGTGCGCTGCTTCAGGAAGCGGCCCCGAATGTCGCGTGACGCTACCGGACTGTTAGTCACGCGACCTCTGCCTCTCCTGGCTGTCGGCATCTTGTTAGCCGGCAGGTTCTCCTCGCTGGAGGACAGACCTGCCGAACCCGCGTCCGTCAGACAGCCGCGAGAACGCTTCCCCCAAAACTTGGAGGGAGCGGCTGTAACTACTTGCGGTGTGTCGTCTGACTCCGACATGCACACCCTCTCCAGGACCACGCGTGGCTCCACTGGAGCCTCTACTTCCGTCCTTAGTGACGCAGTGCCGCCGTCCGACACTACGACCGCCTCCGACGCGCGGCGCTCACCCAGTTTTCGGTCGGGTGGTTTGAACGAGATCAGGTCTTCGAAAGACCGTGATCTTGAGCCTCCTCGGCTCTCGTTGCCTTTGGCAAGTGGAAGAGAATTGTTGCCCTCCCCAGAATACGGGGGGCTTGACGATCCCGAAGGGATCGTGGCGGATTCTCCAACTGCTGAGCAGCTGGTACCGCCCTGGGGTACTATTTTCCAATTCTTCTTATTCATTTTTATTTTGTTCCTTTGAAGGGTGTGGTCCCTATCTCCCTACTTCATAAATATAATAAACATAATTATATAATATATATACATACATACACATATAAATATTTCCGCCCCTCCCCCTTGATCCTTTATCACGGCGATTCATCACGCTCACAGTCACGTCTGATGGGCAGACGCGTACCAGAGGGCGACGAATGCCGTGATCCAAGATGAAGGAGGAACCCCAACCCTGATTCACTCCCCGAGAAGTTCGAGGAGTGAATCACTAATCACGTACCGTCCGATGAGCCCGCTCCGTGAGCCATCGCACGGCACACGACGAATAACCCCGCCCCGATTCACTCCCCGAGAACTTCGAGGAGTGAATCACTAATCACGTACCGTCCGATGAGCCCGCTCCGTGAGCCATCGCACGGTACGCGACGAATATCCCCGACCCCTGATCCACTCCTCGAGGAACTCGAGTAGTGGATCGGTCATCACACATCGTCCGATAGACCCGCTCCGTGGGTCATCGCACGACGCACAATGTGACCCCTCCCCATATTCACACTCCAATGACTTGGAGCGTGAATCGTGCACTGTCCGGAAGGGACAGGGCACCCCTCCCCAGAATATTAGCCACGACAGTAACATTCCCCAAGGAATAAGAAGAATTTCTTCTCATTTCTCGAGGAAGGATACTGCCGCGCCCAGGGTGCACCGGCCTAGCAACTGCTCTTCCCTCCAGACGTATCGAGAGGGACCAGCAGCCACTAGGCACACGTGGAGGAATTCTGACGCACCCCAACCTAACCTTTTTTTTTTTTTTTTTTTTTTTTTTTTTGCGCTGGGAAAAAATGCATTACGCATACCCTCCCATCGGGGGATGAGAGGGCTATGTGGGACTCCCCGGGTCTGACCCGGTATACCCACTAAAATAACCCAGCGGCATTCCCGCTTCGTCTAAGTGGCGGGGGACTGGGAAATCGGCACAGCCTTTACGTCCAGTCCTCCGCCGACGATTGACCCGCATGTCGGACCCCTCACGCCCCCCCCTTGGGGAGGGGGACGGGCCCGGGAATGACCGACGAAGGTAGTGACGGGTGCAATGCGGGCGGAGGCACCCCCGTGCCTATCGCCCGCCCGTCACCACCATGAGGAGGGAGAGGACGGAGCCTTCTCCGACCCCTTCTTCGTCTGCGGAGCAGCGCAGCAAACCCGCGCACGCTCCGCCTCCTCCTTTTGCGAGATTACGTCCTCGCAAAAGGAGGCAAACGCGGCGGCCACGTATCCCGTTCCCCTCTCTAAGAGCGAGAGGGGAGGGGAGTCTGTGGGACACCGCGACAGCAACGCCACCGAGCCATCCCGGTCACCCAGCGAACGGCCAGGGACCGAGCAAGGCTCGGCGACCTTTGCCGAGTCCACCGACCACTCAGCCATCAGCCAAGGATGCGATGTTCGACCCGATGTTCGATCCATCAGTCGGACATCGCACCCTCCTCCGCAGCTGCCGCAGGGACGACGGTGCTAGCGGTAGTAGCAAACCCGCTCGGCGCCTGCACTTTGCCCCGCTTAGGGGGAGGATTGCAGTTCCTCCCCTTCATAATGTGGCCTGCCGGGCAGCCACTGGCAGCACACACCGCGCAGTGCGGCGTGGCGGCCTTGCAGGAGGCGGCTTTGTGGCCCTCCTTGCCGCAACGGTAGCACGTGTCCGTCCTGTCTACCGTGGACGGACACAGAGGCCGGGTGTGTCCGATGCCGAAGCACCGGAAACACCGCAGAGGCTGGTCCTCGAGTGCCCGGACTGCACCCGAGCTCAAGCCGACTGTGAGCCGCCCCTTGGCAAGGACGGCTTTGGCAGCGGCGACTGGGCACTCGAGGCGCATGGTGCCCATGCCGCCACGGCCGGGCCTTATGTCCCGGCCTTGGACCGCCGCGACGCCACAGCCCCCTACCGCTGCGACCGCCGCCACCACCTCCTCCTTGGTGACGGAGTCGTCCAGGTCCGTCACCTCTATGGCCGCCGCCTTGACCGGCCGGGCCACCTTGGCCGAATCCGCGATGACCTCCTGCAGCTTGGCTGCGAAGAGGTCAGCATGGGCACTCCCCTCTGCCCCCGGGAACTCAAAAATTCGAGCCCCGGCTTGGGTCCGCCGGCAAGATACACTGCCGATCCCTAGTTGGGTGGGATCGGCATTGCCACGCGCACGCACCAAAATGGAGGCGTATGTCTCCCCTCGCTCCGCAGCCTCCGCGGTGAGCGTCACCACGACGGCCGCGGTTTTCGGGGGGACTAACCGCTTTGCCCTCCCTTTCCCTTTTCCCTTCCCCTTTCCCTTGCCGGTCGTCTGCGACCGGCTGGGAGCGGTGGTGGGGGGGGGGACAGGGGCGGCCGGCGCCGACTTTTTCCCTTTGCCCTTCCCCTTACGGACCACTTCCGTCCACTCGTTGGACGGGGTGGTTGAAGGGAGAAGGGCGTCGTCTTCCACCTGGGAGGAGGACGGCCCCGGCTGGCTCTGCCTCTTATCCGCCGCAAGCAGCGGTCGGAGGCGTTTCTCCGGCAGGAGCCGGTCCTCTATCCCTGCTAGGCAGGCTCTAGTGAAGGCCCTCTCCTCCATAACAACCTTGCGGATGATATCCTCAAGGTTGGAGGAGGAGGGGCCCTCTACCGCAGGGCTCGTCTCGGCTCGTAGTGGCCGGGCCGTGGCTTCAGCCAGCTTCTGATGAAGCTGGCTGACCTCCGACTGCAGGCGATCAATCCTCGCCTGCAGTTGCCGCGTCTCGTCGGTGGTCTTCCGTTGGACCAGCTCCGTGACGACACCGCGCATGCTCGCGGCCCGGCACTTGAGGGCCTTCTGGAAGGTCCCCTTAAGATTGGAGGACTTAGAGGCGACCTCCAGAATCTCCTCCTCGTCCTCCTCCGCCATTCTCTCCAGCTCCGCCAGAGAGTGGTCCGCGTAATGAACGCGGGACGCACCGTACCCAGACCTGGCCCGGGCGACTTGCGCCCGCCTCTCTTTGGCAGCAACTCGCTCCTCCAGCTCTTGCTGGAGTTGCGCCCGCCGAGCCAGGTCCAACTGGCGTTGGGCGTCCGCGAGCCCAACGTCATGGGTATCCGAGGCTGCCGTCGGCTTTTTAGCCTTCGGCAACCTCGTCGACCCCGAGCCCGAGGAGCCGTCGGAACCACCGCTCCGGCGGACCCTCTTCCGCGACCGCGAGTCGTCCGACACACCAATATGTGAGTCGTTGTCAGACGACTCGCTCGCCCCTCCGTAGAAGCTAGCCGCAGACGGCGCGCGGCTAGCCTCTGACGCCGGAGCGTCGGAGTGGCCCTGAGAAGGGCCTTTGGGTTGGCCCTGAGAAGGGCCTTTGGGTTGGCCCTGAGAAGGGCCTTTTGGTTTTAAAAAACGCCCGGAGGCGTCCCGCATGGGTTTTGGCATTGCCACAGCAGGTTCGTAGGACAACAACGCAATAAAATAAAATTCTCTACGAGAGCACAGAGCACTTTGGCCGTACCCAGTCTGCCACTCCGTTACGGTGGTCAAACTGGGCCGTTTCCAGGGGACACGACGTGGACGTAAGCTCTGTGGGGTGGTCCCCCACCCCAACCTAACCTAACCTAACCTTTTTTTTTTTTTTTTTTTTTTTTTTTTTGACGCTGGGAAAAAATGCATTACGCATACCCTCCCGTCGGGGGACGGGAGGGTTATGTGGGACTCCCCGGGCGGACCCGGTATACCCACTAAAACGACCCAGCGCATTCCCGCTTCGTCAGAGTGGCAGGGGACTGGGAAACCGGCACAGCCTTTACTTCCAGTCCCCCGCCGACGATTGCCAGGCAGGACCCCCTCACACCCTCACGGGTGTGGGGGGTCGGGAATGACTAACGGAGGTGACGGGTGCAATGCGGGCGGAGGCACCCCCGTGCCTGTCGCCCGCCCGTCACCTAGAGGAGGGAGGGCACGACGCCTTCTCCCCCTTCTCCGTCTGCGGAGCGGCGCAGCGAGAGGGTCGTCCTCCCGCGCCCGCTCCGCCTCCTCCTTCTGCGAGAGTACGTCCTCGCAGAAGGAGGCTACTGCTGACCAGGCCTCCTCGCTCCGCAGCATGGAGTCAACCACGCCGGGAAGCGAGAGGTCTGGTCCGACCACCGCGGTCAGACCACGGCGCAGCTCGGACCACGCCGGGCACACCTCGAGAGTGTGCTGCGCCGTGTCCTCCACCGCGCCGCAGTCGTGGCACGCCGGGGTTTCCTCTCTCCCGATCCGGTGAAGGTGCGATCCAAAGCAACCATGCCCGGACAACACCTGCACCAGACGGAAAGAGAGGAAACCATGGGACCGCTCGAGCCAGCCCTGCAGGACCGGACCGAGCGCGTCCAACGTCCGGCGGCCAAAGGCGGCGCTGGCGAGGTCCTCCGTCCAGTGGAGGACGATGGCTTCCTTCGCCTCTCGCCGCACCGCCTCCCGCTCTTCGCCCATGGGGCGCTCCCCAAGCGCCTTTCGGCGCGCCGCCCACTCGTACACTCTGGCGAGCACCCACGCCTTCAGCTCCCACGGAGGGGTGCCGGCCAGAGCGCACGCCGCCGAGAAGCCCACTGAGCGGTACGCTCTCGCCACCCGCTGTGCAATAGCCCGCTGGGGCCTGCGGATGGCGGTCGCATTCTCCCTCCTATGGAGGGAGTCCGCCCAGATGGGAGCCCCGTAAAGGGCCATGCTCCGCAAGATGCCGGCATAGAGGCGCCGGCATTTCGCCTTGGGCCCCCCCAGGTTCGGGAGGAGCCACGAGAGGGCGTCCGCG
Organism: Xestia rhomboidea; assembly: GCA_963853795.1. Classification (NCBI taxonomy): domain Eukaryota; kingdom Metazoa; phylum Arthropoda; class Insecta; order Lepidoptera; family Noctuidae; genus Xestia; species Xestia rhomboidea. Next base: position 11,264,306 of record OY970784.1, on the reverse strand, counting down.
GCCTTCAACAGGCGCGTCGACAGCCCGCTGAAATGCGGGCCGAAGCGCCACCTGTCGTCCAGCACCAGCCCCAGATATTTCATCTGGGGCTGGACCCCTATACGGACGCCCTCCACGACGATGTGGGCGTCGGCAGGGCAGCGCTGCCGGGGACCGCGAAAGAACACGGCCTCCGTTTTGTGCAGCGCCACCCTCAATCCCAGGCGGCGGATCCTTTCTGCCACCAAGGATCCGCCAGCCGAGGCCAAACAGGCCACGTCGGCGAAGTTCCTTCCCCGGGCAGTTAAGAGAGTGTCATCCGCGTAGCAGATGACACTCGTGCCCGGGAGGAGGGCACCCCGCAACAGCCAGTTGAACCCGATGTTCCACAAGGGGGGGCCCAGCACCGACCCCTGTGGAACCCCGGATTCTGCGCCGTACCGCCTCACTGTGGCCGACCTGTCTACGAGGAGGACCTCTCGGCCCTCCAAGTAACTGGCCAGCAGGTCCCGCAAGTATTGGGGCACTCCGTGATATCGGAGTGCCTCCAATATCGTCGAGTGGGGGACGGAGTTGAAGGCGTTGGCAATGTCGAATGACACCGCCAGCACTCCGTCCCCCGCCTCCACCGCCTCCTTCACCTGGCCCTTGAGTAGGGCTAGCGCATCGATCGTCGAACGCCCACGACGGAAACCGAATTGGGCGTCCGACAGATCCGGCCCTACCCCCCTCAGGTGGCTGTCCAGTCTCCCGGCGACAATCCCCTCGAACATTTTACCGACCTCATCGAGTAAAACGATGGGCCGGTATGCCGAAGGGGAGTCCACCGGGCGACCCTCCTTTCGGAGGAGGCATAGCCCCTCCTTCCAGAGTTTCGGGAACCTCCCAGACGTAAAACACGCGCTGAAGAGGTCCCGAAACCTGTCCTCCATTTCGGTGGCGGCGATCGCCACCACCCGCGCGGGGACGCCGTCCGGCCCGGGGGCGGTCTTCTTCGCGCGGAGGCTCAAAACCCCCGCGTAGAATTCCGCCGCCGTGACCGGGGGCACCTCCGCCTCCGGTGGAGCCGCCCCTTGCGGGGGGTCCATTGTTGGTGGGGCGAAGTCGGTCCTGCGCGGAAACAGGGACCGGACCACCCCATCCAACAATGCCGGCTCGAGGGTCTCCGACAGTGGGGGACCATAGGGGCGGAGCTTGTTCCGCGCCGCCTTATATGGCCTCCCATAGGGGTCCCTGTCGAGACCCTCCAGCATCTCGGCCCTCGCCGAGTCCTGCGCAGCGCCCATTGCAGATTTGAGGGCCACCGTAGCCTCTCGGTAAGAGGCGTACAGGCGGTCCTCCTCTGCCCGGACTCGGTTCTGGGCGCTGCGCCGGCGGCTCCGCGTGTAGGCTCGTCTGACCGCCACGCAGGTGGCCCGGAGCCCCGCCAGCTCCTCCGTCCACCAATAGACGGCACGACGGGGAGGCGGACGGCGAGACCGAGGCATGCTGGAGTTGCACACCTCGGTCAAGGACCCCCGTAGCCGGACCGCTGCGGCGTCCACGTCCGGGGCCTCCTCGACAGGGGGAGGCGACAGCCAGTCCTGGAGGAAGGCGGCCTCCTTGGCTGCCTCCCGGTCCAGGCGGGTGAGTGCCCACCGCGGGAAGGGAGATTGCCCAGCGCGGGCCGTCCCCCCTCCCCGCTGTGTGGAGATGTCGAACCGCACGTAACGGTGGTCCGACAAGGTCTCCACCAGCTCCACCCGCCAGTTCACGACGCGGGCGGCGAGCGCGGGGGTGGCGAACGAGACGTCCACCACCGACCCGCCCTGTTGCCGCACACACGTGTGGACCGCCCCCCTGTTGAGGAGGGACACACCGCACGAGGCCGACCAAAAGTCGACGGCCCGTCCCCGGACGTTACAACCGGCGGCCGGGTTGCCCCAGGCCGCCGACTTGGCGTTGAGGTCGCCGAGCACCACGGCCTGGCGTGGCGCCGCCCTCCCTACGACGGCAGTGAGGATCTCTAGGAAATCCTCAAAGTCCGAGAGAGGGCGGTTTGGGGAGAAATACACCCCCACTATCGCTATCTCTCCCCACGCGGCGGCCACGTATCCCGGTCCCCTCTCTAAGAGCGAGAGGGGAGGGGAGTCTGTGGAAGACCGCGCCACCAACGCCACTAGGCCATCCCGGTCGCCCAGCCAACGGCCAGGGACCGAGTAGGGTTCGGCGACCACCGCCAAGTCCACCAACCACTCAGCCATGGTCTGCATCAGCAGATCCTGGGCTGTCCTGCAGTGGTTGGCGTTCGCCTGAAGGATGCGATGTTCGACTCTGGGCATTACTCGGACATCGCACCCTCCTCCGCAGCCGCCGCAGGAACGGCGGCGTTAGCGGCAACAGCTGGCGCAGGCCCGGTCGGCGCCTGCGCTTTGCCACGCTTACGGGGGGGATTACACTTCCCCCCCTTCATGACGTGGCCTGCCCGGCGGCCACTGGCGGCACACACCGCGCAGTGCGGCGTGGCGGCCTGGCAGGAGGAGGCTTTGTGGCCCTCCTTGCCGCAGCGGCAACAAGTGTCCGACCGGTCCACTTTGGACGGACACAGGGGCCGGGTGTGGCCGATGCCGAAGCACCGGAAACACCTTAGAGGCTGGTCCTCGAGTGCCCTAACCGCACCCCAGCTGAAGCCGACCTGAAGCCGTCCCTTCGCAAGGACGGCTTTGGCAGCCTCGATTGGGCACTCGAGGCGGATTGTGCCCATTCCGCCGCGGCCGGGCTTTATGTCCCGGCCTTGGATCGCCACGGCGCCACAGCCCCCTACCGCTGCGACCGCCGCCACCACCTCCTCCTTGGTGACGGAGTCATCCAACTCCGTCACTTCGATGGCCGCCAACTTGACCGGCCGGGCCACCTTGGCAGAGTCCGCGATGACCTCCTGCAGCTTGGCTGCAAAGAGGTCAGCGCGGGCACTCCCCTCGGCCCCCGGGAACTCGAATATTCGAGCCCCGGCCTGCGTCCGCCGGCACGACACACTGCCGATCCCTAGTTGAGCGGGATCGGCATTGCCGCGCGCCCGCACCAAGATGGAGGCGTAGGTCTCCCCTCGCCCCGCAGCCTCCGCGGTGAGTGTCACCACGACGGCTGCGGTTTTAGGGGGGATCAACTTCCCCTTTCCCCTCCCATTCCCCCTTCCCTGGCCCTTTCCCTTGCCGGTCGTCTGCGACTGGCTGGGAGCGGGGGTGGCGGGGACGGCAGGCACGGCAGGGTTAGCAGCGACGGCCGTTGCCGACTTCTTCCCCTTCCCCTTGCCCTTCCCCCCACGTCCCACTTTCGTCCACTCGTTGGACGGAGTGGTCGCAGGGAGAAGGGCATCTTCCGCCTGGGTTGAAGACGGCCCCGGCTCAGACCGCCTCCTGTCCGCCTGAGTTGAGGACGGCTCCGGCTCAGACCGCCTCTCATCCGCCGCAAGCGGCGGTCGGAGGCGCTTCTCCGGCAGGAGCCGGTCCTCAATCCCTGCAAAGCAGGCTCTCGTGAAGGCCCTCTCCTCCATTACTACCTTGCGGATAATATCCTCAAGGTTGGAGGAGGGGCCCTCTGCTGCAGGCCTCGCCTTGGCCTGTCGTGGCCGGGCCGAGGCAGCGCCCTCTGCCACAGGGCTCGCCTTGGCCTGTTGTGGCCGGGCCGAGGCAGCGCCCTCTGCCACAGGGCTCGCCTCGGCCTGCTGTGGCCGGGCCGTGGCTTCAGCCAGCTTCAGATGAAGCTGGCTGACCTCCGCTTGCAGGCGATCAATCCTCGCCTGCAGTTGCCGCGTCTCGTCGGTAGCCTTTCGCTGCACCAGCTCCGCGACGACACCGCGCATACTCGCGGCCCGGCACTTGAGGGCCTTCTGGAAGGTCCCCTTCAAGTTGGAGGACTTAGAGGCGACTTCCAGAATCTCCTCCTCGTCCTCCTCCGCCATTCTTTCCAGCTCCACCAGGGAGTGGTCCGCGTAATGAACGCGGGACGCACCGTACCCGGACTTGGCCCGGGCGAGGTGCGCCCGCTTCTCCTTAGCGGCCACCCGCTCCTCCAGCTCTTGCTGGAGTTGTGCCTTCCGGGCCAGGTCTAGCTGGCGCTGGGCGTCCGAGAGCCCAACGACGTGAGTATCCGTGGCCGTCGTCGTCGGCTTTTTTGCCTTCGACAACGGCTTGGACCCCGAGGCCGAGGAACTCTCGGACCCCCCACAGCTCAGAAAGACGCGCTTCAGCGTCCGAGTGCCACTCGCATTCGACACACCAACAAGCGAGTCGCTGTCAGACGACTCTGCCCCGCCGTAGTAGCTAGCCGCAGACGGCGCGCGGCTAGCCTCTGATGTTGATGCGTCGGGGTGGCCCTGAGAAGGGCCTTTTGGTTGGCCCTGAGAAGGGCCTTTGGGTTGGCCCTGATAAGGACCTTTTGGTTTAAAAAAGCGCCCGCAGGCGTCCCGCGATTGTTTGGGCATACCGCAGATTCTCGTAAAACAAGGCAATGGATAAAATAAAATACGAGAGCACAGAGCACTTTGGCCGTACCCAGTCTGCCACTCCGTTACGGTGGTCAAACTGGGCCGTTTCCAGGGGACACGACGTGGACGTAAGCTCTGTGGGGTGGTCCCCCAACCTAACCTAACCTAACCTTTTTTTTTTTTTTTTTTTTTTTTGACGCTGGGAAAAAATGCATTACGCATGCCCTCCCGTCGGGGGACTGGCAACCTAACCTAACCTATACCAGGATCTGATCATGGCATCCCAGAGAAATCGAGGGGAACCTTTGAAAATCGTAGTGCAACTAGTGCGTTTGTTATTTTTTTTCATTGAGCGTTTTAAAGCACTACTATTTAATGAAGGTCTGGAGTCGATATGATGATGGAACCCGAAGATAGTTGAGGGCACTCCTCAGCGATTCACAACAGTAATCGGGTGTTTGGGCTTGATTAATTTGTATTGATGAGAACTTTACACCTAGAAGAGTTGTGGCTATCATTAGAGGTTGATGATAAAGACAGTCAAGGGAACTCCTCACCGTTTTACAGTAGCTACCTTGTATTTGGATTTAATTCATTTCTGTTATTAATTTTATTCTTTTGTTTGTGAAGTAAGGGGATTAAAAATAAAACAAGTAGCTAGGTATAAAGTACGGATTAAAATATTATTTTATCGTCGTTGCTTTTGCCATTTGTTAGTATATTCTACATGTTTTGTGTATGAGCAAGCCAGTCCATCAGCGAAAGTCTTTAGAAAAAAGCTATACACGTCATTTAAATAGAAAAGAGAGAATTCAGCAAATTAAACTTGAAGAAAAAATTACAATTTGCAATTGTACCAAATCGCAAAACGGTGCTGCATGGAAATTGGAAGTTGTTTGTTGCAATTCTTGAAGAGTGAACAGGAGCGAGGTGTTAACAAGATATATTTTTATTCGAATGGTTGTTCTGGCCAAAATAAAAACAGACGTTAATTTTTGCCTTATATGTGTATACACCAAAATCTTTAAATTTGTCTATAACGCACAGATTTTTCGAGACTGGACATAGCCAGAGAACGAGGGAGGCTCGATGCATGCCTGTACTCAAAGGAGCATGAGAAATAAGTCCATTTACACACCTGATCGCACCTGATATATAATATAATTCTAAATTCCAAAGTCTCGGGAGAAAAATATACTAAGAAAGAATTGGAGCAAACAGATATTTTAGACATTAAAAAATGGGTAAATCCTTTGAATTGGCGTCGCGATATAGCTGGGAATACGATAAGCTGGTCTGATGTAATGTAAATTCATGTATCATCATCCCAACAGGACAATTTAAGGTTTTCTTTAAATGTGATTTTGATGAGGCATATTCTGAATTAAATATTTCAAATTCATTTCAAACCCAACGACGTGGGCGAAAACCTAAGACAGATGCTTTCATAGAAGATACTGTATTGGCACGTGCTTATTATCAACCTCTTCCTATAAGCAAGGCGTTGCATACAGATTTACTGTCTTTGTGCAATAGTGGAGCGATTCTACGGTATTTCCATCCGGTATTCCCAATAAACGTCTTAATTTTAATACATTTTGTGAGTTTTCTTTAATTATTACCCCGAAGATACAGACGACAAATTTATTTTACATAATCGGTTTTCAATGATTACGATAATATGACTACCAAAAATTTTCTATAAAATACGGGTTAGACTACTTTACCCTTTCATGGTTATTTAAAATTTTACCATAATAAGTCGGTAACTGAACATTACAATCTCTCTTTGTAATGAAAAAACACGTTTAATAATCCAGTAAAGCAATATTATATTATATTAGCCTATGATTTTATTAAGAAATTTACAATAATAATTCGGTAAGTAAACATTACTGCAATAAAATTGATAAGTCAGGATCGTAAGATCCATGGTCCGGAGCGAGACGGAATGGGACAAAATTAGCTTTTCCGTCATATAACAATATTACCTTTTGTTGAAGAGATATACCCCAAAAACACTAAATCATTTTTCCTGTAAAATTTGATGATTACCGGTTTATTCCCCGGGGACGTCGAAATATCCCAAGAGCATATTTTTTTCAGTCTTAGATCACACTTATAGACACATAAGTGTGGATTTGGGCGCACTGTAAAAGTATATTCACCCTTGCAATTGCCTTGTAATCATCTCGCGAAGTGTATTTTCAAACTTACATGACTCTTGCTGATACTTTTATAATGACAAATAAACTTACAAGTGACTTACAATGGCGCGCTGTAAGGGTAAATAACCTTAAAGTCCTCTTACTAATAAAATAAAATACAATTTTAAGTTTAATATCGCTTGTAGTCCTCTTTGAGATCTCCTAATAAGAGTGTTATCACAAACCACGAAGTCCTTGGAACTTTTGTGAAAATAATAAACTATTATTTAAAATTTATATTTCCTACAAAAGGCTAGTGTCTATATTTTCTAATTTCTTACTCATGTATTTGTCACGCACTAGGTATATGCGATTATTAGGTTGCGAAGTAGTTTTTCTCGATTACTTTGAAATTTTAATAACAATATTTTCACGGGCCTTTTCAAAAATGTGTCTTTTACTTTATATATTTTTTAATTATTTGTAAAATAATATCAAAATGTCGCCATTACGACCAACCACGACTTATAAGTGCTTTCTTAGAGCAATATAAGTCCAGTACTCTTGTCTAAGGTTTATATCGCACTCCTAAAAGCCAAATTAAACCTAAAACCACTGTCTACGCGGCCATGTTGCTTATATTTTTAGGGTTCCGTAATAAGTAAATCGAAGGATCTAAAAGAAACTTAATGATAATATGTACTAAATATTAAAATAGTCTATTACCTGATTTTATAACTATTTCTGGAGTCAACACAACAAAGAAAATAAATAACCCTTAATAGGGAATTGTTGTAGAACTTTTAAAGTGCTACTACTCTATAATATATCTTAGGTGAGATATATATCACACTTTTAAAGTACTAGTTTTACAGAAGTCTAATAAAACACTTAATATAGTATTAATTAAGGATCAAAGGAATTAGACTTGTAAAAGGCGCTTATAATGCCACTGCTCTTATTAATATTATATTATAAAGTTTTCTTAAATACGTCTATAAGACTGTTACAAGTATGAATGCTCTTAAAACTTAAATAGTCATAAAATAGCACTATTAGAGTTCCTGCCTTAATCAGAACACATATAAACATATTTAAAACCATAGCTCTTAAAAGCTTCTGTTTGTAAGGGTATTAAGGGTTTCTGACTTAATCAGAACACGTATAAACCTTGTATGAAACCATCGCTCTTAAAGCTTTTGTTTGTAAGGGTATTTTGCTAGCTGGGAGGGGCCACACATTTTTTATGTAGGGGCACATTTACAGCAGTTAGGGCACACATTAAACGTTCCACTCATATAACTCTAGGAGACACTTTCCTGCTGGGGTAACGTACACTATACTTTGTCATAAAACCTAAATGCAAAAGGACAGTGTGCCGTACAAACTCGCCAGCACTGGCTAGATATTCTAAAGCACCCATAGATTTAAATTATTTGACATAAGTCACAAAAAACAAATCACCATCATTATTATATGGTAAACTGATAGTTTTGCATTGGTATTTTAGTTTTTTCGCGCACTTCAACCGATTTTTTTTGCGTAAATAAAATTAAGTGCAGTGCAGTGTCATCCACCCTCATTTTTGTCGGACTGCCCGAAGATTTCAGGAGCTCTATCACAAAGTAAGTATATCATAACTATGGCTATAATGATCTCTATCGTCTGCATTGATGTTTCAAATTGGTAGGTTACAGCATGCGGAAATTGACTTTAGGAATTGCGGCAACGTTTTTTTTGTGATCCATCTTAAAGTCATCGTGGCTTAAAAAAATATTCATTACCAGTAAAGCGACACCTTAAGTATTGGCAGTTATTTTTTTGGTGGTTATGTAGGTAACAATGGCCGTCAATTTCGTCTCAAACTGGGTTAAAATTTCCATTAGTGGACAACGATTTAAGGGGCGGGAGCAAGGGGAGGGGAAGGGGTTACCCCCCTGTACCACCCCCACCCCGCGGAGCCCCTTGGTTATGGAGATATCCATGGTTAAAGTTTTGAGCACCACTCCCATGTTAAGACGACGCACCGTTCTTGATAAAAACAAATTATAGTATTCTAACCTCAAAACACTATATTCACAAAAAGCGTAGTCGACGGAGAAGACTATTTCTAGAACCTCTACGACCTCAGGCTGCGCGCTCGCTTCGCTCGCATTTTACATTACACACCCACTTTCTGTCACGAATGTCGTCGTCGCTCCGCCGGCCTTCGGCCTACGCTCCTCATGCCAGCTAGCAAGACTTTTCGAGATATAATTTTGGATTATATTTATTTTGGATTATATTTGACAAATTAGGAAAAAAATCGATTAATATAAAATAATCGATTATTGGTCGTCATAAGGGCACTATGAAAAAAAGACTTATAAAATTTCGCGACCAATTTCGAGGTAGCGCTCACTCGGCTCGCGCGTAGTTGGTCACAGTTCTAACCTAACCTAACCTATCACCACCTACCTTCAACATCGTTTTACGACAAACGGGTAATCGGAGAGATTATTTATAATCAAATTTTTTGCTCAGAAAAAATAATTGATTTTTTATGTAGAATGTCACATCCCTGCAGGTTCAGCACCTGGGCGCGAAATGACAATTCATACAACCTAAAAATCTGACTAATACTAATTATTGTCCGCGTATTGAAAATTTGTAAAAAGCTTTCTATTTATGTGTACTATCTACAAATAAAAATATGAACTTCGAAATTCTTGTCCACTAATGGAAATTTTATCCGTTTATTATTTTTCAAGAATGATTATTTTGCTGGAACACGGGAAAAAGGTGAATAATCAATTGCTTTTTTGTTAGCCCAAACCAGGACTTTTTCTGGCTGAGAAGGTCTTATACCCTTTTTTTGTTGATCTGAGTCTTATACACTAAGCTCTCCAAAGATATATATATATATATATATATATAGATAGCTACTAAAAAGATAGTAGTACAAACCAGAAGGTAAAGGGCACTAGAAAAAAACTTGTTTGAAAATGTTTTCAGTTTTATATTTGCATTACGAATTTAATAATGCTACATTAAACTAAAGCTCCAGAAACTTCTGAAAGCGTCACCGCGTCGTCGCAACAGCGCTATTCAACTCCGCAAAGCGCCTGAACGTTATTATTGCGCGTAACGTAACGTTATTATCGCATATTGCGCGCGCCGCCATTGCCGAGCCGGTGACGGTACCGTGGGGCGTTGTTAATCGACTTTCTTCTACGTGCTGTCAAGCGGATAAAAGCGTAAAGCTAATTATTCCTAAGTGCTCGAAACAATTGTTAAGTAATTAAAGCAGACTATACAACCCTAGCTGGTGTTACAATGCGTTTAAAGCCTGCAGAGCCTGACTCAGTTCAAAAAGTCATTATGTCTTTGAACAATAATAAAGCCCCAGGAATAGATCCAATTACAGCCATAGGTAGATATCAAAATGTTGGGCACGACAATCACCTCCGTGATTTCAAAATGAATCAAGTAATCTAAGCATATCATATATATCCATCTACACTTAAAACAGGGATTGTCAGACCATTATTCTAATCTATGGTCGGACCTATTACTATATTGCCTACTATTGACAAAATAATAGAGAAATACATTTGTAAACAAATACACGAATTCTGTGAAAAAAATAAAATCCTAAATGACAAACAATATGGCTTCCAACCAAAAAAGAATACCACACAGCTGCTATCCACGTTCACAGATAGTATTCATAAACACTTAGATGAAAAAAAGCACGTCTTAGTAGTATTTATAGATTACAGCAAAGCATTCGACACGCTCAGACATGACCGGTTACTAGTGTGTCTTCATGACAGCGGAATTAGAGGCAATCTACTTACGTAATATCTAATTGGTGCGAAAACTGACAGAAAATACATGGTCAAAGTCAGTGACGGGACTAGTGAACCGGTCATCGTAACGGAGGGAACGGCGCAAGGCTCGATTGTTGGGCCTCTGCACTACCTGACTTATGTAAATAGCCTTGTGAATGTCATAAAAAGTGCGAGATATACCAACTTGCCGACGACACCTGCCTTGTAGCCGCTGGACAGAGTGTTAGTGATGCCCAAAGACAACTACAGGAGGACTTTGATTTAGCGACTAAATGGTCTCATGACGCTACTACGACGCGATCTAGTATTAAATGCTAGTAAGACCAAGTTAATGTACATTAGTACCAGTCGAAATAGAAGCTCTTCCTTGCCTAAATTAACATCTCGATGCCATGAGTGTTTGCATGATAAAGTAGCCAAGCCTTGCAGCTGTGACTCCATAGATCTCGTTGATAGCCAAACATACCTAGGACTTACCATTGATAGCCGACTTAATTGGAAGGAGCACATTAACGGCGTTTGTGATAAACTTAGATGTATATTTGCTAAATTCTCTATTATAAGATGCAAAATTCCATATCAAACCCTGTTAATGCTTTACAAAGCCCTGGCCGAATCAACGATATCCTATGGTCTGTCGAGCTACGGTAGGACATATAAGAGTCACCTTGATCAAATTTACGCACTCCAACTACGTATATTATAAGCAATTGTCCCGCATAACATTAAGAAGAAATACATAAATGACTACCATACGTTATTTGTATTCTGTAAGATATTACTTACACATGACACAACTAAATATGTACTTTTAAAAGAAGAGTTTTTCAATGAAAATTTAAAGAAAACCAAAACCATGAATATGAATGAGATTAAGACTTGTAGCGTCCTCAATGCTAAGCTGTTACTTCCAAAGTATACGAATTTGCACGGCAAGAGATCGCTAAAGTATATAATACCTTACCTTATTAATCAAAAACCTACATCATTCAGGGATAAATTAACTCAGAAAAACATAAAATACAAATTAAAGCAACATTTTTACAAAATATTAGCACCGAAGATAGATTTGATGTTTATTAATCAAAATAATATTGAATTAAAGATATTAATTCATCATAGATGAATACTTTAAAGCATACACTATAAAGCAAAAGTAATACAAACCAATCATAACATAATATAAAAAAAAAACAAACATTACTAAGTAATATACTTTTAGGAACAACCTGTACCATTTAAAACTTCAAAAAATCAAAATCAAAATGTATTTATTTGCCAGAATGTAGGTTTACAAAGTATGATCTTAAAACTATAATGGACCCTTTACATTCTACCATTACATAATATCGTGTGCAAATATTTAATTTTAATCTGCACTAAATTATTGTTGTAGTCATGTGCATTCAGAACCAAATAAAATAAGAACAATAAAAGTCAGCAACTCATGTATCGATTTGATTTCCTCCACTACTTCTGTTTTTTATGAACGGACGGTCGGATTGGTCACCGAGGCTCGCATGTTGGTATTAGATATTATTTCGCCAAATACCCGTTGTAACTTTTGTGGTTGTTTCTTTATTTTTAACCAAGTACCTACTTAAGTGGATCTAATTCTAAATGATGTAGTCGATGATCTTGGTGCACGGTAAAACTCTAATGAGTTTATGTTGGCACCAACTTAAATGTATGATGTGTACATTTGTATACTACTGAATAAATAAATAAAATAATAATAATAATAATTTATTTTTCAACACACTCATAAAGGGGTGTGATACGTGATTTCGAAAAGTGAAACACCGAAGATCACGTCCCCGTAAGTTCACGAATACAAAAATGCACGCTGCCACGAAAAACCATACGCCGCAGCCATGGGATCTGGAAGAACTAAATCTCTAATTTCACCTATTCTAAACACTTAACAACGAATGCACGCTACCACGAAAAACTGAACACCGTAGCCATGCGATCTCGAATAACTAAAGCTCGAAAAGTCATTGTAAAAAGTATTCAATAATTTAACAATTAATCCAACATTAACAATCAACCAAACAAACATTAATTGAGAAAAAAAAAACATTTGTCTTATTTTGTTGATTTGAGGTTGAAACGAATAGACTTTTTAAGATGACTTTTCGAGCTTTATTCGAGATCGCATGGCTAACGGTGTTCCGTTTTGTGGTAGCGTGCATTCGTTGTTAAGTGTTTAGAATAGGTGAAATTAGAGATTTAGTTATTCGAGATCCCATGGCTGCGGCGTATGGTTTTTCGTGGTAGCGTGCATTCTTAGTTAAGTGTTTCGTATTCGTGAACTTACGGGGACGTGATCTTCGGTGTTTCACTTTTCGAAATCACGTATCACACCCCTCATAAAGTGGCTCTAATTTCACCGCAATTAGGCACATAATGACACCTGGAGGCCTACCACGAGCTCTTAACGCGATCCATTTTAGGACCTAAACTGAACTGTTCTTCTAATTCGTACCATGACGTCAGTTTAACGATTCAATTTAGGTCATGCCATCTGACAGCGATTGATCCCAAACTGAGTCGCAAGTTTTGGTTTCATTCATTCAATTTTGTACTAGTTTGGTACCATGACGCATTTGTTTTTCTCTAACGAATGTCTGATGAACAGCTTTAGTTTGAGTTGTTTGAGGAAGATTATAACTAAGTTAAAAACAAATAAAACGTTACTTGCGTCTGAGCGTGTCTGACACTAAAATGTGCGCGAAACAAAGTTATTTGATACTAATAGCGTTGTCTTTTTCAGCAAAAACGTTTCAAACGCGGTTGCGGCACAAATTGCAATCTTTCATTCACTTTTTAACCGACTTCGAAAAGGAGGAGGTTCTCAATTCGTCGGAACCTTTTTTTTTATTTTTATTTATTTTTAAGTAAGTGTGTATGTTCCCCGATTACTCGAAGATGGCTGGACTGATTTGGATTTTTTTTTGTTTTTTTGTTTGAAAGGGTATACTTCCCAGGTGGTCCCATGATCATCAAGTCAGGATCTGATGATGGGATCCTGGAGAAATCGAGAGAACTCTTCAAATTTTATGGGCACACTTGAACCGATTTCGGTAATTTTTGAAAGAGTACATTCTCGGAGTGGTCCCATTTCAATTTGGTGAAGATCTGATGAAGGACTTCGGAGACAGGCAATGGAACTCCTCAATAAATGATAGCAAGTGGCCAGTTCATTTGCTATCATTTATTGAGGAGTTCCGTTTGCTGAAATCTCATGTCTGTGTATTGTTTACACCAGTTCATAACATAACATCACGCCGGTACATGTGAACCACTAAAAAGTGAAAAAAAAAACTTTTTACAAAAAAATAAAACCGACTTCAAAAAACACAAAAAAGTGAAAAATAACTTTAACTTCAGAAGTTGGTGACAAAAAAACTAAATCAATCAAACAAAGGTCACCAAAAAAAGTTTTAGTAAAAAAGTTTTTTAACGATCCAAATGCTGCTGAGCGTATTGGACGTCATGGTACGAGTTTGAGCGATGCAGTTTAGGAACCTAAACCGGGTGTCGAGTCTGCTCTTACAATAGTGTCACAATGATCTATAATTGATTTCATAATAATTGTTGATCGATGACAATGGTCATTTTGCTAAAAATTCGTAATCTGCTAAATTTATAATGGTCGATCATTGTTCGGTCAATGGTCTCGTAATAGAATTGTGTTGTAATGACATTGTTGTATTGCCATTATTAAAAAACCGTAATGGAAATGATTTTCGAAAAACTAGAATTAAATTTGAACATCTAATCATGCCAGATTTCATTTATATATGTTTTGACATATTATTTATTAGTGTTCTATGCAATCTGAAGTAGTATGAAGTTCGTAAATAGCAAAAAACAATAAGTTAAAACTATACAATTCAATAATATTTATCTGTTTAGCTGTCAAAGTCAAATGTGACATTACTGTCTACTGACGTTTTATCTGTTTTTATTTCTAGCGGTCGGTGTTTTGATTTATTTTCATTTAAGTGTTCTAAATTATCTTTAATATAGAAGCCTATATTTATAGCAATACAAATTGGTGCTAATTGAGCAAATTTCGGCTGGAACTGTCAATATTTTAGCAGATTACCGCGTAAGTCAGTCATTCATTTGTCATTGTGTACGAGATTACCATTCTATGCCATTTCTTTCAATGGAGTGTCAGTGGTTGAACATTGGAAAGTCATAATGATGCCACTATGTTAAAAGATTACCAAACTGGTCAAAATAAACAATTATGAGATCAATGATAGACTATTGTGACACTATTGTAATAGCAGACTCGCCCCCCTGAACTGTCTTGCTTTTGAATCGTTTTTAATTAGATCATGGTAGGCCTCCTGCAATCAAACTGTGACTTTTTCATTGCCATTATTCACAAGTGAGTTATAGGTTTTTTTATTGGTTGCTTTGTTCTCTAAAAAAGTTTCGATACAAAAAAGATCGTGTTCAATAGTACAAATAAATTAATTTACCTATTGCTTGCTTATTTCATGCAACTTCGTATTTAATAGTACATTATTGCAAAAGCCGTGAAATTGGCAATTGCAACCCGAGTATGAGTTTGAAGACCGAGCCATAGGCGAGGACTTCACTAATACAAGACAGGCAAATGCCATTTCCGCCGAGGCATATATATAGTGCTTTTCTCAAAAGAATGCAGGGAAATAAAACATACTTTTTATATAATACATATAATTTAATTAATATTAAAAGTTACATTAGTCGTATTACGGCAAAAATACAACTTTACAGTTTTAGTTTTAGCAATCTCATTAAAATACGCCAAAAATACTGTTTCGGAGAAAATGTTCTTTTTTCTCGTTTAAATTCCAAATCATAAAATTTCAGAACTTTTATGTATTTTTCTTTTGACTTTGCTGGAAGCAGGTTTTCCATTGCCAATTTGGCTTTTGATCTTAAATCTGATGGAGTACAATTAATCTCTATTTCATTCTCTGAACCGTTGGAACTCATTTTACTAATTACATTTATATTTATTAGGTATGTAAATAATAAATCAAGACGAATTTTCAGCTTTGCCGCCAATTTTCTATTTATCATCTGTGCCGAAAGGCAAACGCATTTATGGCTATACAGCCACGTGCTAAGCAAAGAGACTTACTTTGGTATGCCAAGAATGTTATAAGAGATCCAATCAAAGAGTATATTCAATAACCCCAGCACGCCGTTTCATACAACCATAGACTTAGATTAAACTATCCGTATAGACGAACTGACGGCTCGATAAAGCGTGACCAATTTGGATTTGTCAGTGTGTGGGTTAGTTAGTGATGTACCTTTTACTTTGGATGACTATCGATAAGTGATTTAAGTTCGACCCTGAGAGAAAGATATTCCAAAGACTATCTTTGTCCACATTATAATTTTGACATTATGTTAAAAAACTGTAAATACATTAAAAATAAAACAATCAATTTTTTTCTTTACATTTTATTGAAATCGCTAATTTTTTCATTGACCTTTAAACAGAACTTTAAACGGAATTATCTTCTAATATACATATAATATAAGAAGTACAGCTTTGCAAGTTGTAGATTTCTCAAAACCTTGACTGATTTTATTATTTTCACGAATAAACTTTTCAATCTTTAGACAAAGTTGAGACAAATTATACAAAACAATTAGTTTATGTATTTGTTAAAAGTTAATTTACACCAAAATCATGTAAATTATCAACAAAAGCATTGGTATTATTTTACATTTTGTACAGGATAAAATACAAATTTAAACCAAAAATAAACGCGTCATAGCAGTGATGACTTCCTGAATATTTGCCTGTGAAAAGTGCAATTTTCAGGATTATTTCTATGATTGACACCACATTCACTCACAGAGCAAGTAACCATTGTTGAATACAATTGTATGTACTGAAAATAAACCACGATGTACGCTAAAAATCCAAAATACTGAGGATTTGATTCCCCGCGTGCCGACTTGTGCCGACTTGGTGTCGATCTGTCATTCAAAACCGGTCACAATGAAATTGGAATCACTATCCTTTTCTATCTTGCTATATTTCCGTAAGGGGTTTTCTTCTCCCTCACACGCTTTGTTGGTCTATATTTACTAAGTCTATGCATACAACATTGCTGGAGCGTTGTAATTTTCCAAATTCAAAAAACGCTCCTGCAATGGATTTGTGTTTCTTTGTCCGTAAATTCGATATTTCGCGTGTTCTTTTGTAGAAAATAATGACATTAATATTTCAGTGCATGTTTGAGAAAATAGATAATTTGAAGTTGTACGTTTTTAATTCGAATTCCCCATTTTGTACGTGGCTAAAACGTTATCCGCGAAAAGCCAAAAAAATATAAACCTCATTCTTTTAGTCTATGGCCGATCGCCATTGTTAGATGCGCGCGCATAGGAAAACTGATTAATTTTTCCCGCCATTGCGAAAACTTTTTCACAATTCGTTTTTACTGTTGAAAATGATTTTTAGTATTATTTTCTTCACAAGTGTGTTAAAAAACGTCGTATGATACACGTGTGTATTGATGATTACCGTCCTCGGGTCTCAATGGCGCCTCAGCGGTAATAATCACCAACATTACACACTTGTACCATAATGTACTATTATTTTTAAAAAGCTAAGGTATTTTTCGATAATGTAGTTGTGAAGTATGATAAAAAAGAATGTAATGAAACATGAAAGTTTTGAATTCAGATGCCGCCAACCGAAACAAAGTTCCGCCTCTCAAGCATTGTCGTGAGTGCCGTGGTTTTCATCTCGCTATGTGGTTAGTACTCATAGAGATTATTTCGCTAACTTTCGCATTTCTAATAAAGTGAAAACTTTCGCAATAAACGTTGAGGGTTGTTGTTCTAGCTAGATCGAGCTATTTCGGTTGTATTTGTCGGTATCGTGATGTGCCTCTGTGTTCAACGTTTTACAGATATTTATCCGGTCTAGAAGCTTTTACGAACCACCCATTTCATACCGAGTTTCCTCCGTGCCTCGGAAAGCACGTTAAACCGTTGTCCCGGCTGTCATCTTTGACAATCGTTACAGGTAGTCAGTAACCCGGAAGTCTGACAACCAGTCTTACCAAGAGGTCTGACCTCCAAAACCCAGTTAGTTCTGGGTAATACGCCAGAACTAACTGGGTTGTGGAGGTCAGATAGGCAGTCGCTCCATGTTTCGGATGGCCAGACCCTGGGGTCCAGTCAACCTGGGACAATCTCGCACAATAGTAGACGGGCGCTCCTTGCAGTACTTGCTGGTGGCGCACGCCTCCACGCACCCCTGAATGCGTAGGGTATGGTCGGGTACCGACGACTTAGCAGGGCAGGACCTCGGAGGAGAGGGGTAGGCAGGCACCGTGGAATAATAACACAATATTCTTTCTTCCTAAGGTTCGGTGTTCCCTAGGTTTCGGCTTGTCCCTTTTTCTTGAGTTAATACAAGGCGGCAGGCGGTTTCAGGGCTTTGCCCCCTGTCCGCGGAAGCTTTACCTGGGCCCGCCACTGCGGAGCCCGTTTCCATGTTGGACTTTATTGTCCCAGGTCCTGTCGGGCGCGTGAATGCAACATGCGCCCGTGTGTGTGGTTGCTATGTTGTAAACTGTAGGCGCGCCACAGCGCTGTTTTCTTCACGACACCTCGGCGGTCTGTCCCCGCCAGGTGAGACCCGAAGGAGGCCCGGCGGAGGACAACCAGCGACAGAGGTGTCGACTTACAGCGCACCTACAGTGGATGTGGTTCCCGCCCGCCCCACTAACCAGAGCTAGGCAGGGGTACGGGCTAAGGAACCGACGAGTGTGTGGGCGGTATTGTATTGTGTAACACCGCCCAGTCTGTGCGTCGGTCGCGAGCCCGCGCCGCATCCCTTCGCGTGAGTCTACGCAGGAGCGCATACAGGATTTCCTTTAGGTGGGGCAATTTTTGTTTGATCTTACGGAAAATTTATAAAACAAAATGATTTTACTTAATAGACATAAAGCGTCAATTTTAGTAACAAAATGAACTAAGGCTCCAAGAACGAGCGAAACGAGCTCCTCGGGCAGGTTTAGACCTTTCAAATGAGTTACTAGATCGACCCTCGGATAGAGGCAACATTCAAGAGGGGGTTTGTCTCCACCGATCATGGTATCAGATCACGATAGCCACGGATCACGCCGAGTTGTATCCACTGATACCGTTATCCGTTTCCCTCGTTATCTTGTTACCCACTGATCACGATATCCGTGGCGACATGAAAAAAAAAAAACAAAATCGAAACAGATCACGGTGTACAGAGACAAGAAATAAAATAAAATATTTGGTGCTCTAAAACACTGTAAGTACGCAAAATTATGATACACTTAGAGCAGGAAAGTATATTTCCTGAGACAGATGAATATCATTATTCAACAGCGGGAAAATCTATACATATAATAAAATCGTTGAGACCAAAAAATCTGTTCATTGAAGATTAAAAAAAAAAAACCAGCCAGGGTGACTTGAAATAAGTAACTGAACATATTAAAACCATTTAAAAAAATTTTGTTTGTTTGTTTGTTTGTTTGACCGCGCATCACGTAAAAACTGCTGATCCGATTTTGTTGAAATGTTCACAAATCTGTTTAAATACATTTAGAATAACATATAGGCTATAGAAATTTTGGATTTTTTTGGAAAAAGGGGGTGAAAAGGGGGGGTAAAGTTTGTATGAAAAAAAAAATTAGATTGTTCTAAAATCATGAAACTCAGAATAAATACTTATTAATAAAAATAAAGAAATACCTGTCTTAGCATTTTTTTAAAATCTCCCAGAGGCGCAAAAAAGAGGGTTTTGTGTTTAAAATTAATAAACTTCAAACACCTATACAATCAAAACCAATGAAGTGTAACCTTTTAAAGTTGCTACATATACTCCATATCTAATACAGGTAAACATAATTTCTCAGTTTTCTTGAAATTTGATTTTTGAGGTGAATACGCACAAAATAGTGGAACTCAAGAAAATCAACTTTCTTCGGTAAAAGTAGTTACTACGAAATGTTTGTGCGCGCATCACGTGAAAACTACTGCATAGGCTTCTTAAATATTTATGGTATATATTATCACGCTACTTCCTTAAGGGGGTAGGCAATTTAACATTATGTCCGTATACTTCAATTGTTTGACGTTTCAGTCATGACGTAAGTACATGAGAACGGCTATTTGTAACTTATATCGACGAAGTAAATAGCCTAGCGGTTTCATGACCGCTCTGCAAACTACAGGGTTGCAGGTTCAAACCCCGCAACATTATTTTCACTTTTTGTGATTTGTTATTTTTTTTTTGAGGCTGTTAGATTGCCTATATTTCTTTTTGTATTTAAATTGTTTGCATTTTTATATTTCTTACTTTTTCGTGTTTTTTTTTTCCAAAAAGTAATAGAGAAGTATGGAAGAAGAATACAATCATGCCGCGCCGACCCCAAATAAATTGGGATAAGGAGCAGGAGTATGATGATGATTTCTCCAAAAAGTAGTAAAGCGAACGGAAGCCTGATAAATTCACGTGTTCTTGACGTGCAAGAACTGAGCTGTGCATACGCAGTTTACGTAGATTATATTTACAGCTATATTGTTATTGGCCTCATTCCATGCATCTTGGTGAGAATTTAAGACCTGCCTGGACTGTCATCAAAGGTCTGACGGTGGAGACAAAAGTCAGTTGCAAGAGGTTCGCAACAGTTTGCAGCAGCCAAATCGTGTTTGGGCTCATTTCATGGACCTTGATGAAAACTTTAAACTTAGCTAGAGTATGACTTTCATCGAAGGTCGACGATGGAGACGGAAGGCAGTTGCAAGAGGTCATCAAGAGTTTACAGCATCTATATCGTGTTTGGGCTCATTTTATGCACCTTGATGAGAACTTTCGACGTAGATGGAGTATGACTGTCATCAAGTGTCTAAGGATGATAACGTAAGGCTGAGGAGGCTAGAGCACGCCACGATAGTGGCGGTAAGTCCCCTCTTTGAGGAATGGCTGGAGAGACGCCACGGCGTCCTCACCTTCCGCCTGACGCAGGTTCTTACCGGACACGGATGTTTCGGTAAGTTCCTGCACCGAATCGGGCGGGAGGAGACGCCCGGGTGTTTCCATTGTGAGGATCGACCGGAGGACACGGTGGAGCACATGGTGGAGGTGTGCCCTGCTTGGGTGGAGCACCGCCGTGTCCTCGAGGTGGCGATCGGCGGCGGCGACCTCTCGCTTCCTGGTCTCGCTCGGCCCTGGTTCGTGCCATGGTCCGGAGCGAGACGGAATGGGACGCCGTCACCTCCTTCTGCGAAGCAGTCATGCTAGCGAAGGAGGTGGCGGAACGTGAGAGGGAGATATCTTCACGTCCCGGCCGCCGCGGGAGACGCCCCGGGCGTCGGGGGCCACGTGGTGGCTTCCGGCCACCGTAGGCGCGGGCCTGTGGACGGGGAGCTATGGGCTAGCTCGCCGTCCGTCCGTCTCATGACGACAGGCCGTGTCGACGGCGCGTTCGTGTTCCACGCGCGCCCCCAAAGAGAGTCAGCAATAGGGAAGGGGTCCGCAAGGGCCGAAGCCTGCCGGGGCTGCGGGACTATTCGAAAGAGATACCGTGGCCCCGGAACACAAAGGGCGAGGAAGGGACATGGATGGGTTTTAGTCAGTAAAAGTCTGACACTTCTCCCGCTCCGCCCAGAGCGGGAGGAGTAATTTGATGATTTCCCATACTAAAAAAAAAAAAAAAAGGCTGAGGAGGCTGGCGAGGGAAGCCCTTATTTAGAAAAACTGAATATTTTAGCGATTAATTCAAATATTTCAGAGAAATTAAATTGTTACCTACTTGATTCGATTCTATACTATACCTAATATTATAAAGCTGTGTTTGTTTGGTTGGTTGAACACGCTAATTTCAGGAACTACTGGTTCGAGTTGAAAGTATCTATTACTGTTGGATAGCCCATTAATCGGGGAAGGCAACAACGAACAACAACGTTACAACGTTTATATAAAATCACGCTACAATCAATAGGAGCAGAGCATCAATGAAAAATGTTGCAAAAAAAGGAAAAAATATTCTTTTTGAGATCTTTCGTTGCGTGCGCTGCGTAAACGGTTAAAGTTACGCAACAATCGTGTATGACGGAAAAAATTCTATAAAAATCCGCGATAGCATTATTATGTGTATCTTTTAAGGGTGTCTCACACTCTCTCTAACCATCTCTCTGTCTCTCTTATATAACGCAGACGAAGTTGCGCGGGTCAGCTAGTAACACAATAAATGTCGGACACTGTCTAGAAAAATTAAGAAAATAATTATTGTGCCTATTTACCCGACTGCGCCAGAAGGAGGGTTATGTTTTTCGAGAGTATGTATGTATAATTGTTTGGCACGCTCTGTGGCCTGAATACCTCGATGGATTTTAGCTTGAGAGGTGTCGTTAGATTCGTATTTACTGTGAGAGTGACACTGGGTATATCAAAATAAAAAAAACCTTTAGGCACATAGTCTACTTTACCAAAAATACCACTTTCCCAATATGACCACTTTTTCATAATGACCACCGCAATGCACATAAATTCTACTTTACCAGAATGAACACTTTTTCAATGACTTATTCAGTGGAAGGGGAGGGGAGGGGGGGGGGGGAGGCATTTCGGATGACAGCTGTCAAAATTAGAACGGCTATATCTCGGAAACTATCGATCTTGGATTAGTCATGTGTAGGGACAAGTGATAGGTCTCGATGAGATTTACATTTCAGATGACAGCTGTCAAAATTAAAACGGCTGTATCTCGGGAACTATCGATCTTAGACTAATCGTCTGTAGGGACAAGTGATAGGTCTCGATGAGATCTACATTTTGGATGACAGCTGTCAATATCGCGATTACGTACATCGGGATTTGATGAGTCGCGATAAGGTTTGTTTGTCGTAGATTCCGTGTATCGGGTTTATGTGAGTCGAGATCTGTCGCACTAACGTGCATCCGAGCTGGCGTGTTTCGAAATTACGTAGCCGACTCAGCGTAGTTGGTAGGTACTTTGCGTGATGCAGTTTAGGAATTAGCGTAGTTGGTACTTTGGTACTTTGTGAGCTTGTCTCTTTGCGAAGTTGGTACTATGAAAAAAAATAATCGGACAGGTGCATGAAGAGTACCTAGAGTCTGGCCAACGAAAGCTGTCCAAGAAAAAAGGCGGGAATTAATTACAAAAAATCACCAAAAGGATTAAAGTTTTATAGTATTATTTAAAATCATTATTGAAAATCAACAGTATTTTTTTTGTCAGTAAATGATTAGTTTTAAAACAAGAGAAATTTACTTAAATGAATATAAAGAAATAATATGCAATGGACAATTCTATTTGAATCATGTTAGTTTTAAAACCTTACTTCCTATAATAGCAGAAAATAAAACTACTTACCATTTTAAATGTGAAAATACCACCAATTTTTTTCGCCAGATGGCGCCACTTAATTAATAGTAACAATAAATTGCCTAAGTATAAAATAAACCGGACCGGCCAACCGGCAGTCCGGCACTCCGGCAGTCCGGCCGAAACAACGAATGAAAATAATACAAAATTTAAGATTCGTCGTTTCGGCCCACTACTGGTCCCAACACCTGTAGGCCGATACGACGAATACTCCTATGTGTGAATCGAGTCTGTAGACGTTTCGGGAAAGTAGACGTTTCGGGAAAGTAGACGTTTCGGGAAAGTAGACGTTTCGAGAAAGTAGACGTTTCGGGAAAGTGGACGTTTCGGGAAAGTAGACCTTTAGGGATACAGTCGTTTTGGTAAAGTGGTAGTTTTGGTAAAGTAGACTTTATGTGCCTAAAGGAAAAAAAACCCGACTGCATAAAAAATAACTAATAACTTAAAATAAAAACTGAAAAGAAATAAAAAACATAATTAAAAAACCCGACTGCATAAAAAATAACTAATAACTTTAAATAAAAACTGAAAAGATAAAAACAAGTTCAAGAAACAGGACATATTGACTGCAACAGTCGGAACCCATTAAATAATCTAGACTAAAATCATTACATCCAATATGGGTCCCGACTGTTGCAGTCAATAATATATATATATATAATATAATTTTTTAAATTATTATTTTTATTTTACCCTTTTTTTATTACACTTTTTAGTTACTTAGATATACCATTCTTTATCGAGCCGTTCAGGCTGCAGAGCGAGCCAAACATTTGAATTTGGCGCCAAAACTCCGTCATTTTGTTTCTTTTTTATTTTGATATACCCAGTGTCACTCTCACAGTAAATACGAATCTAACGACACCTCTCAAGCTAAAATCCATCGAGCCGTTCAGGCCACAGAGCGTGCCAAACAATTATACATACATACATACATACATACTCTCGAAAAACATAACCCTCCTTCTGGCGCAGTCGAGTAAAAAACAAGTTCAAGAAACAGGACATATTGACTGCAACAGTCGGGACCCATATTGGATGTAATGATTTTATTTTACAACCCTCCAAGCGCGTAAAGGTGTAGGAATGACTTTGACCTTGAAAAAATAATTTCATACACCTTTATGAGCTTGGAGGGTTGTATTGATGATTTTGATGATTATTATTCTGTAACTACATACGTCTTACAGCCGCGATTCATAGTTTAATCAACATACAACCTGACACTGACCTGCAAATTGCAAAAAACATAAGAAAATTTGAATTTCGCGGGCTACCCTGGCGCATTCACCTTAATCTGTGACTGGTTTACAAGAAAAAACTGACCGCGATAATTTCAGATTTTTTGTCGAGTGTAATTTTGTTCGGTTTTATATAAATTTATTAAGAATGTCCAGTGACAGTGAAGAGTTTGACGTCGAGCAAAGAGCAAAAGACATAATATATAATCTTTTGCCGCCAAAAACGCGGAAGATTTACCTTAAAACTTACGAAAGTTCTATGGACTGGCGGAATAATAAATGTTTTTGTACTAAATTGACTATTTTTCTCGCACTCAAAGTGAAAAGTACAGTTTGCACCTCGAAACTAAACGCCAACATAATATACCCTCGGTTTCATTGACTCACTCGCACGCTCGGGAGTCAAACTACCTCTGGTAGGTATAATATTATACGGTGGAGCACACTGTGGAGGTGTGCCCCGCTTGGGTGGAGCACCGCCGTGTCCTCGAGGTGGCGATCGGCGGCGGCGACCTCTCGCTCCCGGCCCTGGTTCGTGCCATGGTCCGGAGCGAGACGGAATGGGACGCCGTCACCTCCTTATGCGAAGCAGTCATGCTAGCGAAGGAGGTGGCGGAACAGGACAGGGAGAGATCCTCACGTCCCGGCCGCCGCGGGAGACGCCCCGGGCGTCGGGGGCCACGTGGTGGCTTCCGGCCACCGTAGGCGCGGGCCTGTGGACGGGGAGCTATGGGCTAGCTCGCCGTCCGTACGTCTCATGACGACAGGCCGTGTCGACGGCGCGTTCGTGTTCCACGCGCGCCTCAAAGAGAGTCAGCAATAGGGAAGGGGTCCGCAAGGACCGAAGCCTGCCGGGGCTGCGGGACTATTCGAAAGAGATACCGTGGCCCCGGAACACAAAGGGCGAGGAAGGAACATGGATGGGTTTTAGTCAGTAAAAGTCTGACACTCCCTCCTGCTCAGCCCAGAGCGGGAGAAGTCATTTGATGATTTCCCATCCTAAAAAAAAAAAAAAAAAGGTATAATATTATGGCTTCGTTTAGTCCCTCGATATAAAATATACTATTAAATAAGTATAACTTCTTTTCGTTTGGGAAAGTAGGTAGACAAATAAGTTTCGAAAAAAAAAATATTTTATTACTTGTCTCTGTACACCGTGATCTGTTTCGATTTTGTTTTTTTTTTTCATGTAGCCACGGATATCGTGATCAGTGGGTAACACGATAACGAGAAAATCGGATAATGGTATCAGTGGATACAACTCGCCGTGATCCGTGGCTAACGTGATCTGATACTGTGATCGGTGGAGACAGACCCTCAAGAGGAAGTAGGCTGCAAGAGCGAGCGTAGCGATCTCGAAATTTTTATGACACCTTGCCTTGGACAGGCTAGAATAGTTTCGATCCTTCATATAGGAGTTCCTTGGTCGACTTTTATATAAATTCAAGAGAAAGTAGTCCGTAGAGCGAGCGAATCGAGCTCGATAATTTTAGCACTCTACCTTGGGCAGGTTACAATTGTTTAGACCCTTTATACAAGAGTTACTAGATCGACCCTCAGACAAAGGCAACATTCAAGAGCAAGCAGGCTACAGGAGCGAGCGTAGCGAGCTCGAAATTTTCATGACACCTTGCCTTGGATAGGTTAGAATAGTTTCGATCCTTCATAAAAGAGTTACTTAGTCGACTTTTAGAAAAATTCAAAGAGAAAGTAGTCTGTAGAGCGAGCAAAGCGAGTTAGAAAATTTTAACACTTTTACCTTGAACGGTTAGAATTGTTTCGACCTACTGGAGTTACCTGGGCCTCATAAAGACAAAGTCAAGACTCAAGAAAAACTAGGCTGCAAGAGCGAGCGAAGCGAGCTCACAATTTTTTTACATCATTGCCAAAGATAATTATGCTATAATTGCATATAAGGCCTCGGGGCTCCTAATTTATTTCAGGCTCTGTTTATACCGGTCGATCATGCAAAAATCCAATAAGAGTGCCAATCCAGAGATAGAAAAAAGGAGCCCTTTAATATTTTAATTTGAGTGATTCCATTTTACGCTACAATTTATTACGTACAATATCATTCTATGGCATCAGGCAGGAAAAGCTATAACTTTTAAAAATCCTGAGCTTCTAGGGGCAGCTGCCTCCTCAACCGCACAACGCCGCGCCTATTGTGTAGTGTGTGTGGAGTCTCAGTGTTTGAGTATGTCGCGTGTAGGTGAAGCGACATATTCGGGTGGTTAGTCCGGTGGTGGGGTGACGTCACGCACGTCCGTCACGAGGTCACGTGGTAGGCGCCTTGGTAGGCGTCAGGCGGCCAGGCAGAGGCGTCGGCGCGCGCGAACATATTGGACGCGAGGCGGCCGCAGAAGTCCTCCAGGCTCTCAATGTTGAGGTCCCGCTGGACGACGGTGTTCCTCAAGTAGCGAGGGGCAGCGACGATCTTCCTTAGTGTGATGTTTTGTTGGCGTTCAAGTTTCAGCTTGCTCCTCTCGCTCGTGAGGGCGAGCCAAGCTGGGGCGACGTTTGCCAATGCCGTGACTGTGCGGTACGACACATGGCGCAGCGCTGTGTTCGTGATCCCATCTGCACCTGGGGCCTTTCTCGGCTGGAGGATGGCGCGTCTCACTGCATTTGGCGAGAAGGAAATTGGTCCCTCATCTGGAGCTATCGGCGAGGCGAAATAGTCTCCAAGGTGCCTCTTGACTGCTGCGATGTGTTCTTTGTCGTTGGTTGGGTTAGGCTGTAACTGACTCCCAAGTTGATGGGCGCGGCGGGCGCGCTGTCAACACTGCTTCCCAATTTGGGGGGCCCGAGCTCCGCCTGCAGGCGGTTGTACGTCGGGATCGTGCGATCGATGGCCCTTTATGGGGCCCCGATATGGGCGACCGACCTGACGGCCCGCACAATCGCAGTCCTGCGCAGACCGCAGAGAGCGATGGCCGTCAGAGTCGTACGGGGATATCGCACGATCTCGTACGAGGCGGCTTGCGTACTGGCCGGATCCCCGCCGTGGGACCTGGAGGCGAAGACCCTCGCGACACTGTACCAGTGGCGCGAGGGGGCCAAACATCGGGGCGAGAGGCTGGTGCACCGACAGATTACGGTGTACCGGTCTCAGCTCCGACAGGTCATGGTGGTGGAATGGCGGGGGAGGCTAGAGCTTCCCACCGCCGGCCTCGACACAATCGAGGCGATCCGGCCAGTACTCGACGACTGGCTCGGGAGGAGGCACGGCTCCCTGACGTTTCGGGCGACGCAGGTGCTCTCGGGGCACGGCTGCTTCGGGAAGTACCTGTGTCGCTTAAGCAGGGAGCCGGACGCCTGGTGCCATCACTGCGTCCACTGCACGGAGGATACGGCGCGGCATACGCTGGCCGAGTGTGCCGCGTGGGATGAGCCGCGCCGTGCCCTCGTAGTAGAGGTTGGAGGAGACCTGTCGCTGCCGGCCGTCGCTCGCGCGATGGTTGGCAGTGCAGAGTCCTGGGACGCAGTGGTGTCCTTCTGCGAAACCGTCATGTCGCAGAAGGAGGCTGCGGAGAGGTTGAGGGAGGTCGAGACCGCCCTCCCGACCCGCAGCAGACGCACCGGGCGTCGGCAGAGGGCTGATAACGCCCTCTTCCGGCCCCCCTAAGTAGGTCCAGGGGCGACGGATTCGGAGACATCCGTCGCCCCCCATGACACTGGACCCGAGACGGCGGCGCGTCGTGTTCCACGCGTGCCTCTCAGAGACGTAGCGGGGGGAGTTTTACACCTCACTCCCCCCGGGACGAGGCCCGCAGGTCGAGCGGGCCGGCACTAGTCCGGGGCAGCGGAAGTCGCATCAGATCCCGCTGCCCCCCGACGCAAGTGTGCGATGGAACACCGGTGTGGTTTTAGTCAGTACGAGTCTGACAGACCCCTCCGCTCTCCCCAGGGCGGAGGACATCCATTGAGGATTTCCACATCGTGAAAAAAAAAAAAAAAAAAAGGCTGTAACTGACTGGGATCACACATTGTGGTCGGGGGAGTCCGGATCGCTGTCGAGTCAACCATGAAGTACCTTGGATTGGTGCTCGACAGCCGTTGGGACTTCGGCCCCCACTTTCAGCGGCTGGTGCCCAAGTTGATGGGCGCGGCGGGCGCGCTGTCAACGCTGCTTCCCAATTTGGGGGGCCCGAGCTCCGCCTGCAGGCGGTTATACGTAGGGATTGTGCGATCGATGGCTCTTTATGGGGCCCCGATATGGGCGACCGACCTGACGGCCCGCACTATCGCAGTCCTGCGCAGACCGCAGAGAGCGATGGCCGTCAGAGTCGTACGGGGATATCGCACGATCTCGTACGAGGCGGCTTGTGTACTGGTCGGATCCCCGCCGTGGGACCTGGAGGCGAAGACCCTCGCGACACTGTACCAGTGGCGCGAGGGGGCCAAACATCGGGGTGAGAGGCTGGTGCACCGATAGATCACGGTGTACCGTTCTCAGCTCCGACAGGTCATGGTGGCGGAATGGCAGGGGAGGCTAGAGCTTCCCACCTCCTCGACACAATCGAGGTGATCCGGCCAGTACTCGACGACTGGCTCGGGACGAAGCACGGCTCCCTGACGTTTCGGGCGACGCAGGTGCTCTCGGGGCACGGCTGCTTCGGGAAGTACCTGTGTCGCTTAAGCAGGGAGCCGGACGCCCGGTGCCATCACTGCGTCCACTGCACGGAGGATACGGCGCGGCATACGCTGGCCGAGTGTGCCGTGTGGGATGAGCCGCGCCGTGCCCTCGTAGCAGAGGTAGGAGGAGACCCGTCGCTGCCGGCCGTCACTCGCGCGATGGTTGGGAGTGCAGAGTCCTGGGACGCAGTGGTATCCTTCTGCGAAACGGACATGTCGCAGAAGGAGGCTGCGGAGAGGTTGAGGGAGGTCGAGACCGCTCTCCCGACCCGCAGCAGACGCACCGGGCGTCGGCAGAGGGCAGACAACGCCCTTTTCCGGCCCCCATAAATAGGTCCAGGGGCGACGGATTCCGGGACATCCGTCGCCCCCCATGACACTGGACCCGAGTCGGCGGCGCGTCGTGTTCCACGCGCGCCTCTTCGAGACGTAGCGGGGAGAGTTCTACACCTCACTCCCCCCGGGACGAGGCCCGCAGGTCAAGCGGGCCGGCACTAGTCCGGGGCAGCGGAAGTCGCATCAGATCCCGCTGCCCCCCGACGCAAGTGTGCGATGGAACACCGGTGTGGTTTTAGTCAGTACGAGTCTGACAGACCCCTCCGCTCTCCCCAGGGCGGAGGACATCCATTGAGGATTCCCACATCGTGAAAAAAAAAAACAAAAAAAAAGGCTGGAACTGACGCTCCAGGTGTTCAGCGAAGATCTCCGCTCGGTCTGCTGCAACATATCTGGGCGCCCCGTCGCTGTGGCGAAGTGGACGTACCGGGGCTGGGGTATTCGTAAGCGTCCTGTATAGCTTGTGAATCAACGTCTAGTCTCCCTCTGCGGCGTCGATGCGTTCCTCCCAGCGCGCGGCGTTGAACTCTTGTAACTTGGCCCTCACCTTCTCCGCCAGACGTCATCGGCATCTCCGATAGGACGACGAGTACAGGTTGGTGATCCGACTGTAGCTCGTCGTCTATCACCTGTTGGGTGAGCTGGCAACCGAGGCCCTGGTGGATCACGATGTCCAGCACGTCCGGTGCGTGTGCCTGGTTGTCTGGGTAGTGGGTTGGAGTGGAGTGTCAAGGCCGGACACCGTGTATCCGTGGGCCTCCGCGTCCGCGAAGAGCCGTCCGCCCCAGGTGTTCTGCGTCCGGCTGACGATTGTTCGCCGTCGACCTCGACTTATATACGGCCCTGTCCGCCCATAACGGGAACCGTGATTTTTGCTCTAATTTTGTGTTTGTTTTTTGTGACAGCCGAGACCTTTGGAACCCCGTATTTATATTTATTTATTAAACCTTTTTACATAGACTGTTATGTCTACTATAATCTAAAACAATAATATTGCACCTTACATAAAACATAAAAAACTTCTTAGAACATTAACTGTTAAATTTGTAATGTATGAAAATTTTATTATACATTTTCCCTTATATTTCCTAAAGTACTGAACCGATTTACATAATCCTTTCATAGAAAATGGTTTTAAGTTAAGACCAATCTTTTGACACTAATTTAAGTATTATATCTTAACAAACAAAAAATCACCTTTTCAAGTTACGTTTCGTATGACTTGGTATTTTTAATTCACAATTTTTCATTTCTAATTAGTCTTATTGCACTCTAATACGAATGTAACGCTAAACGAACATAAAATTAACAAGATCCTATCAAGATTCTAACGAGAATTTACATAAACTAGATTTTACGTTAATATCACAAGTTTTGAGCAAAAAATCAACTTACAAGATTCGTGTTTGCACTCTACGTACGGCGTAAAAACGTCCTCTTTTTCGTCGCAGAGTTAGCCGTATTGGTACATATTACAAGCCCAAAAAAAATCCGGTGTGTAGTCAAATGTATAAAAAAAAGACTTTTGCAATCATATTTTCAACAAAAATAATCCAGAATCATGAAAAAAAAAATCGCAAGAAAGAACACGAAAAAACTTTTTCGTCTCGAAATACTCAATATTATGAGCGATAACTGTTCACACTTGTTTATCTATTAAATAATATAGAAAATTCAATTAACTAAAGACTTATGTAATAATATATTTTATATCGAGGGACTAAACGAAGCCATAATATACCAGAGGTGGTTTGACTCCCGGGCGTGCGAGGTAGTCAATGAAACCGAGGGTATATTAAGTTGGCGTTTCGTCTCGAAGCTGGGTCTACGCTGCTCCGATTTTGGCGTGTGTGGGCTCGTTGTTGCGGTCTTTTTGAGCTCTTTCCGATAGGTTGGGTTTTAGGGTCGACTTAGGGGAGGGGAATGGGGAAGGGGTGGGGGGGGTATTGGTGTTGCTATGGAGTGTTAGTAGGATGGTTATTTGGATTTGGATGAAGGAAAGTTTTTGAAAGGGAGGGGGGGGGTCCCGGGTATGTAATTTGTGATGTGACAGTGCGGCTGAGGGCCACTTGTTGGATGGTTTTAAGGATTTGGATGGGGAAGTGTTTTGGAAGGGAGGGGGAAGGGGTGGTTAGAGGGGGGGTGGTATCCCGGAGTCGTAAAAATCTGATGGTTCCGCAGTATGGCTGAGGGCCGCTTGTTTATAATTAAAATATTGCTATGAAATAATTTTTCTATGTCCTAAGGGTGACTTGGTCCTAGGAGGTTGAAATTTTGTCCCAAGGGTGCGGGTGGTCCGGGATGGTTGGGTATCCAACCAGGGGGGGGGGGGTTAGGGGGGGGGTTCGAAAAAGTTGTTATTTTCTGGATCAGACGTCCCGCAAGTTGTTTTGTTCGAGTGCAGGCAGTTGCAGCACTGCGGTTCATTCCCCGCAACAAACTCCACGCACTTCTCGCGCAGATGCGGTCCTCCGCAGTGGCTACACCTGTCCACACTCTCAGTGCAAAATTTCCGGCCGTGTCCGAATGCCAGGCACTTCGTGCATTGGATGAGCGGAGACTGATCCTCGACCCTTACCCTTTGCAGGTCCAGGTAAAGAGCTCCAGCCTCCGTCATCCTCTGCCAAGCCCTGGGCCTGACTTGGACGACAACATGCGCCGTCTTTGGGTTTCTTGTCCTTTTCTTGTATTTTATTGTCATTTGTCTTTCGTCCTCATCCATGTCACCAAACATACTTTCGTTTTGGGAGTAGAGCGCTCTGATGATTTCGTCGTCGTCGCTATCCAAAAAGACATCTTTTAGGACGACGAGCGGGTTTTTGTTTTTAATCGGTGCTACAGTTAGCCCTTCCCCCCGGCTCTCAATCCTGTTTTTTACTTTTTGGAGTTCTGCCTCTGTTTCGCATCCGAGTATTACCGTCTGGTTTTTGGCCTTACGGACTTTGTTGATTTTAAGGCCAGTTTCCCTGGCATCGACCGCCTTCTTCACTCTGGCTAACACCTCGTCCGCAGTCTCCTGGCTGCCCTCGAGGGTGACCGCCATCGAGTGAAGTGCCGGCCGATACCCGGGTCTGGCTGCCGTGACATTTGCGTAAGACGGGACCTCAATTTCCGCTCTCTTTATGGCCTCCTTGACGTACCTAGCGGCTTCGTCTATCCTGAGCTCGAGGACACCCTGCCCCACCTCAACCTTGCAGCTGAGTTCCTCGATCTGGTCGCCGATCTTATCTAGGAGGTCAGCACCGCTTTCATTTATCTCCTCCTTTATGTCCGAGGTGACTTTAGAGACCTTCTCCTCGAGTTGGTTGAGCCGCGTCTCCAGGTTCGATTCCACCTTTCTTAGCCTTCCCAAGATATCCTCCGACAGTTCGGGTGGGGTGGGCTTGGTGTCAGTTGAGGGAGGAACCGTTCCGGGCGCTGTCTCCAGGCTCTTAACACGCTTACTGAGCTCGAATAAGGTCCGCAGGCACTTATCTGACTGAGTCTCCAGGAAGATCTTGATATCTCTCCGCATCTGAGGATACCCTTGGACTCTGGTCGGTATGTCCTCGAAAGTTTTCATGATCTCCTGTAGAAGTTTGTCAGTGGACGACGTGGCAAAGATGTTGGTCTGCTGTTTGTAGGCGTCCATTATGTCTACGGACCTCCTTTTTCGCTCTGGCCTACGGATGAAGGTTTTAGCGGCGTCCAGCGCCTGCGTCGGCTGTCCCACCTTACTGGGGGTGGTGGTGAGAGCGACGGCACCAGAGGTCCCTGCCGATGCCGACAGTGGCGTATTGGCTGTTGACGTTGCCTCCTTTTTTTTTTTCGGATGGGAAATCATCAAATGACTTCTCCCGCTCTGGGCGGAGCAGGAGGGAGTGTCAGACTTTTACTGACTAAAACCCATCCATGTTCCTTCATCGCCCTTTATGTTCCGGGGCCACGGTATCTCTTTCGAATAGTCCCGCAGCCCCGGCAGGCTTCGGCCCTTGCGGACCCCTTCACTGATGCTGACTCTCTTTGAGGCGCGCGTGGAACACGAACGCGCCGTCGACACGGCCTGTCGTCATGAGACGTACGGACGGCGAGCTAGCCCATAGCTCCCCGTCCACAGGCCCGCGCCTACGGTGGCCGGAAGCCACCACGTGGCCCCCGACGCCCGGGGCGTCTCCCGCGGCGGCCGGGACGTGAGGATATCTCCCTCTCACGTTCCGCCACCTCCTTCGCTAGCATGACTGCTTCGCAGAAGGAGGTGACGGCGTCCCATTCCGTCTCGCTCCGGACCATGGCACGAACCAGGGCCGGAAGCGAGAGGTCGCTGCCGCCGATCGACACCTCGAGGACACGGCGGTGCTCCACCCAAGCAGGGCACACCTCCACCGTGTGCTCCACCGTGTCCTCCGGTCGATCCTCACAATGGAAACACCCGGGCGTCTCCTCCCGCCCGATTCGGTGCAGGAACTTACCGAAACATCCGTGTCCGGTAAGAACCTGCGTCAGGCGGAAGGTGAGGACGCCGTGGCGTCTCTCCAGCCACTCCTCAAAGAGGGGACTTACCGCCACTATCGTGGCGTGCCCTTGACGTTGCCTCCTGTGTACCGCCAGTGCCGGCCCTCGCCACTTTCCCTGTTACTGGGGTGCGGATTCCGGACATCATTTTGTTTTGACTTCTACCTGTTTGTTGTTGTGTGGCTAGTGTGTAAAGGGCACTGCCACAGAACGGGGAAAAGTGGTGTCGGATGGTCTGCACACAGTGTGTGCAGTTCAGAATAAAATAAATACACAATAAAGACAGTCAAAAGAAAGCTTCTGTACTCTTCACTTTGACTGCGAGAAAATTAGTCAATTTAGTACAAAAGCATTTATTATTCCTCCAGTCCATAGAACTTTCGTAAGTTTTTAGGTAAATCTTCCGCGATTTTGGCGGCAAAAGATTATCTATTATGTCTTTTGCTCTTTGCTCGACGTCAAACTCTTCACTGTCACTGGACATTCTTAATAAATTTATGTCAAAACCGAACAAATTTACACTCTACAAAAATTCTGAAATTATCGCGGTCAGTTTTTTCTTATAAACCAGTCACAGATTAACAATTTATAACGCATGGCGCCACCTCTTCCCTTGCGGAAAAACCATGGAACTAAAACTCTCAACATTTACGCAATGAAGATGGTCCACACTCCACAGATAATAGTAGTATATTTACTGGCTGTTTGAGTTTGTCTATGTCAAATGAAGGAAATTAAAAAACAAATTACTTTTCACTCCCTAGGGACTAAAGTGGTCACTTTAGGCCCGCTTCGTAGGGCTATATTGGCGTACTTTGAGAGCATGAAAAGTGAAATAGTGTATTTTATATCGAGGGACTAAACGTAGCCATAAGATACCAGAGGTGGTTTCCGAGGGTAACCGAGGGTATATTAAGTTGGCGTTTAGTCTCGAGGTGCAAACTGTACTTTTCACTTTGAGTGCGAGAAAAATAGTCAATTTAGTACAAAAACATTCTTCCGCTTTTTTGGCGGCAAAAGATTATCTATTATGTATTTTGCTTTTCGACTTCAAACCAATCACTGTCACTGGACATTCTAATAAATTTATATAAAACCGAACAAATTTACATCATCATGATCATCATCAGCCTATTAATGTTCCCACTGCTGGGACATGGGCCTCCACTCTATGAGAGGGAATGAGCTATAATCCACCACGTGGGCCCAGTGCGGGTTGGTACAAATTTACACTCGACAAAAATTCTGGAAATTTAGCGGTCAGTTTTTTCTTCTAAACCAGTCACAGATTAACAATTTAAAAATCATAGCGCCACCTTCCTTGTGGAAAAAGCATGGAACTAAAACTCTCAACATTTTCGCAATGAAGATGGTCCACACTCCACAGATAATAGTAGTATATTAACTGGCTGTTTGAGTTTGTCTATGTCACATGAAAGAAATTAAAAAACGAATTACTTTTTATTCCTTAGGGACTAAAGTGGTCACTTTAGTCCCGCTTCCTAGGGCTATATTGGCGTACTTTTAGAGCATGAGAAGTGAAATAGTACATTGTAATACAAGGTGCTAAAATGACCCATTATAAACGAGGTAGTAGATAGAAACCGAGTTTTATAGGGATTTTAGCGCCCTGTTACACTGTACTTTTCACTTTGAGTGCGAGAAAAATAGTCAATTTAGTCAGACGGACAGACACAGACAGATGGACAGCGGAGTCTTAGTAATAGGGTCCCGTTTTTACCCTTTGGAGTTTGTCTATGTCACATGAAGGAAATTAAAAAACTAATAACTTTTACTCCCTAGAGACTAAAAGGGTCACTTTAGTCCCGCTTCGTAGGGCTATATTGGCGTACTTTTAGAGCATGAGAAGTGAAATTGTTATTTGTTATACAAGAGTGCAAAGTTGCTTTTTAACCGCGTGCTCAATTTTGATGACCGAGCAAGCGAAGTATTATAAATTAGAATCCTGAGCGTTGGAGAGGGAATCGAAAGAGCACGAGGTGAAAAATCTTTGCACTCGAGTGCAACACGTAACTTTTCATCCCACCTCAGCGAGGAAATGACTAAATGAAAAAAAAAAATGATTTACAATCACAAGATACTTTTATTTCAGTTTAGGTACTAACTACTACATTATGATAGGTAAGTATTACATAATATTCTTTAAATTATAACAAATAATACTTAGGTATAATTAAGAAAAATTGTAAGTAACGTTGCTATAGTTACCTAAGTTGGTGTAATATTTTTTTCAATACACTTCCTCGAAAACTGGTTGTTATCGCACTACGATTAGGTTCAACATGCAATGTATTTCACACGTGTGCGATATTTTGCATTTTCCAACACGTGTGCGGGAATGAAAATTGCCACAGATAACTATACCTATACTTAGTCCAAATTGGTTCAATGCCTATAGTCGGAGGTGAATGTTTTTTTTTTTAATTTTGGCAAAGCAATATTGCGTCTTTACGGCATAAATATTTGTTGTATATTCAAATTGTGTAGAAATAGAATATCATAGATAAACATGATTATTTAACACTAATATTTACTTTTATAAACAAACTAGTTTGCTTGGGTGCGCGAGCTGCGCGCAGCTCGCGTGTTTTGTGTTTTTGAGAAGTATTACTTACCCTTATAAAATTTTGAGAATCTATAGGCACCCCTAAATGAATTGGAAAATCCGTTAGAATTACCCCTAAAACAGTATGAAAACCCCTACGGACCCCTAATAAAACCTTATTTAAAAACTCAGACCTTTTCCATAAAAAAAATAACTCTAAAGTTTGCTGAGTTACGCTTCATCCATTCAATCATCGTTACGCTACAGAGGTCGCCGGCTCGCTTCGCTCGCCACCTCCCCCCTTCGCTCCACTCAGGACCTACCTACCACCGGACAGGTTTCGACACCTACTATAATATTTGTTCAAACACCTGATAGCTATCTCTAACCGTTATTAAGTTACAGCCCATTTCAATTATAGGGGAGGTAGGGGAGGGGAGCTTCACCCACTCAACCTTCGTTACGCTACGGAGGTCGCCGGCTCGCTTCGCTCGCCACCTCCCCTCTTCGCTCCACTCGGTCTCGCAGGTTCGCTCTACTCAGGACTTTTAGGGGAGGTTGGGGAGGGGAGGGGAGGGTATAAAAATTTCAACGCTCCCAATAATAAAATATAGTAAAAATCAAAATTCCGCTACGTGTCCTAGTTTCCGAGATACGATGTGGGGAGGGGTGAAGGGGGGGAGAGTGGGGAGTTTTGAAAAATGATTTCGACTAATTCAAGGCCCCTTCTTACGAATCTGAAAAAAAAAATGTTCAAGTCTCTTAATTTCCGAGATCCGCCTAAAGAGGGAGGAGAAGGGGGGAAAGAGGGACAACTTTGAAAACTGGTTTTTACTTTTCCGAGCCTCCTCCTTACGAATCTGAAAAAAAAAATGTTCCAAGTCTCTTGGTTTCCGAGATACAATAGGGAGGGGGGAGAAGGGGGGTGAAAAGGGGAGGTTTGGCACTTTTCCCATAGGTTTCAGAGTTAGTTGTTTACGAATCTGTAAAAATATACCTACCTCCCCATCCACCATCTGGGAGATCAATTCTGTCAGTCAGTGAGTGGTAATCTAGCTTTATATAGTATAAAATCGAGCTTTATATAGTATAATTAACATCTATTTGTGTTCTAAATCCAAAAATATAAAAAAAACTAGTTTTTACATTAGGCTTTTTAGCGGCTTCACCTTTGCTTCTCCTTCAACCTGGCGAAAGCAAAGCGCGGAAAAAAAGAAAATTAAAATCATAGTTTCCTAATAATTCATGACAAAAATATTTTTCGATCTTTTATTTTATTTCTTCAAAAGTGTATTGAAAAACGTCATTTGATACACGTGGACATTTGTTATTGCAGTTCTCGGCTCAAAAACACCCTCGCCTGCGGCTCGGGAGTTAATTCCGCCTCGAATGCAATGACAAACTTTCTCCACTTGTATCAAAATGTACTATGTTAGGTACTGTGAAGTACACCAAGAAGGTTCCGAGTCGTGAGTTTTTAACAAATTAAAAAAAAAGGTTGTATGAGAATCGCCCAACCGTATTGGTTGAAATCCACATTACGTATCTTGTCCCTCCTGTGTGTGGTCAAATCTTGTAATTACTACTTACTCGTCTCAGCTTTGGCGGAAACCATGCCTTATGATTATAATACGGGGTGGAAGAGACATCGATGCACGAACGCTTCCCACGTATGCAGAACCGATGAAAAATGTATGTTCGAGGCTTTGGAATTATGTTCTGAATACGTTTTAATCGTTTGTGCGTCGATGTCTGTAAACAGGCAAATATAATAGTTATATACTGCTTCACATGTTCCAGTACCGTCGGAGGGTGAGAGCCGGCGCTGCTACTGGTGCGGCCCGCTGGCGGAGCAGGGCCGCAGCCAACGCGCGCCGCCATGCAGCGCTCCGCTCACAGAGGTCACCGACTGCGACCCCGGCTTCCCGTACTGCGCCGTCGTGGCTACGGCACCGCGTTAGTACTGCTTATATCAAATTTGATTTTCAAATCATCGTGAATTCGTGATGAGCGGTGTACCTACTAAGTATATGAAATATGAGTACGCCTACATTTTGCCAGTTCCGTTAAAGTCCCATGTAAAAAGGGTTTATGGCCATCGACCGGGTCCAAATACAGACTCCGGGTTGAAAAATTTGATAACACGTAGGTACTGAGCCCGATCCGGGGCGTGTCCGTTTCGACTGCTCGGCCACAGTGTCGTAGAAGAAAAACGACTACGTCAACATTACGAAGGAATTTGTAAAACGCTAACAATGAAACTCACAAATTCGTAGATCCAATAATCAGAAAGTTATAAAGGTTTAACCATGGCCGCGCGGTCCGCACATGGAGAACCGCGCGGCCACGCAGTTCTCTTAAACGGAGCTTCGTAGAGGTCCCATTCTTTTTGCTAACCACTGATACGATTTCGAAGAATATGTAGACAGTACGAATAAAACCCTAAGGTTTGGATTTCACGACCTACAGCACTTAAACCTATAATGCAAGTTAGAAGTAGGGTGACCAAGATTTGTGGTGACACCCACCAAGGTTCATGGTGCGTCAATCAGTCATTTCCAAAAGCGTCGTTTTTATATCACTACTTACCTAAGTAGCCTACTACTTACCTACGTATGTGATATAAAAACTCCCCCTTTCCCTCATTTATGATATAAGATACCTATATTATTCATTAACACCGTATTCGTATACTTAACAAATTTAAACATTTTGCAAAAGAAAACACTCATTTATTCAAACACTCATTTATATTACTGTAAAATAACAATTATGAAACGGCTTATGATTTGTATACAATAATTTAGTTTTATTTAGGGACCTACCTACCTACCTTCTTGATAATCACGGGATTACACTCTTTTGTATTTCTGACATATATATAAATACACATGAGAGCAATAAAATCGCACACCTTAACTTTTTTTTGTTAAGGCAATTTTTTTTTATGAATCTGAACAAATATTTAAAAAAACACACACACTTATTGAAACTCTACCTCATTACCTTTCTACTGATATCAAATACAGTGTACAAAATACCCATAAGAGGTTTTACGGCACAAAACCCAACAAACGGGTAAAATTACCCAATTTCGCTTAAGAAATAATGAAAATCAAACTCAAAATTCTTGATCAAATTGTTTATTAATAAGGTGTATTCCTTCCCCCCCTCCCCTAGCCTTAATTACAGCTCTTAATCGGTTTTCCATGGACCGTATTAATTTTACCATGAAATCTTGTGGTATAGCGTTCCACTCCTCTTCAATGGCAAGTTGAAGCTCTCGG
Organism: Xestia rhomboidea; assembly: GCA_963853795.1. Taxonomy (NCBI): domain Eukaryota; kingdom Metazoa; phylum Arthropoda; class Insecta; order Lepidoptera; family Noctuidae; genus Xestia; species Xestia rhomboidea. Next base: position 11,224,892 of record OY970784.1, on the reverse strand, counting down.
AGACGCGTAGGAGCAGGGCTTCTTGCTCGAACTCTTCTTTTTAGCTCATCCCAGACATGCTCAATCGGATAGAGATCAGGACTACGAACTGGCCACTCCATCGCGGTGATTCCAACGTCTTCCATGTAGTCGCAAACTGTTCTAGCGACATGCGGTCTCACGTTGTCGTGCATTAGGAGAAAATCTTCTCCCATAAGCCACGCAAGCGGCCTCACATGTCCTTCGAGCACTTCTTCGACGTATCGTGCAGCCGTCAAACCTCTCGATCTCGGGCCGGTATTCGCTCCAGTGATGAATACAATGTCAGTTTTAGTGTCCAACATTATGCCACCCCAAAACCTACACAATCCACCGCCAAAAGCCACACGTTCGCTTATGCAGCATTGTGAAAATCGCTCTGATGACCTTCTGTAGACCCTAGAGCGTCCATTATGAGTCATGACCATGTAATGTCGTTCTGCACTCATCAGAGAACATAACAGACCGCCATTGGTCATACGTCCAATTTAAATGTTCCCTGGCAAATTCTAGTCGGGCTTGTCGGTGAGCTGTGGTCAATTTGCGGGTAAGGGGTGCAAGTAGTGACAATGCTAACGGGTGAATTTGGGGAATTTGGTGTACGGCTGGTTTCTGTAAGTTACGTGAAGGTCAATGATTTTAATTTTGTGTTTTTTTAAAGCTAAGCTTGTATTCTTTAATTTTGTTTAATGATTTGTACCCAATATCTTTAGATTTAAGAAAAAAACAGTTATAAACCAAATTACAAGACGTGTGCGATTTTATTGCTCTCAAGTGTAGGTAGGTAATGTAGGTATAGGTGTCGGTATCAGAGTTGAAGTCCGCCAGAGGGCGTAGTGAGGTAAACAAAGAAATCGGTGTGCTCCGTAATTAAATATAGGTTTTTAATAGTTTTCGCGAGTTTTGCGTAGTAAATAAATCAAGTTGAACAGTGGACAGTTATTGGTGGAAATATTTGTGGACACTAAACAGTGGACTCTATTGACTTTACGAGACAATTATCAGTGAATTAAAGTGGCTGTCATCTTACACAAAGAAGTTCACGCTACAAGTTCTAACATCGCTAGTGAGCAACTAAACTCGAAATCCAAACCAAGGATTACTTCTAAAGATACAGACGAGCAAGTAAAGAAGTAAATTGCACCATTTAATCGAAATGTAACTTCAAATAGAAAGTGAGTGAGTCATTGCAAATAAATTTAAGATCAAATCGATCCTACAGCGACATCTAGCGGAGAATAGATACAAGAAACAACGCCATCTACATTTTCCAAACTCAATACATAGTACAACGCCATCTAGTATCGAATAGCAGGAAACAAAACGTAAAAACTCCAATTCAAGATGAGTAACGACATTACAGTACTAGAAAACCTAATCAAAAATTTAAGAATGGATATTAAAAATGACGTACAGGACACTATCAACTCGTTAGAGGCAAAAATAACTTCAAATATTCAACAAATGTACGATAAAATCGACGAAAAATTTTCCTCTGTACAAATCAACATAGACGAGTTTAAAGAAACTGCCTCATTACAGAACAACAGACTATGCCTGCTCGAAAAACAAGCAAGGGTAAGGAACCTCATATTTTTTGGAATAACAAAAGGTGAAAAATCATAGAAAGAGTTAGAAACGAAAATTATCACGATACTGACAAGAACTTTGGAAATAGAATGTAGCAAAAACGAAATAGAATTTACTAGAAGGATGGAAAAGAAAGGTGAAGGAAAAATACGGCCAATAATCGTCACGTTTACGACGTTCGGCAAGAAGCTTTGTGTTCTTAAAAACAAAAAACTACTTAAGGACTCCGGCATGTATGTTAAAGAAGATTTTCCTCCTGAGATTCTAGAAACTCGAAAGAAATTACAAGAACAAGTAAATAAGGAAAGAAGCGAGGGAAAAATAGCCTTCATCAAGTATGACAAAATAATTATCAAAGGAAACACCATCAATTCACCACCTAAAATACCTCAGAACATTTTGAGTTCATAGAAACGAAAGCTAGACATCTCACCACCTACCCAAATACCAGAAAATTCACATCAACCAGGTTAAAAACATTCACCCAAATATCAGGCTGCCAAGAAAAATAAAACGCAAAAGGAAATCAAAGATCGATTTTGAAAAGCGATCAGCAGAAAGTAAGATCAATTTCTACTACTTCGGTTGACGAGAGCGACACCGCCGCCGAATAGCAACTAAAAAAGCCTCCCTTCACAACGCCCCAAAAATAAAAAAGGTATATAATAAAAAAGAACACTTACCTACCCCAATACGGTTGGTCACCGCGGGGTCAGTCGACCAAAACCCTCCAAAAAACGAAAATAAAACCTACATTGCTTCTTTCAACGTCAGATCCCTGGCAAATGAAACCAGAATAACTGAGCTAGAATATGCGCTATCAACGATAAAATGGGACATTCTAGGCATTTGTGAAAGCCGCAAACAAGGGTACATGTAGTGGAAGACATGAACGAGTACCGACTCTACCTAATGGGGTGAAAGCAAGGGAAGAAATGGAGTAGGATTCATGGTCAAAAATCAAAAATATATAGAAGTACAGGATTTTATAGGCCTATCAGAAAGAGTAGCATTGATTCATGTAAAGATTCACGAAAAATCTTTCACCATAATCCAAACATATGCACCTACATCTAGTTCTGAAGAAAAAGAAATGGATAACTTTTACGAAACTTTAGAAAAAGCAATCGAGAAAAGCACAACCAATATAATTCTCCTTGGCAACTTAAATGCCAAAATGGGGTTACCAAAAGAGGGTGAAAGTTGTGCCATGGGAAAATATGGTTACGGAAAAAGGAACAAAAGAGGTGAAAGGTTCATACACTTTTGTTTAATAAATCACCTAAGTTAAGATGGAAGTGGATGTCACCTAACGGTACTGTGAAGAACGAAATAGATTACATCGCGACGAATAAGCCACAAATTATCGAAGATTTCAGCGTTCTTAGTAACTTTAAACACCCAAGCGATCACCGTATCATCAGAATAAAAATAAACACAGCCAGCAATAAGAAAAAACGCACTAACTTCCGAACTAAACCCCACAAAAATATTAATTTCAAGAAATACACAGAAGAACTAGCCAACCACGAAGAACACGAGACGAAAACTGTACAAGAGTATTACGACAACATCGAAAAAAGTATCCTGAAAAGCTCCACTTGCGCTATCCTACCGCAGGAAAGCAGACGCAAACAAACAATTATAAACGACGAAATCATCAAACTTAAAGTTGAAAAACATACCCTGAGAAATAAGGAAAATAAAACCAAACAAGAAAAAAAACAGCTCAGCAAACTCTACAAAATGATACATAGAAAGATAAAAAATAACACCAAAAAAAAATAGACAAAATTCCTACAGAACTACCTGGAAAAAGCTGGCGCTGTCAAAAAAGCATATAAATATCGAACGAGAACCAAAACACTTATGAATCAACTACAGAACAAATCTGGCCACCTTGTAACAAACAGAAAAGATCTAATAAACCGTGGACATGCTCAAACATTGCACTTTTGTTTAAAAAAGGAGACCCGAAACAAATATCAAACTACAGACCCATTGTCAAATCTCTACAAACTATTCTCGGCAACTCTTCTAAGAAGATTGACAAACCAATAGACGAAAATCAACAAGTAGAACAAGCAGGATTTGTGAGTGGCTTCTCTACCATAGACCACATACACTCCCTAAAAATGGTTTTGGAAAAATACAACGAGTATGACAAAGCTCTATACCTGTGTTTCATCGACTACAGCAAAGCGTTCGACTCAATTTCACACAGCTCTATATGGCAAGCTCTATCAATGCAAGGAATTAACAAAGAGTACATCGATCTAATATAGGTAATTTACAAAAATAGTAACTCTAGGAAGGTCTAAAAAACTAGCGGTGTAAAAACAGCGAAATTAAAAAAAAAAACACCGAAATTTGTTGCTTTTTTGTTGCTAATTAGTTGCTAAAAAAATTTTTTCTTAGCTCCAACCGATCGTGAAAAATCGGCATTAACGCTAACTTTTCATTAAGATAGCGTGGAAATCACTGTATGTGGAATGATCGATCAAACGAATAGCGGTCAATTTGTTGCTAATTTGTTGCTGAAAGATGCTAAAGAAAAAAAAAGAAAATTGTTTTTTTTTTTCCAATATAAATAATGTACACGCCAGCTTAAGTCTCGAGTTTTCCGTGAAAAAGCTGAATGAAAATTTGTTGCTGCTTTTACTACATCTTGTCCGAGTTCAGAGAAAAAAAAATGGGAAGTCAAGAAAGTTGGAGATCGGTTTACGAAGAAACTGGCCACGCCAGCTTAACTCTCGACTTTTCCGTGGAAAAACTATAGTGAAAAATTGTTGCTGCTCATACTGCAGCTAGTCTGAGTACAAAGAGCCAGCAACAAAATAAAAATCGAAAGTCGGATTAGTTTGGAGATCGGTTTATGAAACAACCGGCCACGCCAGCTTAACTCTCGACTTTTCCGTAAAAAACCTATTGTAAAAATTTGTTGCTGCTCATACTGCAGCTAGTCTGAATACAAAGAGCCAGCAACAAAATAAAAATCGAAAGTCTGATTAGTTTGGAGATCGGTTTACAAATAAACCGGCCACGCCAGCTTAACTCTCGACTTTTCCGTAGAAAAACTGTAGTGAACATTTGTTACTACTCATACTGTATCTAGTCTGATTACAAAGAGTCAGCAACAAAATAAGAACCGGAAGTCAAGAAAAGTTGGAGATCGGTATGCATATAAAGTAGCCAAAAAAGCAAAATTGAAAATTTTGAAAAACCCACCACGGTTAAAAAGTAATTGTAAAAGAATAAAATAAATTAAAAAAACAACAACTTAATAAAAAACCCAAGAATATCCGTCGGGGGCTGCCATGAAATGAACTCGTTTTGCAGTTTTATAGTAACTTGAATAATTGGAGATTTTTAGCGCTATACTTACACCCTGTTTTTATGAAAACAAGAGTTAAACTGGCATGACCGGTTTTTTTCTAAACCGATCTCCAAACTAATCCGACTTTCGGTTTCTATTTTGTTGCTGACTTTTGTATTCAGAGTATTCAGACTAGCTACAGTATGAGCAGCAACAAATTTTTACTATAGATTTTCCAAGAAAAGTCGAAAGTTAAGCTGGCGTGGCCGGTTTTTACGTAAACCGATCTCCAACTTTCTTGATTTCAAGTTTGTATTTTGTTGCTGACTCTCTGAACTCGGACAAGATGTAGTAAAAGCAGCAACAAATTTTTACTATAGATTTTCCACGAAAGTCGAAAGTTAAGCTGGCGTGGCCGGTTTTTACGTAAACCGATCTCCAACTTTCTTGACTTCCAGTTTGTATTTTGTTGCTGACTCTCTGAACTCGGACAAGATATAGTAAAAGCAGCAACAAATTTTCATTCAGCTTTTTCACGGAAAACTCGAGAGTTAAGTTGGCGTGGACATTATTTATTTTGGCGTAATAAAAAAAAACAAATTTTAATTTTTCTCTTTAGCATCTTTCAGCAACAAATTAGCAACAAATTGACCCCTATTCGCTTGATCGATCATTCCACATCCAGTGATTTCCACGCTATCTTAATGAAAAGTTAGCGTTAATGCCGATTTTTCACGATCGGTTGGAGCTAAACAAAATTTTTTTTAGCAACTAATTAGCAACAAAAAAGCAACAAATTTCGGTGTTTTTTTTATTTTAATTTCGCTGATTTTACACCGCCAGTTTTTTAGACCTACTCTAGGATTATGCTCGAGAAACCAGGAAATAGTTTTAAAATCGAAAGAGGAGTTAAGCAAGGTGTCCCACTCTCCCCTAAAATATCCATAGCGGTGTTAGAGCAAATATTCAGAGCAATGAACTGGGAAAACAAGGGCCTAAACCTACACGGAAAATACTTGTCACACTTAAGATTCGCTGAGGATATCGTGCTGATGTCAGAAGACCCATATGAAATGCAGTCTATGTTAGAGTCGCTATTTGATGAGAGCAAAAAAGTGGGCTTGGAAGTAAACCAAACAAAAACAAAACTTATGACAAACAGACACAAAACACCAATAACAATTTCATCTACCAACCTGGAATACGTTGAAGAGTACATCTACCTAATTACCTTCAAAAACTGCACAGAAAAAGAAATAGAAAGAAGAATCAAATCTACCTGGAATAAATACTGGACTCTAAAAGAAATATTCAAGAGTAAGATGCCAACCAAAATGAAAACAAAAACTATAGAGACATGCCTACTCCCCACACTCACATATGCCTGTCAAACATGGCCCCTGACCAAACGAAACTTAGAAAAAATCAAAAAGCCAAAGAGGAATAGAAAGGAGCTACAAGAACCACAGACTTAAAGACAAAGTAAAGAACAGAACAATTAGAAGTAAAACCAAGGCAAAGGACGTGGCCATAAAGGTACTTGGATTAAAATGGAAATGGGCTGGACATTTCCAAAGAGTACCAGATGAAAGTTGGACGAAAATCACCACCAACTGGTACCTACTGAATAAAAAGCGCAGACAAGGTCGACCACAAATGAGATGGAGCGACGATATTATAAAAATAGTAGGTAAAATTTGGAGTAGAGTAGCTAGAGACAGAATAGCATGGAAACGAATGGAGGCGGCTTTCACCGCTATTGCTACATAATATATCAAATAACGGTACATAGAGATCAAGAAACATTATTACTAACATTATTTATAAGCCAAATTTGTACACTAATAACTAGAAGTCAACAAAATTGTAGAAGGAAAATAAAGCTATTTTTATTTTTTATTTTATTTATCAGAGTTGAAGTGGAAGGCGTCTCTGTCTTTTTAGGCATAACGATGCGAGCGAGATAAACATACGACTTTCCGTATCGAAATCGATGATCGAATAGCTATGCTGAATGCTTTCGCAACGATACTTGTTGCGAGTCTGTGTGCAATAAGGTTATCACTCACCTCAGCTTTGTCACCGACACCTACGATACTAAAAACAGCTGATAGAGATAAAACACTGCGCGGAACGCAACCCGCGCCCCACTGCAGTCTTTTGTTCCATTTTTGGGTGTCTTTACGTCTCGCTCTAGTGCATGAATGGAGACAAACAAACGCAAAATGACATTTTTAGTGAAGTTATTTAGAACGGCCTATCCCACGGATATCGGATATCTATGGCTTACCCGCAAAGCAAGAACATTGACATACACATGCAATACACTTTTACAAAAATGCGTGCACTACCTACTGCAGCAGGCTATTTAGGCGTCATCATGAAAAACAATAAGTAGGTACATCAAATTTTAAACGAGCGCTTGATTTATTGAAATAGTAGTGTTTACCTCAGGATGTACGAAGGTATATTTTTTCGTATAGGTAAGTAGGTACTAATTGAATAGACAGTCATTAATCCTTTTTACAATAAAAGGTACTTACATATTTATCAAAATAGAAAATGTCTGATTGACGCACCATAAATCTTGGTCACCCTACTTCTAACTTGCATTATAGGTTAGAAGTGCTGTAGGTCGTGAAATCCAAACATTAGGGCTTTATTTATACTATCTACATTTTCTTAGAAATCGTATCAGTGGTTAGCAAAAAGAATGGGACCTCTACGAAGCTCCGTTTAAGAGAACTGCGTGGCCGCGCGGTTCTCCATGTGCGGACCGCGCGGCCATGGTTAAACCTTTATAACTTTCTGAATATTGGATCTACGAATTTGTGAGTTTCATTGTTAGCGTTTTACAAATTCCTTCGTAATATGTTGATGTAGTCGTTTTTCTTGTACGACACTGTGGCCGAGCAGTCGAAACGGACACTCCAGGGCGTCATATTCAGCAGTAGCGCTTGCGCCACTAGAGACTTACCGCGCTATACTTACCATTACCAACTAGTCACTACCGATTGATCATTACTATCGTACAGTCTAGACAGTCTACGTATTATCAAAAAAAATAACAACAATAAGATCTTTTTATATTTCACAGCTTACATAGAATCGAGATACTGCGTCAAGTTGTACCAAGATGAATGTTACTCGCTGTACTGCAACTCAACCAGGACATGGCGCATGTCTTGCCCGTGTCGAGGCGACCTCTGCAACGGACCCAGCACCGAGCGCGAACTTGACGCCTTCGAAGGACTAGCCAAACTAGTGGCTGGGACACAAAACAAACGGAACAGAAGAGCCCTCAAGAACGCAGGCTCTATCGAAGTGAAAAAGAATGGTGTGAGAGATGGTGACGCGGGAGCCCCTACAGAAAAACCAAAAAATAATACCCCTGTGCGTATTTATGCGCACGTTTTTACATTAGCCATCGGGGTAGTTTTAAATTATGTATAAGTTTTTAATGATAATTGAATGTAATACGTTTCGAATTATTCACTGTCAAAAGTTGATCTCTGTATGTGAAGCTTTAATTGTTAGAAATTAAATGTAGAATAGTAGTCATTCCATGTGATACTAGATAAAATTTAAATAGTATATATTTTCTGCAATATGTTTACAAATGATGTAGATGTGATTGGCATTGGCACAACAAATAAACACGCACAGAAAAACTTGGTTGTTTTATTTGTGTAAGTTAACAATACAACTACATAACACCACAGGGGTATATTTCGCCAGTTATGTTTAAGTTCCATGAACGGTTCTTCGGACGCATATCCAGACTCCAGCCGGGCTGTTGCTAAAAAACCCAGTATCACTGCTCCCCTACAAGGTATCGAACCCAGAACCTCGTTTTTTTAGTCGAAGGTAAAATCATAATGTTGGGCCACTCTGGGTATGCTTCTCTTATATCTGACTCAAAAGGTTTTTCAAACCTTGTCTGCTTTATGGTTGGTCGTTGGTGCAGGCGGTACTTCCACACTAACCGAATCGTGTTTTCTTTTCTCTACTATTCTTGTGTGCAAAGAAACGAAATAAGACTTATAGAGAATTTAGTTAAAAATTGTAAAAACTTAAAGCAATAAGCCATGAATTTCTTAAACTTGAATTAAAATAGTTATGATCAAATAACTTGGGCCCTCAATCCAGACGCTTGTGTAAAGTGGCATGGTCGAAATCTCAAAAAGTACTATTTTTTGAGTTAATCATTTTTATTTACGAATTTAGTTAAGAATTTCTTAAATATTTTAAGAAATTCCCAAATCTGTAGAATATCACATTACAAATTTATGACGGTTTATCTAGGGCCCTCAATTCATTCATATCTGGACTGAGGAATCTGCAAAATATGAATTTATCTGAAGAAATACATAAATACGACTTCAATAGATTTTAGTTAGATACCTCTGTGAATTAGTTAAAAAGAAATAATAACCCAAAATTAATTGTTAAAAATTAAAACGTCTGAACTGAGAGCCCAATATTTTCGGCTTTATTGACTAGGCTCAACCTCATAGATTAACGCAAATTAGAACTATTTTTTTTACTATTTTTTAACTAAAATGTAACATATCGTTCGTTCCTCTGAATGCCATACTTTAACAGAAATTTAATTTTATGTTTTTCGTAGGAGAAAATTTTGTAAGGTGGATATGATTTTGTTACTTTTTTGGACTGTATTTTGCGTGGGACATCGCAATCTGCAAATCAATCAAATTCATGTCGATAAATGAAACACGATTGGTAAGAAAACTATTTACTTCACGTAAATGTAACCTAAAACAATAAATCTGAAAACTTTTTGTAACAACTACTTATTCAAATAAACGGTTTAAATCAGAAATAGTTAAGTATAAAGAAGCTAGTAACTAGTTATGAATGCTATAATTTTTGTGAGAAAACAGCGGCTAAATAAATGGCTCCATTATCAAATATGAAAACGATTTTTTTTCGTCAATTATTACAAGGATATCAAATTGAAAGCCTTGATGTGTAACGTATTGTTTTTAAATAAACTTGTCACTAAAATGTATTAAAAAAAAAAACGAGAGTGGTCGAGAGACCTCGCAGCGCAGTAGTGTTTTTATTAACAGACTTCAAACGGAGGAGGTTCTCAATTCGTCGGAACCTTTTTGTTATATTTATTTTTTTTATGTATGTTCCCCGATTACTCGAAAATGGCTGGACTGATTTGTTGTTTTTTTGTTTTGTTTGAGAGGGTATACTTCCCAGATGGTCCTATGATCATCAAGTCAGGATCTGATGATGGGATCCTGGAGAAATAGAGAGAACTCTTCAAATTTTATAGGCACACTTGAAGCAATTTGGGTAGTTTTTGGAAGAGTACTTTCTGGGAGTAGTCCCATTTCAATTTGGTGAAGATCTGATGAAGAACTTCGGAGATAGGCAACGGAACTCCTCAATAAATGATAGCATTTGGACTGGGATTACTGAAATCTCATGTCTGTCTATTGTTTACACCAGTTCATAACATAACATCACGCCGGTACGCTGTGAAGGGGTAAGCACATGTGAACCACTAAAAAGTGAAAAATAAAAACTTTTTTGCAAAAAATAAAACCGACTTCAAAAAACACAAAAAAAGTGAAAAATAACTTTAGCTTCAGAAGTCGGTGACCAAAATCAAAATCAAAGCATTTATTTCAAGTAGGCCAGTCACAGGCACTTTTGAACTGTCGAAACAAAGATGAAAATTAAATGTAGCTACAGTCCCAGTCACAAGACATAAAAACTGTGAAAGTACTGTAGTTGCCCATTCCCTAGCGTAGATCTCTATGGAGAAGAACGGGCAAGAAACTCCATGGACACTCTTTTAAATCAGAATATTGTTACAAAATCTTGGTTACATCATTCATGTTGAGATGGTATATTATGTGAGAACAATGTAGCAAGATGAAATAAAACAAAAAAAAAACAATTCAAAAACTAAAATAATTCATTAAAATAAGCCATGGCAACTGAGAGATGACCAGTCACAACTGACAGCACCCGTTCACGGACATGACGCATAGATCAGCACCATTCAACTCAACCATTTTGAAGGGAACTAAATGATCCGACACATGCGCCACCGTCAGCGAGACTTTTGAGTGAGCATGACATATTCTCAACCACCAGGGCACATTCAAGTCAAGAAAAGACGGAAAAGACGTAGGTTTCCAGTGAATGATAGCTTTCTAGTACATAGTACTCACACAACATGGGCTATGCGATTATATAATACTAAAGAGATTGAATCTATACAATGCAAATATAGTTGTACAATCTTCAGCAGCTCCAACAATACCATTTAATGCTATCAATTTAAGCGCCCCTGTCCTTGTGGAGCAGGACCAGCATTGAGCCAAGCATTTTTATCAGCGATGTAATCGCTCAACTTGTAATATGCTTGCTTACATAGTGTGCGTTTAATGCATGTTTTAAATTTCGTCTCATTCAGTTCAAGAATACTTTGTGGAATTTTATTATAGCATCTCAAACAGTACCCCATAAAAGATGAGTCTACTTTAGCGAGGCTGAAGCCTGGCTGAACTAGTTGGTCCCTATTTCTAGTACTGTAATTATGTCTGTCACCCCTTTTACCAAAAAGGTGCAGATTTTTTCTGACGTACATTATGTTTTCGTAGATGTATTGACAATGTACTGTCATGATGCCAATATCCTTAAACAGTTCCCTTAGAGACTCGCGCCTACGAAGATTATATATGGCTCTGATGGCTCTTTTCTGCAGAATAAATATAGACTCAATATCTGCAGCCCGTCCCCATAGCACAATGCCATAAGACATTATACTATGAAAGTAACTAAAATAAACCAGTCTACCGGTATCTACATCAGTACATTGACGGATTTTTCTAATGGCATATGCTGCTGAACTTAGCCGCCCCGCCAGAGATGTTAAATGAGAACCCCATTGTAGCCTTGAATCAAGCGTAATCCCCAGGAAAACCGTTTTATCTACGAATTCAAGTTTCTCTTTATTCAGTACGATATCACAATCACTACTTTTAACATTCGGTAAAGCAAATCTTTTGCATTTGGTTTTTTTTTCATTTAATACCAAATTGTTTGCTGTGAACCAATTTTAGACCTGAAGTAGGGCATTATTTACGTCATCTAGATTTTGGGCCCGCCTATTTATCTTAAAAATTAAGGAAGTGACATCAGCAAATAACACCATATTTTGAGGTTGGTTTTTCAATAAATAGGGTAGATCATTTATATACACAAGAAAGAGGAAAGGACCCAATCTTGAGCCTTGTGGAAGGAACCCCCATTTTTACTTTTAAACCATGTGAATTAACACCATTTATTTGAACATGTTGTTGTCTATCATTCAAATAAGATTTTTCAATACACTTCCTCGAAAACTGGTTCATAACGCACTATGATTAGGTTCAACATGCTATGTATTTCACACGCGTGCGATTTTTTGCATTTTCCAACACGTGTGCGGGCATGAAAATTGCCACAGATAACTATACCTATACTGCCTATATACTTAGTTCAAATTGGTTCAATGCATTAAGTCGGAGGTGAATGTTTTTTTTTTAATTTTGGCAAAGCAATAATGCGTCTATACCGCCTAAATATTTTTTAAATATTCAAATTGTGTTTATAAATAGATAAACATGATTATTTAAAACAAATATTTACTTTTATAAACAAATTAACATTTATTTGTGTTCTAAATTCAAAAATATAAAAAAATAACTATTTTTTATATTAGGCTGTTTAGCGGCTTCATACCTTTGCTTCTCCTTCAACCTGGCGAAAGCAAAGCGCGGAAAAAAAGAAAATTAAAATCATAGTTTCTTATTACTTAATTTATGACAAAAATATTTTTCGTTATTTTATTTTATTTCCTCAGAAGTGTATTGAAAAACGTCGTTTGATACATGTGGACATTTGTTATTGCAGTTCTCAGCTCAAAAACACCCTCGCCTACGGCTCGGGAGTTAATTCCGCCTCGAATCCAATAACCACTATGTATAATTTAAATACCTGGGGCACTTAATTACCGAGGGTCTTGAAGATGATATGGACATTGAGAGGGAGCGCAGGGCTTTGGCGGTCAGAGGTAACATGCTGGCCCGCAGGTTTTTCCGTTGCTCTGAACAAGTAAAAATAACGTTGTTTAAAGCCTATTGTCAAAGCTTTTATACGGGAAATCTGTGGGTCAAGCACACCAAAAGATCGCTTGATGTCCTGCGCGTCCAGTATTATTATTAGTATTACATTGCTTTCTTCTATTGATAAAATCGTAGAAAAATACGTGTGTCAACAAATACACTCATTTTATAGAAAACACGAAGTAATTTATCCGAACCAATTTGGTTTCCAAACAGGTAAAGGTACATCAGACCTACCTATTGTCTAAATTTACTGATGAAGTCAACGAGCACCTTAATCAAAAAAAAATTACATACGTACTTTTCATTGACTTTTCCCGTGCTTTTGACACGCTTGATCACAAACAACTAATTAGTAAACTGGACCAAAGTGGAATTCGTGGCCCTCTGCTCAACTGGTGCGAGAATTACCTCCAAAACCGAAAATTTGCTGTCAAAATTGGTAATTCAGTAAGTGAAGCCGTTCATGTTACAGAGGGTACGGCTCAAGGGTCAGTTTTGGGGCCCCTCCATTTTCTATCTTATGTAAATGACATGAGCAGCTGCATCAACCTTTGTACATGCTATCAGTTTGCAGATGATACATGTCTGGTAATAGCTGATTAGAACCCTCAAAAAGCTTGTGATCTTTTGCAATCTGACCTGGACTCTTTGTTAATGGTGCCATGATGTTGGGTTGGTGCTCAATTCTAATAAAACCAAACTATTAGTCATCAAATCGCCATACTTAAAATGTACTCCTCCTAATAATTTAGTTGCACACGACCACAGCTGCTTGCATAACGTAAATAATGCGAAGTGTAGCTGTCCTCGTATAGAAGAAGTAGATTCACAAAAGTATCTGGGATTAGACATCGATAACAAATTCAGCTGGAGGAAACATATAGAGCATGTTTGTAATAAGCTAAGACAATTTTTAGCTAATCTTATAATTCTGAAGAACCGCATTCCTTTTAAAGTAAAACTTATGTTATACAACTCATTAGCAGAATCGTACGTTCAATATGGACTCAGTAGTTACGGTCGAACATTCAAATCTTATCTCAGTAAAATATATAAACTCCAACTAAAAATACTAAAGAATATTGTATCTAAAAAAATTAAAAACCAATTTCAAAACAATGAGCATGGACTATTTTATCCCTGTAAAATATTACCTGTACATACACAATTTAAATATACATAGCTAAAAGAACAATATTTCAACGGTTATTTAGAGCAAAAAATTCAACATCCTGTATTCACACGGGCCGTCGCACGTAACCAGCAGGCCTAGCCAAGTTACAAACGTTTCATATCGATTCTCTTTAAGTGAGCGATTCGTAAGCGATTGTAGAAAGCGCTAAATTGGTAGCCAAGTTGACACGACTGAGTCAATCGCTCGTTCTCTAATGTCTGTAGAAAAAACTAATTCTTTAGTCTATAGTGAGCGTTCCTACCAAAGAGTATAGCGATCAACATTGTAGAAACGATAACATTCTATTCTATCATTTTGAACGATGTAAACATGTCTACGAATTTTCTATTCGTTTGTGTTGATCACGTGATTTAACGTTGAGATGATGTCATTCTACTAGCGTTAACGATTGTAGAATGTCAACTTGGCTAAGCCTGCAGCTATGCACGGTTCGTGCAAATAACACCTACGGCGAGCGGACATCTTCTTACCTAGTTCCCCGGTTAATTAACAACCTACCTTCCGATTTGCGCAGTGACATTACGCCAAGAAATATTAAAATAAAACTTGAGTCCCACTACCTACAACACATTGAATCACAGAGTACTTTTATGTTATATGGCATTGAATGCTCAATGTGAAATGCAGTTTACGTAGTAACCTGAGATGAAGTTGCCAAATTTCGAATTAAGGTACATAATATATTATTATGATGTATTTTATTGTTTAAGTATCTTGATTTTGTTTTTACTACGATGTAGAATTACATGTAGCATTAAGTACAAACCTTAGTGGTTTATAAATGCTACTCTGCTAAAACAAATGTAATATTTTTTTTTAAATGGTAAATAAATTTAAAAAAAAAAGGTATAACACCATCTTTAGGATGATGTTGGGGCTGCCTTGATCTGTAGTGCATCGGGGATGTTCGCGCTGTATCGAACTGATGGCTTTCATGCCGTCATTCGCAAGAAAACTGTTTTCCTGATCTGCAGAATGCGTGGCAGCTGCAACGGAATTCTGAAGACTGTTGCTGATAGGATCTCGTCTCCGATATGGGTGTCTTTTGTTAAGCGGGTAATTTGAATGTTTTTATTTTATCTTATTGTATTTTGAATGTTTAAATTTTTATTTTATCGTAATTTAAATTTTGAATGTTTTATTTATTTTATTTTAATTATGAATGAATTTTAAATTTTATCTTTGATTCTGATTATTTTATAACTGATTATTTATGTGATTTTAATAATTGATGGTAATTTATTTTTGTATTTGTGATAATTTATTTTATTTTTTTAACTAATTTTATTTTCACTGTATGGATCATGTTATCTGAAGTAAATGAATTCTATTTTTTTTTTTTTTTAATAACAAACTTTCTCCACTTGTATCAAAATGTACTATTACCAAACTAAGTGCAAGTTTACCCAGTCCGTAATGCTCAAGTTTCAAAAGTAATGTGTCGTGATTTACACAATCAAACGCTTTGGAGAGGTCACAAAAAATTCCTATGGCGTCTTGAGACTCTTCCCACGCAGTAAATATGTGCTTTAATAAGGTTACACCGGCGTCAGTTGTACAACGTCCCTTGGTGAAACCATACTCTTGATCATGTAAGATTCTGTTGGTGTTAAAATGATTGAGCATTTGATTAAGCATTACCTTTTCAAAAACCTTGCTAAAAGCTGGTAAAACCGATACAGGTCTATAATTATTAGTGTCTTTACTGTCCCCGGATTTGAAAAGAGGTATGACTTTACTGTATGAAAACTCCTTGGTCTACACATAAATTAAAAATTAAAGCTAGGTAAGGGGCTATAGTCTCAAGTATGGATGTACAAACTTTGATAGACATTCCCCATAGATCTTCGGTCAGTTTGATTTTTATTTGCCGGAAAGCTTTAATAACTATCATAGGGTTAATGTGTTTAAATTTAAATTCAGCCAGGCAGCCAGACACATTCGCCTTTAATAAACCAATTGAGAGTTCAGGTGAGGAAATAAGAGCCTCTGTAGTTTTTAATGGTACATCGGTAAAGAAATTTACAAATTCTTGAGCTACTTCCTGATCAGAGCTTTTAGGACCACATGCTGTATCTAATGTGTAGCTAGTGTTACGTATTTTCTTCCTGATAATCTCGTTATTTATGACTTTCCAAACTGTCTTTATTTTATTTTCTGCTGTTTTGATCTTGTTGCTAATGTGCAGGGCTTTGGTAACCTTGCATGTATTTCTAAAAATTTTTGAATACTTAGCAACGTATTTGTTAAAAGTTTCAGTGTTTTTATAAGGCATAAAGCCATAAAGCTCAAATAGTGTTCCCTACTTTTTCTGATACCTCTTTAAGTTGCCCAATCACTAAATATAAATGTAGGGCAAATACTTTTTGTCTTCTTTTCAAAAGTTTTGTTGAATTCAGTGTGAACTATTGAAAATAAATTATCATAAAATTGATTTATATTAATATCGTCATGGCTCATAACACTTAACCTGTTCTGTAGGGAAATATTATACCTATTTAATTTGCTAGAAGTTATAGGTCTGAATTTAATCTGAACTTTTTGCAATGGAGTGTTATAACTAAAAGTTACAGTTTGTCCGCTGTGGTCAGACGGCAGACAATTAACTATGGCTTTATCTAAGTAATCACAATCGCAGAAAACATACATTATCTAAGCAAGTAGCTATTCGTAGTAGCTATTCAAGTAGCAGAAGATAGAGTGACTCTGGTAGGTTCCACAAAAGTGTTGGTCAAGTCAAATGACTTAAAAAGATTTAATAACCGACTGCTATTTGGATTTACTTCTAAAATATTGATATTAAAATCACCACATATAATTGTAGATTTATTACTAGTTGCAAGTTTTGCCAGGACATCTTCCATTATTGATTCAAATAAGGAAAAGTATTGATAGTTAGGGGGTCTGTACACACACACAATTACATGCATATCTAGCTCAACACAGGTCAGTTCGACGCAATGTTCAACCGAGAGACCTACTATGTCATAACGTTGCTTATATTTTAAACTATTTTTTATTAATATTAGGGAACCTCCTCGAAGCATAGTTTTACGGTTAAAGCAGCTACCCACCATATAGTTCTCATATTAGTAAGCATTTGGTAATCCTTAAGCCAATGTTCAGTAAAACAAATAATGTCAAACTTACCATTTTCTAAAAACAATTCAATTTCTAATAATTTGCAAGAAATGGCTTGGTTATTTTGGTGGAATAATTTTAAGCTGCTGAGGCCCTTTTTTACTGACTAATTGAGTGCAAGAAGATACCTTGCTGTTGCTAAGATTAACAAAATTGTTAATGGTACCTTCTGTTGTCTCACTTTCTAGTTTAAATTAATATTTGGAGTGAGGCCGGAGACTCCCATGCCTACTTGAGAATTCTCCACTGTGGCACTTGGATCCTCCTCAGTACAATTTTTGTAAACATTTATTGCACTAATGCTATATTCATTTAAAGTCACCTGTACATTAATATTATTGCTAATAGTCGAGGTGTTGATAATATAACTAAACTTAGACATACTATTTATGTCTGTGTGAATATTAAAAGCTAACAGCCGAGCTATTTTGTGTCTACAACTCATAATAGGTAGATACACCCTTCTTGTAACAGACTTCCCTTTCGTAAAACTAACGTAACTTACTTTTGATGTGGTTTGTATGGTAGGCTAGGGCGTTAGGATAACTTTTACTAGGGTGCTAGGTAGGTACTGTAGGTACTGATCCAGGCGCAATTGTCTCAAACGTAGTCACATTGCACGCACTTGGAATAACGGCCGTACTGAGCTGTTCCTAAGTCCCGGTGTGTGCATGGTGTTCACTAGAAACACTAGTTAGGGTTTAGAATAAAACCACCAAATTATCAGTAAGTAGATGAACCACTTCAAGGGTCCGTGCACTCGCTGCCCGGGATAAGTGTGGACTATAATAGTCGAACGACGGAACCTTACAGCTCACGCTACGTTTATTAATATATCACTGGTCTGCAATTAAAAACATGAAGTCTAGGTACTTACATTTAGTGTTTGCGTGGTCTTATTCTACTCAAGAGTTCCTGTGACTTTGGAGATAGGTGGTGACCATGAAATCAAATTACTCGTTGCGAATATACAGGGTTATTTGTAAAACACCGACAACCTCTCAGGACTGTGTTTCTAACATCATGATCAACAACTTTTGTTCTATGACTTTTAAAATTTCATCATATTTTAGTTCATCAAATTTACGTACTTACAAAAAAAAAAAAAAATTGAACACTATAAATGTTAAGAAATTCTATGCGAAGCAAAAGAAAGCGATAGTACAATAGTGAGGGGAGCGGGGTCAGGGCGGCGAGGGCCCGTAAAAGCTTTCAATTTAAATATTTTTATTTTTTTATGAAAATTTGATGAACTAAAATATGATGAATTTTTAAAAGTCATAGAACAAAAGTTGTTGTAGATTATGATGTTAGTAACACAGTCCTGAGAGGTTGTCGGTGTTTTACAAATAACCCTGTATACTGAGTTTAGTACGTTACATAAAATGCATGTTTATTGTACCGCGATAGGAGACCGACTGATGTGGCGACGCGACACGGTGTGTGGTGGCCTCTGGCCACTTTTGCTGACTCGACTTCTTGCTTAGTATAGGGTCGCCACATACATATTCATACCTAAACCGCTAACGAGTCATATTTCACAAATAATCCCGGAGACCGCGCAATGCAACGAGAAGGATTACGAGGAGAAAACAATTTAATAAAAATACACTTTATTCATAAAATATACAATTTTGTCAAAATAACTGCGAGTAATGGAAGAACTTAGCTTATTTACAATTGTTTGGAACATAGTGAAAACAACTTCTATCATTATTTTGGATAATGGCATTTTTTAAGGAAAATCTTCTTTTAACAGCGGACAAATATAATCACTAATAAGATGAATTTCTTAAATATTACTAAATTATATTACAATTTCCAAATCAGGTAGGTGGTTCATAGGTGGTCAAACTTCGGGGTACAGCAAAGAGAGGAATTTGTAAATTATATGACATAAAAGGTAGGTACCTCCACAACTTAGTAGATATCACGTTAGCACGTGGTGAGACTTAGAAGAAAATATTATGCCTTAATGACTAGAATGTGAATTATGTAATTACAATCAGACTGCCGAGATTACAAGTCTAAAAAAAAACTAGTATTAAGGCGAGGCCAAACGAACGTAATTATGAGTATCAGTCGCGTAATTTACGCCACATTTTCATCTCTAGTCTGGTTTGTGTCACGTGGCCACGTGAAATTTTGTCCAACTATGTATGAAACAGAATTTACGCGACTCACATAACTACGCTCGTTTGGCATCACCCTTACGTAAGTAGGTTTATGCACTTTAGGTTGTGTAGGACAATTCCTATATATAGAAACCAACAGTTTTACTAAGAACAATGCTCAAAACGTCCCCACCCTTGCAGCACTTTAAAACTATGTTAATCGAAGGGCCATACAGCCATCTTATCATTTTATTGTATGACAGCGAAACTAAAAAGTCCAGTTTTGTGGGGCTTAGTTTATAAGTCTACCTACCATTTTTGAATAATAAATAAATACCTAATAATCTGGAAAAAAATATATATCGACATGAAGAAACCGGAATCAGTCACAATTATGTTGTCGTTTATTGTTCTTTTTTAAAATGCCTGCGTGCATGTCGTCAGTATCATATGGTACCTACTATGGGTTTGGAAGGCGTGTAGAGAATTTCCATGGGCCAGCCAGTGCCTGGGACAATATTGTAATATAAAGGGTGTAAAAATCCTTAAAGGAAGCCGAAAGGCACGCTTGTTCTCTCCGTGATTGCGACATTTTTTTTGTTCTACACCATACCTGGGAACCTTCTAGTTACGGAGATATTGGGGGTCAAAGTTCCAACTTTTTGACAAGTTTTTTTTTTAATACTTACAAGTTTTTAATGTAAGATTTTTACTTTAAACACCCCCCACGACTCCCGTACTATTATCCATGCATCAGCACAATGTTTTGAGTGCGTTACATTGAGTTTTATCATAAAACATGATTTTTTCAATATTTTCTGCGTAAGTACCTAACTTAGTTTGATGTACAGAATGCTTGGCCGACGGCTTCGTGATGAGTCTGTTTACATCCTGTATACCTACTGAAAACACAAACTATTTGTTGCAATAAAAGGAAAATGTTGTTATTTGAAATGAAGGTATTTTTATAAACTCCTAAAACCGTGAATGGTTACTTCAAAAAGATTTTCAATAGAATTATTCATGGAATTTTTTATTATTTGATTCCAAAGAGTATTTTGACAACTCCGACTGAAGGTATTTTATCATCCCACAATAATAAGCTTCTCAGTTAAAGCAGAAAATCATTTTTGAGCATTGTTCTTTAAAACTCTGACTCACCGAGGCAAATCCCGCGAGCGACACGCGGGTACGGGATAAATCTTCGCGTATCAGTTGTTCTAATTATAAGAGCTAACAAGGTGACAAGGTCCCGCATATCACGCGCGCTATTTGCTTCACTTTGACGAGAGCTAAACAGGGGTAAAAACTATCCATATTATACAGACTTCACGCCAACTGATCACGACAGTAATCCCTGCGATAAAGGTATCTCCAAATTTGTCGCATTTAGTTCGAGAGTACTGTCGGGTCGCGTCGTCCGAACTGAAACGAGTGAAACAAGGCATTTTCGCTTTTATTGCATGGCCATAAGTTTTTCTGATCGGCTCAAGCCGATTCCACGTCGACGAGTGTAGTCACTTCTTTATAATATTTTTACAAAAACAATAAATCGTTAAAAAACCTAATATTTTATTAAAATCAGATCGGTGTACGAATCTTAAAACTAAAGTATGTATAATATCAGAATATTGCTTTTATTTCCTGAACATTGTTCGAGACAAGGCATAGCTGTACATGGATCATTTGGCCCGTGGCCAATTTCGGAACTTTCGCCGCCGTATTGTTTTTACAATACCTATTTTCACAAATGTGTACCAGCAGCGTGCCCTAATGTCAGTTTTGACATTTTTTTATTAAAATTACAAGAACGTTTAGATACTTATTTTTGTAAATATTTTAAAAAACATAGCATTTCAGTACTCTTTTATTTATTGTACGATTTTCTCATTTTATGCCAAACTAGCGGACGTCCCGTTCCCGTGCGAATACAGGGATAAAAATTAGCCTATGTCACCCGGAGATAGAGTAGCTTCCCAACTGTGAAAGATTTTTTTAAATCGGTCCAATAGTTTCTAAGCACAACAAAGTTTAGAAGTAACAAAAATACAAATCTTTCCTCTTTATAATATTATATAGTATAGATATAGAAAACATGTTTGAGGTCCGTTTTCAGTAAACTAAGCGACGACTAATTACATAACATAACGCCTGTAATCCCCAGCGGGTGAGACAGAGCTGTACACATACTTCACCAGGGGGAACCATGACATTTGGCAATAAAAAATGATAATAATTCCGTCAATTTTAGCACCAACAGTCAAAATAAGGCACCATTTTAGTTATTTTTACACAGATACAGAAAAAACTTACGATTTAATCAGGTATAAAACATTTATTATAAAGTTGTAGGTACAAAATTATTGAAAAAAAAATGTACTCAACATCACGCCGATTATCCAGAAGGGTTAGGCAAAGGTGTACTTAGTGGTACATTTCACATATTTAGTAGAAATGTCTATTAAATATGTGAAATGTGCACACCTAGTAGCCGTCGGCATATCGGCGATAACTATATCAACTGAACGCGTACAAGTTGTCGACATGCTGGCTGCTTTGTTGTCCAAAAGTGCCACGTAATAGGGGGCGAGCCTATTACCATCAACTGGGCACAAATTCAGGCTACGTGTCTGCTACTGAGAAATTCCAAAGTAGTGCCTTTAAAAGATAGCTTTGATTAATAGTTGCTGAAAAATTGGCTCATTGGTTATAATTGCAAATATTTACAGAAACAATTGACTTTGTATACAAAATAATATACTTTTTACAAAATATAGCTAGAGATGCTGCGCTAATGTTCGGATCAGCTGAGCGGTAAATATATACAGGGATTGAATCAGCTAACAAAACTTGAAGTGTAGTGTTGGTGTGTGTGTGTATTCATATCTAAACATCATTATCTGCCTGCCTTTTCCCAACTGTGTTTGGGTCGGCTTCCAGTCTAACCGGACGCAGCTGAATACCAGTATTTTACATGGAACGACTGCCTATCTGACCTCCACAACCCAGTTAAAGGGTAATACACGACTGTCAAAGATCTATAAATGACAGCCGGCACCAACGGCTTAACGTGCTTTCCGAGGCGCGGAGGAAACTCGGTATGTTATTGGTGGTCACCCATCCGTGGAGCGACCTTGACAAACGCGGCTTAGCCTTGAAGAACGACCCGTGCGGCCGTTACTATTAGGCCACGAGCTCCTTCGATATCTCAACATGTTATAACAAAAAATAATTATTTTTTGTACCTATTATTGAGTTTTATGACCCCTGATAACTTAAATTGCGAGTTGAGGAAATCTGTTAATTTTTACCCGACTGCGTCAGAAGGAGAGTTATGTTTTTCGAGAGTATGTATGTATGTATAATTGTTTGGCACGCTCTGTGGCCTGAACGGCTCGATGGATTTTAGCTTGAGAGGTGTCGTTAGATTCGTATTTACTGTGAGAGTGACACTGGGTATATCAAAATAAAAAAAACTAAATGGCGGATTTTTTGCGCCAAATTCAAATGTTTGGCACGCTCTGCACCCTGAACGGCTCGATAAAGGGCTCATCACAAGAATTTTAAAATGGTATATCTAAGTAACTAAAAATTGTAATATAAAAAAATAATTAAAAAACCCGACTGCATAAAAAGTAATTTTTCTTTTCAGTTTTTATATAAAGTTAAGTATTAGTTATTTTTTATGCAGTCGGATTTTTATTTTTTTTGTTTTATAGGATTTAGACATTGATACACATAGCAAGTTCACGCCTGTTATCAAATACACTCACGAGCAATGAAAATTATACACTTAGCAAAATTCACAAGCGATTGTCTCTTACTGTTTTGATTAACGTGTTTTAACGGTCATAGTATTTGGAAGCCGTACTATTAGGAAACAGATATTTTCTCTAAGAAGAAACCTTTATTTCACGAGAAAATCGCTTTTGAATTTTGCTCAGTGTGTATCGTGTGTGCGTTCACGTGTGTGTGTTTATTTTTTGTTGTGTGTATGTAGTGTGTGTTGTGTAGTGTGTGAGGTATATGTGTTTGTAGCATGTGTGTATGTGGTCTGTGTGTAATGCATTTTTTTGATCGTGACTGTACACCCACACCATATTGGATACCCAGGTCAGTGAGTCTTGCTAACTAATTAAACCATTTGACTTGTACATGTAAATTTATGTAAGTTCGGGTAAAACCCGGTCGGCATAGCTCAAATTGGGCCGTGCCAATCCGAACATGATTCAAGAAGATAGATACATATGGAAAATGTATGTGTGTATGTGTACGTATGTATAGGTGTGTGTGTGTGTGTGTGTGTGTGTGTGTGTGTGTTATGTATGTGTGTGTGTGTGTTTATATGTATTTTTGTTATTTTGTCAATGTCAATAAAGAATAAGAATACTTATCTATCTGTCCATGTAACAAGATTCAAAGACAATCTTTAAATCAATCATCTTCGATTAATTACTTACATAACTAGAAAAATGCCAATACATTTATTATGTGTAAAGAACATTGACGCACAAATTGTTACCATACATTCAGCATGTCATATGGGTGT
The DNA here is from genome assembly GCA_963853795.1 of Xestia rhomboidea. Lineage (NCBI taxonomy): Eukaryota > Metazoa > Arthropoda > Insecta > Lepidoptera > Noctuidae > Xestia > Xestia rhomboidea. Next base: position 11,200,813 of record OY970784.1, on the reverse strand, counting down.
AACAATATCCTTAACGAAGCCGAAATGCACTTGTTGTCCCCGACATAGCGATCATGTTTAGTTGTAGCGCACAGCGCGGGAAGCTTCTAGTTAGTAGTCGTGTAGTTCTAGTTTCACATATTGGGGGTCAAAGTTTCAACCTCCTCATAAGTTATTTTTTTTTTACTAAATTTTTAAATGTTATAAATTATACAACGCGAGGAAAGCCGCGGGCATTAGCTATGCTAAATATGAGGTAACAGTTTGTGCTGCGCAATACCTTACGTTGTGTATTTAACCTAATCAGAACTATATGAATCCATTGCTTTCAGAGATTACTTACAAAACAAAAACCTAAATAAAACTTAATAATAGAAAATGGCTCATTTACTTATAACTAAATTAATATTTGTAGAGATTCAGCTAAAGTTTTTACTAATATTTGAATAAAAGGCTGCCCTTGTTTAAATTAGCAGCTCGGAATAAAACGCTACACCCACTGAAGAAAGCGCTCAAAAGATAGCTTCAACATTGATATTGGCTTATAAAACATAGATTAACATTAAAATTGGTTATAAAATATAATAAAAATTAAACGAATGTTTCCATAAAAAGATATTGCATATCTATCAATATTGGCCATAAAAAAAGGAAATTCCTACCAGTTTCAGCTGTTAAAAGATAAATTTAAGTATATTAATATTGGCTGCCAAAAGACAGCTTAACACACGTGTTGGCCATCAAAAGATACTTTGACACTAACATTAATCGTACAAGATAGCTTAATTGATATTAACTGTAAAAATATAAATAGGTATTATCAAGTTCACTGACAATCGTTTCAATTTTATTACTTAGGGCATCATCGTCTTTATCTGCCTGCCTCTCCCCAACTGTGTCAGGTCGGCTTCCAGTCTAACCGGATGCAGCTGAACACCAGTATGTTACATGGAGCGGCTACGGAATCGTGCACAAGCAATCGTGCGGCTCGTTGCACTCGGGAGTACCAATTTAATCCGTCTTAACATTAATGTGACCGTAAAATGCAGTTAAATATTGAGATTGCTTGTAAAAAGACACTTTGACACCAACATTAACCGTAAAAGACAACTTTACACAAAGAATTGTGCTTAAGGTGGATGCTCCAGGGTAGCCCGTGAAATTCAAATTTTCTAACGTTTTTTGCATTTTTCAGGTCAGTGTCAGGTTGTATGTTGATTAAAATATGATTCGCGGCTGTAACACGTATGTAGTTATAGAATTATAATCATCAAAATCATCAATACAACCCTCCAAGCTCATAAAGGTGTATGAATTTACTTTTTCAAGATCAAAGTCATTCCTACACCTTTATGCGCTTGGAGGGTTGTATTGATGAGTTTGATGATTATAATTCTGTAACTACATACGTGTTACAGCCGTGAATCATATTTTAATCAACATACAACCTGACACTGACCTGCAAATTGCAAAAAACGTAAGAAAATTTGAATTTCACGGGCTACCCTGGAGCATCCACCTTAATAAGATAGAAACCTTTACACAGCATCTTTCATACCAACATTTACCAACTGGCCGTCACTGTTCAGATGTACATCCAGCCCACCCTTAACAGTTCTCTCAGCCGCCTGCTTGAACACACCTGGCCATACAAACTTCTTGTTCTCTATCAACGGCATGGCTCTCTGCAGCTTCTCATTGAACCCCGAGTCTTCCCATTTCAAATAAGTGTTCATATTCATATGAGCTTTCAACTCCTCTGACAACTTTTCATGCTTCGTTACATCCTCTAGTAAAATGAGGATAATTCTATTTTTCCCTTCTTTTAATGCCAAGTTATGAGCGGCTCTAAATTCCATATTAGCATAAGCAGAATCTAGGAAGTTATTAGAAAGCAAAATTATGGTTTTACGGCTTTTTTCAACGGATCTGTTGATTTGATCCGGAATAAAATCTCCGACGAACCAGTCCCTGTAATGGACGCAAGTTTTTAAACCGTAGTCTTGTTCTAGCTTGGGCATTAACTTATCCAAGTGGTGCTTGTCTTTGTGAGCATATGACACGAAGACATCGTACTCTTTGTCAATATCATCCTTGTCTTCGACAAAGCAGCCGGGACAGAGACCGTATTTTATGATAAAAACTTGTATTTTGTGTAAATTTTTGTATATTAGTATTCCTATGATAGCTGCTACGATGATGAGGGCTATGAACGTACCGCTGGCCACGGCAGCCGCGCGCCAGGTATTACAAAGTTCTAACGGATCCATGGCAGACAAGAATTTGTCTCCACATTTAATTAAAGCCAAATCTTCGACTGTCAAACTATTTTTTAGTACAGACAACTCTTTCGAATGCCAACAATCGCATTCAAATGGATTGTTTGACAAGTATAGAGTTACATTTGACGTTAAAAACTGCATCGGTATACTTGTTAATTTATTATTTGAGAAATCAATAGCTTTGACAGATTTTGAAGGAGCAAACGGTATATCATCTATACCAATGTTAGAAAGATTGAGTAACTGCAACGTCAAGTTGTCTAAAGTCATCGGTGCGGTTTTTAATCTTAAAGACGAATATTCAACACCAAATAGCTCTGGATTTGTCATTTTTGCTGGAATAGTGTCACAGGTGTAAAGTAAATCATTTGTGGCCGGTCTCAACTCGCAAGATGAACAAGAATTGAGACACTTTTCAACTGGTAATTCACAGATTAAGTCATTTGAAGACACATTTACGAATAATCGCCCTTTTAAGTGAGATGGTGACGCACATGTAGCGTTTCCAAGGACAAAATTAGGTTCTGTATTCAATGGTTTGGCACCTCGAACTCTCATGGCTAGGTTATAAAGATTACAATCGCATAGCAATGGGTTGTTGTCCAGAAGAACTGAGTTGGTCGACTCTCTGTAATCTGGATCTCCTTTTTTAAGATTCGCGTATCTCATCGTTACAGACGCGATGGTGTTGTTTCGTAAATCTACGACGAGGTTGGTGCCCAAGAACTGGCACTCTGATGCCTGAAAAAAAAATTGTAAAAAGATTATAGCAAACTAAAAAATCATTAAAAGAATTGCTGTAAGGGAATCACCAGTTTCGGCTAAGCGTGGACAAGATGTCAGGTAATAACATTTTTTACTAAACAATTTTATTAATTCTGAAAGAAATATGTTTGCACGTGTGTCATCCTGAACTTTGACAGTTAATTATTTCGACACGTTCTCAATTTCCAATAACAATAGTTCGACTACTCATTGCTTCGACAGAACATACTTCGACAACGCACACTTTCGAAAAACACTACTTCGACAGATCTCTTCTTCGATATGCACTTGTTCGACGGATTTCTATTTCGACAGAACATACTTTCGACATAATCGCTCTGAAATTATAATTACATTATTTAATTCGAGAAACTGAGACAATAATAATAATTTGAATTGCTGCAAAAAAGTTTGCTACTGAAAAATAACATTGATACAATTTCGTTCCAAAACGGAATAGATATACGTTACTCATATCATATTCATATGTCTAACAAATAATCAAGACGACTTCTGTACCCTAAAACCATAAAGTTAATTCAATTATTATTGTCATATTTCAGAGCAGTATTATGTCGAAGGTATGTTTCATCGAAATAAGAATCCGCCGAACAAATGCATATCGAAGAAGGGATCTGTCGAAGTAGTGTTTTTCGAAGGTGTGCGTTGTCGAAGTATGTTCTGTCGAAGCAATGAGTAGTCGAACTATTGTTATTCGAAATGAGACCGTGTTGAAATAATTAACTGTCGAAGTTCAGGATGGCACTCTGTTTGCACATCACGTTCTAGCCAGGTACACGTACAAAATGTCGAAAAAAAGAGTATTCAAACAGTATCCACCACCTAAAAAGCATAGCCATTTCTTTGACGGAGTGTTACCAGCACGGAAATAAAACATCATTTCAGTCTGTAATCGATTAGATAACCAATTATGGCAACCAACAAAGAAGTGTTTGTCTGCAAAACGAGTACCGATCAATACTGTATGATAAATCATGATCTGTCAAAGGACCAATTTGTTCGAGACACCATTGTTTAACTGTGTCTACTTCGTGGACAGATCAAGGGTTATGTTTATACTCATTTAAATTGTTTTAAAATAAAACAATCAAAAAGTTATTAGTATTTTTACATATTTTATTTGTATTAGAAGTTCTTTATATCGATTATTGTCAGATTATTATTTTTTTCCTGGCAACTCCTACTGTATTGCTTATAGAGATGATCGATCCGGTTGTTTTGTAGCGATATTCTACTTCGCAATGGATCATTTCGATCCAAGTATCGATGTAAAATCGATAAAAAGTAATAGGGAATATGCACGTAATTTTTTCTTCACTTAAATCAATAAAATACAGTACTATCAACCCAAGAAAAGTATAAAAAGTTAAGTTCAACTACTGCTTGTCGCACAAAAATAATATTAAACTCCTGCAATTTTCTACGACAGTTCAAACGTCCATAGCCGTCGCAGCCATGATGTGGCGTCATTATCCACAATCTGCCTTGTTTACATCTAATTTTTTTGGCCTTAATAAAATAATTTTACCAATTGTATGTGCTTTATTCAAGTAAAAATTGCAATAACAATATTATTTTATAATTTTCAAATAAAAGTGTTTTTTTGACACAATGAACTTTGACGTCAATACCGGCGTTATCGAGGACGGTGTGTTTTGACAGTGCAATCAGTTTCACCAAAAACATGCTACATAAAACAGTAAATTGTAAAATAAGTGATGTATTAGAAACTTAAACAAGTGTAACACAATGTTTTTATGCGCCAATACAAGGTATTTTTCATAAATAAAAATTGTTTTGTATTTCATGCATATTCCCTATTCTACCAATGCCGGTAGTGATTGAGAAGCGTGTTTATGTAAAATAACGGCCCGCCCTAATAGTATTTATCCTGAGATTTTAATTTTTCTCATTTAACTAAACACATGTACTCAAATCTGACCACTACGATTTTATGATGATTCTCACTACCTTTATCAATTTACCAGTGGATCGTATGAATCGATGTGAAAATCAATCAAATCCCGTTGTACCGACACACTTGACTATCTATACATATCGAACATGCCTAACGCCAACTGAAACGACATAAATCTGACTCAACAATGGTATGACTCTGAATAAAGTCAGAATAACAAATAAAAATGAATAGTATTATTTTAACCACCCCAATACAAACCTATAACGTGTGGATAATCAGTTTCTAGCAAAGAATACGCATATTACAAAGACTTCACCCGGCAAGGTTTCAATTGTTTACATGTCAGTTGTAGCATATTCTTGCATCTGGGGCTACAAGTTTTTTATAATATTTTCAAGTATTTCATTAATAAATATCTTGTCCACGGTTAGCTAGATCACCCTAACAAACTGAGCAATACCGGAGGAAACTGCAATCCACGGTCCGACCACAGAAAGCGTAGCTTTACCTCCGATCGACCGATAAGTCTTCTATTATTGATCCCAAACTTTAAAGAAAAATATACTCACGTCCAAATTTGTAAAATTATTCCGTGACAAATCCAACTCATTCAGCTGGGTAAAAACATTTAGCCAATCATTAAAGATGCTGCTTATTTGATTTCCACTTAAATATAAGTTTTTTAACTTGTTTAACATATAAAGTGGCGATTGAGGTCCAAAGTTCATGTATCCTCCTTCTGGGTCCGGTATGTACCCTCCTTCTGGTTCGAAAGTCAAACGGTTGTTCTTCAAAGAAACGGTCTGCAGGTGTGTGGCCCCTTGGAAAGTGGTCGGGCTTATCGTCGCCAAGAGATTGTCGTCCATCGATACATAGTTCAGGTTTGTGAGGCCTGAAAATAGGTAGCTGGAACGAAAAAAGTTAGGTTCAAATATAAAATACAAGCTTTTATCGTCTCACCAGCGCGGCCCGCGCTACCTCTACGCACCGAACAGCGGCGTCTACCGCGCTTGTCCGCAACACTATTCGCAAGTAATTTGACAATTAGATAAAAACACTTGAAGATCGGAAACTAGAAGAATTATAGCTAAATAAAATTTACAGTGAACAGCTGAATAGTTAAGGAATCTATTTAATTAAAAATCAAGATATGTTTTTAATTTGATACTCTAAAAAATGTAGAACTTTAAAAACAGTGATGAAAACGGATATTTCAATATTAAAATACGAATTTAATGAAAAATGAAAAGAAGTAATTTAAGTTAAGCTGTCAAAATTGAACGTGTATACATATATGTACCTAAAAAAAATTTGCTGTTCCCTACAATACGTTCGCATAACTCGGCTGATTTATTTTTCGCGATTCAGGGTTTGGTCCCATAGCAAAAGTTGTTCATAATGCTGAGTACAATGACCCCATAAGAAATTTCATGTATCTGATACATGTCGATAGTTCCCTATGAACAATGTCAGTTCTACAAAAAGACTACTTTTCAGTAGGGTAGTAGTTCAAACTTTGTTTTGATGATAAAAAATAGTACATTTTGATACAAGTGGAAAAAGTTTGCTATTGCATCCGAGGCGGAATTAACTCCCGAGCCGTAGGCGAGGGTGTTTTTGAGTCGAGAACTGCAACAACAAATGTCCATGTGTACACACGACCGTTTATCAATACACTTTTGAAGAAATAAAATAAAAGAACGAAAAATATTTTTGTCATGAATTTCCGCGCTTTGCTTTCGCCAGATTGAGTGAGAAGCAAAGGTATGAAGCCGCTAAACAGCCTAATATAAAAAATAATTATTTTTTATATTTTTGAATTTAGAACACAAATAAATGTTAATTTGTTTATAAAGTAAAATATATTAGTTTGAAATAATCATGTTTATCCATGATATTCTATTTATAAACACAATTTGAAAATTAAATAAATATTTACGCCGTAATGACGCATTATTGCTTTGCCAAAATAAAAAAAAACATTCACCTCCGACTTTATGCATTGAACCAATTTGGACCGCGGACGCAGACTTTTTGAACTTTTAGACTTTTTTATATTTATTTTTTATTGACCGGCAAAATCAAAATCAAAGCATTTATTTCAAGTAGGCCAGTCACAGGCACTTTTGAATTGTCGAAACAAAGATGAAAATTAAATGTAGCTACAGTCCCAGTCACAACGCATAAAAACTGTGAAAGTACTGTAGTTGCCCATTCCCTAGCGTAGATCTCTATGGAGAAGAACGGGCAAGAAACTCCATGGACACTCTTTTAAATCAGAATATTGTTACAAAATCTTGGTTACATCATTCATGTTGAGATTATACATATGTGAGAACGATGTAGAAAGACGTGCACATTAAGAGCGTCCAGAGTAAAATAATAAATTAAAAAATAAAGTAATTAAAATGAACGAACCGTGGCAGCTAAGAGATGACCAGTCCCAACTGACAGCGCCCGTTCACGAACATGACGCATGTATCGGCGCCATTCAACTCGACCATATTTAAGGGAACCAAATGACCCGACACACCCGCCACCATCAGCGAGACATTTGAGTGAGCATGACATACTCTCAACCGCCAGGGCACATTCAAGTCAAGAAAAATCGTATAGCTTTCTAGTACATAGTACTCACACAATATGGGCTATGCGATTATATAATACTAAAGAGATTGAATCTATACAATGCAAAGATAGTTGTACAATCTTCAGCAGCTCCAACAATACCATTTAATGCTATCAATTTATGCGCCCCTGTTCTTGTGGAGCAAGACCAGCATTGAGCCAAGCATTTTTATATGTAGGTATATAATCGCCCAACTTGAATAAGCATGCTTACATAGTGTGCGTTTAATGCATGTTTTAAATTTCGTCTCATTTAGTTCAAGAATACTTTGTGGAATTTTATTATAGCATCTCAAACAGTACCCCATGAAAGATGAGTCTACTTTAGCAAGTCTGAAGCCTGGCTGAACTAGTTGGTCCCTATTTCTAGTACTGTAATTATGTCTGTCACCTCTTTTACCAAAAAGATGCAGATTTTTTCTGACGTACATTGTGTTTTCGTACATGTACTGACGATGTACCGTTATGATGCCAATATCCTTAAACAGTTCCCTTAGAAAATCGCGCCTACGAAGATTATATATGGCTCTGATGGCTCTGTTTGCAGAATAAAATATCGACTCCATATCTGCAGCCCGTCCCCATAGCTTATTGCCATAAGACATTATACTATGAAAGTAACTAAAATAGACCAGTCTACGGTATCGGTACGGTACCTACATCAGTAAATTGACGGATTTTTCTAAAAGCATATGCTGCTGAACTTAGCCGCCCCGCCAGAGATGTTAAATCAGAACCCCATTGTAGCCTTAAATCAAGCATTATCCCCAGGAAAACCGTTTTTTTCTACGAATTCAAGTTTCTCTTTATTCAATATTATTTCATAATCACTACTTTTAACATTCGGTAAAGCGAATCTTATGCATTTAGTTTTTTTATTTTTACTTAATACTAAATTGTTTGCTGTGAACCAATTATGGACCTGAAGTAAGGCATTATTATTACGCCATCTAGATTTTGGGCCCGTCTATTTATCTTAAAAATTAGGGAAGTGACATCAGCAAATAACACCATATTTTGAGGTTGGTTTTTCAATAAATACGGTAGATCATTTATATATACTAGAAAGAGGAAAGGACCCAATCTTGAGCCTTGCGGAATCCCCATTTACTTTTAAAACCTGTGAATTAACACCATTTATTTGAAGATGTTGTTGTATATCACTCAAATAAGATTTTACCAAACTAAGTGCAAGTTGACCTAGTTCGTATTGCTTAAGTTTCAAAAGAAATGTGTCGTGATTTACGCAATCAGATGCTTTGGAAAGGTCACAAAATATTCCTGGCGCCTTGGGACTCTCCCCACGCAGTATATATGTGATTTAATAAGGTTACACCGGCGTCAGTTGTACAACGTCCCTTGGTAAAACCATACTGTTGATTGTGTAAAATTTTGTTGGTGCTAAAATGATTAAGCATTACTTTTTCAAACACCTTGCTAAAAACTGGCAACACGGATACAGGTCTATCCCAGATTTGAAAAGAGATATCACTTTACTGTATTTCATTAAATCAGGGAAAACATCTTGGTCTACAGACAAATTAAAAATTAAAGCTAAGTAAGGGGCTATCTCAAGTATGGATGTACAAACTTTGATAGACATTCCCCATAGATCTTCGGTCCGTTTGATTTTTATTTGCCGGAAAGCTTTAATAACTATCAGAGGGTTTATGTGTTTAAATTTAAATTCAGCCTGGCATCCAGATACATTCGCCTTTTATAAACCAATTGAGAGTTCAGGTGAGGAATTAAGAGCCTCCGTAGTCGAGTGCAACTTCTGTACGCTAGTACTATTATATATCCTGTGCCCTGGCTCTAGTTGCGCAGTACGATTCAAACGGCTTAAGATAATAAAGTGCTTTCAGCGGAGCACCAAGCATGCGGCGTCTAGCGGTGCCAAGTAGAATAAAGCGATGGAATTCTTAAAGCACTGAGCAGCGGTGTGATGCGGCTCGCTTAAAACTTCACCGCCGCGTCGTAAGCGCCGTGGAATACTCGTCTCTTACGCGTTTTGGGCAACACATCAATTCGTTAGAAACGTTACGGTCGGGTTTCCTATTACGGTACCCCGTGTATGGTACTGATTTTAAAGACGTTTCACGTCAAAAAGGAAGAAGAGATTCAAATACAGAAATATAAATAAAAATACTTACTCGGGCAAAACTTCCAAATGATTCCTGTTCAAGTTAAGATATTGCAACTTCTTCAAAGGTAGGAAAACACTAGAACTTAACGTTGCTATCTGATTAAAACTCAGGTCTAATCTCTCTAAAAGCTTCAGATCCTTAAAAATGTTCACCGGAAGTGACGTCATCTTATTTCTGGTAAAGTTTATGGTTTGTAACGCGTCACATCCGGTCAGCAGATCCTCTGGGAAGTTGGCGTCTGAATCGGTTATTATGAGGTTTTTTAATGAGGGTAGGTTCGCAAACGAATGCTTGTGTAGTTTCAGAGGCACTTCGTTGTATTGTATTGTGATCTAGAAGAAAAATATAAGTTTAGTCTATTATTTGTTATATAATATAATATGCGAGTCCCGCATTCCCCTTAAAACTCAAGAACATTTATATAACTATGGTTAGAGCTGCTGTCTTGTATGGATCAGAATGTTGGGCCACAAAAGGGATGAATGAAAGGCATTTGTATGTCGCGGAGATGTGAATGCTGAGGGGATGTGTGGGGTTACGCGAATGGATAATAGTACATTTTGATACAAGTGGAGAAAGTTTGTTATTGCACCCGAGGCGGCATTAACTCCCGAGCCGTAGGCGAGGGTGTTTTTGAGCCGAGAACTGCAATAACAAATGTCCACGTGTATCAAACGACGTTTTTCAATACACTTTTGAAGAAATAAAATAAAAGAACGAAAAATATTTTTGTCATGAATTATTAGGAAACTATGATTTTCTTTTCTTTTTTTCCGCACTTTGCTTTCGCCAGGTTGAAGGAGAAGCAAAGGTATGAAGCCGTTATACAGCCTAATATACAAAATAGATTTTTTTTTGTATTTATGAATTTAGAACATAAATAAATGTTAATTTGTTTAAAAAAGTAAATATTAGTTTTAAATAATCATTTTTATCTATGATATTCTATTTATAAACACAATTTGAATATTCAAAAAACATTTACGCCGTACAGACGCATTATTACTTTGCCGAAATAAAAAAAAACATTCAATTCCGACTATAGGCATTGAACCAATTTGGACTAAGGTTATCTGTGGCAATTTTCATTCCCGCACACGTGTTGGAAAATGAAAAAAATCGCACGCGTGTGAAATACATGGCATGTTGAACCTAATCATAGTGCGTTTAAGAACCAGTTTTCGAGGAAGTGTATTGAAAAATAAATAATAATCTTAATTGGAACAAAAACACATTTTACAAATTGATTGCGTACGTAAATAGCCACATTAGTTACAAAACTGTGTCGCAGCTATGAACGCCCACCTCCAAGAGGGACACGAGAGCGTGCCAGTAGTAAATAAGAAATTAATATATTTATTTATTTACTTCAATCAACTTTGGATCATAGGTACAATTAAACAAAATTATAAAATCAGCAACACAATTACAATGAAAATCACAATTAAAATTATAGACAAAATTAAATAAAAATAACAGGAAGTCTGAAAGTGGCGCCGGCGACTGACAAGTTGTGGGGAGTCGGTTGTCGTGGTATGGACATGTGATGCGGAGGAATGAGGAACATGTCGTGAGGGAAGTTCTGAGTATGAATGTGGATGGGTATAAGAGTAGAGGAAGACCAACAAAACGATGGATGGACTGTGTGACGGATTATATGGATAGAAAGGAGGTGACTGCTGAGATGACGAGAAGTATGGAAGAACAAGACATGCTGCGGCGACCGCAAGTGAATTAGTATAAGGACAAGAGATAATAAAAAAAAGATATAGTTACATTCTCCAGCTGCGTAAGGTTAAACATTAACCCGCGCGGTAATTCCTGGATCGGGTTCATCATCAGGAAGATAGTCCGCAGGTTAGGCACGTGAGCCAACGAGCCAGCCGCTATCGAAGATACGTGGCAGGTGCTCAGTGATAGGCTCTCCACGGAGGCCAGACCTGGAATTATATAAACATACATTTTACTAAAAAAAAAATATTATATATAAAGGGTGTAAAACACCTCTTAACGAAGCCGAAAGGCACTTGTTCTCCTCGTCATTGCGATCATTTTTTTGCTCTACACCATACCTGGAAACCTTCTGGTTACGGAGATATTGGGGGTCAAAGTTACAACTTTTTGACAACTTTTTTTTAAATACAAGTTTTTAATGAGAGATTTTTACTTTAAACACCTCCACGACCCCCGTACTATTCAATCCATCCACCAGCACAATGTTTTGAGTGCGTTACATTGAGTTCTACCACAAACCATGATTTTTCACCCCAAAATAAGAAGTAGTGTCCCAGCAATATTTTTTGCGTAAAGTTACTTAGTTTGATATACAGAATGCTTGGTTGACGGCTTCGTGATGAGGTGGTTTACACCCTGTATAATAAAATGGTTGTGCAGCAAAGTTAGAATGTATCCCCTGGTGGTGTAAGGTTTCAGCTGGGCCTGTCAGCTTGCAGCAATGATGTCACAATCTGTTTTGTTTTGTAAGTTTATTACTAACATAGTTTGTAAGTATATTATTACTAACACTATGAGCCTTGTTGCTCGAATTAAAATGATTTTATAAAACAGTACACACATAACATACACCTAAGACCTGTATCAATGTACAGCATGCTGGCATCCTTACAAAAAATGAGACAAAGCTTCTAAACTTTCTCATTTCCTTTTATAAAAAAGTATTGTATGAGACAAAATCTTCTGAATTTCCGAAAATATAAGCTGCCAAAGTTGTTCATGGCGAATATTGACACTTACCTCTAAAAGAATTAACACCAATTTCCTGAATATCGTTACCCCACATATTCAAAATTTCCAAATTCGTCAGACCATTGAAGGCATCTTCGGGTATCTCCTTTATATTCGCTTCGGAAAGCTCTAGAAACTTGAGCTGCGTCGCGTTCGCGAACACGTGGCTCTCTAGAGTAACCTGAGTACCATCAGTGATCCTCAAGTTCCGCAGACTTGGCAGGGCATGCACTACTGAAATGGGGATCGCCTTCTCAGGACCTGAAATAATACATTTGATGGTCAAATCAAGGCGGAAAAACTTTTTGGTTTTTAATATTTGTGTTAGACTACTAAAGTAGACATGTTGCTATCGTCAGATTCAATTTTTCATTAAGTTGGCAAACTGCGATGTAACTGGGACAAAAATTAAAAAGTAGGCATCGTGCGATCTAATGTATGGTGGTTTCAAAATGTTGGCATCGCGCTACCGATTACTTGAAAGTACAAAAAAGTAGGCATCCTGCGACAGCGGGTCAGATAGGCGGTCGCTCCATGTAAAATACTGGTGTTCAGCTGCATCCGGTTAGACTGGAAGCCGACCCGACACAGTTGGGGAAGGCAGGCAGTTGATGATCAACGACTGGTCAGATAGGCAAACGCATATCTACTTTGAATAAACTGCCTCGAAAATCACGAGGTCGTTCAATAAATTCATTCAATGGTTGCTGGATTTAACCCATCCAAATCACAACTTCAGCAAGAGTCACTTGACCCCTAGCCTACCTATTATAACATAACCTCACCCATTAAAATTCTGACTAGACGGTATTATTAAATACCGTCGTCGTAAGTGACCCACCCATCCAAAACCCGACCGCATCAAGGGTTGCTTGTTACCTTTTGCAGATTAAACCGACCCATCAAAATTCGCCATCAACAAGGGTTACTTGACCCCACCCATCCTGACCTTATAAAGCGTTGCTTAACAGCCACGCATCCATTTCCATACCTCGCGCACAGCCGCTTACATCTCCTAATCACCAAGTCCTTGCCCATGCCAGCCACATTTGTCCCCTCAGGGTTGCTTAACCCCGAAGGGGTCCGCAAGGGCCGAAGCCTGCCGGGGCTGCGGGACTATTCGAAAGAGATACCGTGGCCCCGGAACACAAAGGGCGATGAAGGAACATGGATGGGTTTTAGTCAGTAAAAGTCTGACACTCCCTCCTGCTCCGCCCAGAGCGGGAGGAGTCATTTGATGATTTCACATCCGAAAAAAAGAAAAAAGGGTTGCTTAACCCCCACGTCCAAAACCTGACCTAAGTGAGGGTTGGCTTAACCCTGCCTATCCAAAACCTATCCTCATCGAAAGTGGCTTCACCCCTTTTGTGACTGTCCTTTTATTGCTTATTCTTACCCATCCCAAATCCGACCTCACCAAGTGTTGCTTAACCCCACCCATCTTTTTCCCAACCTCGTCAAAGGTCGCTTAACCCCACGCATCCTTTTCCACAACTCGCCTGCAGCCGCTTACCTCTCACAATCACCAAGTCCGTGACATCTCCCAAGCCAGCGACATGTTCTCCCCTCAGCGGCGCTTTTCCATCCTTCACGAACAGGTACCTCGACACTGACGTCATCTGCAGCGCTTCAGGCAGGCACTCCAGGATGGAGGGAGTACAGTACTGGATCGACAGGGAGGGAAGAGGCATGTTGTTGGCGAAGTTGATGACCGGGAGGTCTGCACAGGCGAAGTTGGTGCCCTGCAAACAGAATAGTACATTTTGATACAAGTGGAGAAAGTTTGTTATTGCACCCGACGCGGAATTAACACCCGAGCCGTAGGCGAGGTTGTTTTTGAGCCGAGAACTGCAATAACAAATGTCGACGTGTATCAAACGACGTGTTTCAATACACTTTTGAAGAAATAAAATCATGATAAAAAAACAATCACCACCGACTACAAGGCATTGCACCAATTTGTACTAAGTATAGGTATAGTTTTATCTGTGGCAATTTTCCAACACCCGCGTGCTGTGCCGCGTGCGAAATTGGCTCCTTTCTGCACGCGGCACAGCACGCGGTCATGGAAAATGTAAATGACCCACGTGTGTGAAATACACGGCATGTTGAACCTAATCGTAGTGCGATAAGAACCCGTTTTCGAGGAAGTGTATTGAAAACATATTTACTACCTAATAATAGTACCTCAATTTCGGCAGTCATGTTTAAGTCCCATGTAACAAAGGAGTGAGCTATTTGCTATCAACCGGACACAGCTCCAGACTGCGTAGCTGAGAAATTCTTGATGAAAAAGCCCGATAATACTTCAGCCAACCTGGGAATCGAACCCACCTGTCCTGACATCATGCTCAGTAGTGTCTTGATCCACCTTACAAAATGGCCTAAATATTCAATTTGTGTTAATTACTGCAAAAGTCAGCCGTTCAGTTCTGCAGAACAGTTGAGAGACTTTTACCCGCCTGGGATTCGAACCCAAAACTACAGGCTCAACAGTAGGGGTTGCAACCACCAGACCTACAAAAAAACAAGCTAAGCATGAGCTGGGTAAGGGTAGAACTACATCAATCAACACGGAATTGCACATTTCCATGTCCTATCCTTTCTCGTCACTGGCTACAGCGAGAAGCAGAGCTTGTGTGTTATCGCACGCGCGACAACGACGATGCACTCGGCAGCACTAGTGCTGATAGATGAGGTCTCTAGCGGTGTGACCGTCGGACTGACAAGTCATAGGTCTCGAGTTCGAATCCAAGGCACGCACCTCTGAGTTTTCGGATTCATGTGCGTATTGTTTAATTATCACTTGCTCTGGTGAAGAAACACATCGTGAAGAAATCAGCATGATTGAGAGATATTTGTCGACGGCATCAAGCCAAGTCAGAGGGCCAGAGAGATGAGAGGGTGATGCCATGAGAGATGAGAGGGTGATGCCATGAGAGATGAGAGGGTGATGCCATGAGAGATAAATAAATAATAATAAATAAATATCGCTGGACATTACACACAGCGCCATCTAGTGCCACACTAAGCAACGAGGCTTGTGTCGTGGACACCAGATAGTTGATATACTACATAGATACTTTTTGTTTGTAAATACATACTTATTGTACATATAAACATCCATGACTCGGAAACAAATGTCCATGCTCATCACACAAACATTTGCTCGTACCGGGATTCGAACCCGGGACCCTAAGAACGTAAGGCAGCTTCCCTACCGCTGCGCCATTCGGGTCGTCAAAGAGATGAGAGGGTGATGCCATGAGAGATGCCCATGGGCGGCATAAAAACTCTGACACCAGGTTAGACACGAGAAAGAAAGAAGCACCATAAAGGTATGACTCCGAACCACGCTGCACGCAGCAGTGCTGTCGCAGCACTACTGTGGGTTACGCTTTAGTAGAATCTTATTAAGAATCACGTTAAAAATGTTATTTCTTAAAATGGACTTTACAGACATAACCATAGGGTCTATTTTAAGAATTTAAAATGTTTAACGTCTATATGTATAAAAATGAAACCCGTTTTCCTTGGTCACGGCATCACGCGTGAATGGCTGGACCGATTTCACTAATTCTTTTTTTGTTGTATTTGTTATTATTAGAAGGTTCTTATCTTAAAAAAATATTAAGAAAATCTCTCAGAAATATTGAAAAATATACATTTAATTTTGCATATTTAAAAACACGCGCGTAACGAATGTCAATGTCATTCACAGCCATAGACTATATTGAAAGAGCATTGTTTGTTCGGAAACGTGGTTACTTAATTAAATTTGAGCATAATTTGTTCGGAAACATCTTTTAAGGGTGTCTCACACTCTCTCTAACCATCTCTCTGTCTCTCTTATATATCGCAGACGAAGTTGCGCGGGTCAGCTAGTGATTCATATTTTGATTCTGCTAAAGCGGCCATTTTAGACCGCCCGGTCCCCATACAATCTCTATGAGCTCATCCCTTGATCTGTCCACGAAGTTCACACAATAGTTAAACAATGTCGTGACCAAATTGGTCATTTGACAGATCATGATCTATATGAGATTACATTCCGAGCTAGGCGGCACTGTCGCGGCAGCAATGTAGCGGCAGCACTGCTGCGCGTCAGTGTCGCCCTACCGCCACGACAGACCAGTAGTGACGCGTCTGCCGCCGCAGCAAGAGTACCTACGTGAATGTTGACAAGTAAATTGACAACAAAAGGATGAATTTCTCTGATTAAGAAGAGGCACAGAGCGACACTGCCGCCTTGCTCGAAATCAGCGCGGCAGGCAGCACTGCTGGGCAGCACCTTAAAATACATACCTCGCACATAATGTTGACATACTCATTGTTCCTCGCATTATAAGTAACATGTGCATTCACGGCCACTGGACAATACACCTCCCGCTCATCCGAAGTCACGCAGTTGCAATGTTCGGGGCATTCCAGTGCGAGCGAGAGGGAGAGAGTCACCGCTAGTATTACGCGACGCATCGTGTTAACTTGGCGACGACATCACTAGAAAGAGAGAGAGAAATAGGTTAGTTTGGCTAGACAAACAAATAATACAAATAAACTAAAAATAAAATGCGCGACTCCGACTCGCACTTGGTCAGTTTTTTGTATTATTATTTTATTTTATTATGTATTATATTATTACCAAAATAATTTGATTGAATTGATATTTCAAATAACTGCACGACTTGCGATTGTTGAACTCAAAATAACATCGAAATAAATTATTTTTATATGCTTGTTGCCAGCTAATACAAGAAGCTTATGCTCGAAAGTCAATTTATATCTCTCCCTGCATGCCAAGATAAACAACTCCATTTAAAACGGCTGCGAATACTTTTACAAGCGCATCAACAATACAGAATAAATAAGCTAGAAATAGATCCACTTCAACTAATTTTTCGAGCAAAATGTATGTTCACCGGCTTAACGTGCTTTCCAAGACAAGAAGAAACTCGGTATGTACTAGATGGTCACCCATACCCGGTCCTTGACAAGCGCGGCTTAACCTGGAAGATATCTACCATTCCGTTCATCATTATTGAGCCACGAGCTCTTTTTCTTCGAAAACTCGTCACCCCATATTTCAGCCGCATACACATTGTATAATCTACCGAGTCTAATATTTGTAACAGCTGAGTCATCAAGTTCCTCTTATTTACTAGGATACAACATTTGACATTGTCAGCGATAACACCATCGCGTTATGTATTTAATTCGTCACGTAAATTCTTTATTGCAAACATTTTAATTGCAAAGCTGGCGTTAGCAATATTCTTAATTAGCATTTATGCCCAATGTCCCATGCGGTTCGGTTATTGTCCCACAGGATCGTGCTACTGGGATAAAAAGTAGCCCAAGTGTTCATCCAGGTTATAAACTATGGGCTGCGGGACTATTCGAAACGGGCTGCGGGACTATTCGAAAGAGAGATACCGGAACACAAAGGGCGATGAAGGAACATGGATGGGTTTTAGTCAGTAAAAGTCTGACACTCCCTCCTGCTTCGCCCAGAGCGGGAGGAGTCATTTGATGATTTCCCATCCGAAAAAAAAAAAAAAAAGTTGATAAACTATGTGAAATTTAAATCAAAATAATAATATAACATTTTTAATTTATTTCTTGTGTGTCAAATTTTATCCAAAATTTTTGACTATAAGGGTAACAATTATGCATCCATCCATCCTCACAAACTTTCGCAATAGGCGAGACGACATAAAAATCTAATTAGTCCGTCAGTTAGATTATCAAAAAATATTTGACACGTGTTTTTTCTTTTGTTATTACGTAAACCAAAATAAACGAAGATAGGACGCTTTTAAAATTCTTTACTATATATACGTACGTATAATTTTTAGCTAGTTCTGACGTCACGAGCCCCCGCTCCCGAGTTTTGATGCGTTTTATCTTTTGTCAATATTCATTGATTTACAAAAGCAAAAAATACGTGTCCATTATTTTCCAATACTCTAACTGACGGACTAAATAGATGTTAATTTTTTGATACTGTCGAAATGTAATGTGAATGTAATTTTTTTTAATTTCGGGGATGACATTTTTTTACTTTTTTTTTGTCATTACTACTAACGAAAATAATAGGTCTTTATTTCAAATCCAATTTTTCTTTTTTCGCTAAGAATTTTAAGTTAAAATTATTTAAAATACAGAATTCTTTTTTGAAAATTAGTCATTTGTTTAATGGTTAGCGTTCTGTTTTCATCGCATTTGTACGTTTTTCGTCATCATGGATACGTTAAAAATTCTAGTGATTATGGAGCATGAGTACCGTAGTGGCAGCAAAGCGGCAGAAGCGGCACGCATTCTTCTTCCATTCTCCCCTGTCACACATCACGGCATCATTTACTCCTTTCTCTTTCATATCATTCCTCACACAATCCACCCATCTTTTCTTTGTCCTGCCTCTCCCTCTCCGTCCATCAACATTCATGTCCATCACTCTTGTGTTCACATGCGTTTTATCTCTCCTTATTACTAGTCCATACCAAGACAAACGATTTCCTTTCAGGCAAGTTATATAATAGCACATTATGATATAAGTGCGGTAAGTTGAAAATTACAGCCGAAGCGATATTACTAGCCCGAGCCGTAGGCGAGGGCGATAAAAAAGCAGAGGCTGTAATTATCAAAGCGCACGTATGTCATACGACGTTTTATAACATATTTGCGAGGAAATAAATAAAACAAATAAAAACAATACAGCGAAAAGAAAAAGCGCGCGGAATAGTTTTTACTTGTTCTCAAATTAGCGAGGCACGCGCATCGGCGCTTTTTTTTAAGGCAAAGACACAAAAAACAGCCAGTATTACTAATAACGTAAATTAATATTTAGGTGTTTTTGTTACAGATAAATGGTTGTAATTTATTGTCAAAATTAATTAAATTAAAGAATTAAATGTTTATTTATTATATTTCATCTCCCAAAGTTAATTTTATTCAAAAAATGTTGACCACTTTTCTGACATGAAAACTCTTTGCTAAGATTTAAAAAAGTATGAACCGTGCATTTTACTTTACAGCACAAGTACGTAATGAGATGTACATTACGATATTGAAATTGGTGAAATAAGAGACCCTTTACGAGCAAATGTGTTATAAAATCTTATAAAAACACATATTAACCCAACATTTGCCGTATTCAGAAACGCCCCTAAGCCAACGTTTGGCCAACATTCTGCTCAGCAATAAAACGCGCGAACCATGATCATTATATAAGATAGGTATTTATAACGTTGTTTTAAACATATTTTAAATATAGCATCCTGTTGCTTTTGTGATAAAACTGAACACTACGCGCATGTGGAGCAATCAAAGCTTTTATTTACCGAGGTAGTAAGCAGTGACATGTTTAAAGGCTACTTTTATCCCGGCATTATGTGCCACTGTGTTGTACTAACACTAGAAAACAACTAAACGTCGTTTAAGTAAACTACGCCTAGTGTACAAACGTGGTGCCGTTCCACAAACGATGGGGCACTTAATATCGTGTCCTGCGTGTCCTCTTGTTTGCACATTACACGAGCAGGGCACTGTTGGGCGTAGGGCTCCCCAATAGCGCGCCATTTAACCCAATTTTCGGTTAAGGAGCTGATGGACGCTACTGAAGGCGCCAATCGTAGCCAAGTTTTGGACCGACTCTAATATAATTGCCATCGACACGTTAATTAATAGACTTAAGGTGGATGCTCTAGGGTAGCCCGCGAAATTCAAATTTTCTTGCGTTTTTTGCAATTTCCAGGTCAGTTGTATGTTGATTAAAATTTGATTCGCGGCTGTAACACGTATGTAGTCATAGAATTATAATGATCAAAATCATTAATACAACCCTCCAAGCGCATAAAGGTGTAGGAATTTAGTCAAAGTCATTCAAGGCTTCCCTGGAGCATCCACCTTAAATGAGTATGGTGAATGCTGCGTAGACCTTAAAAAAGGCATACATACAGCACTTCTAGACTATTTTCATTGTTTCACATACATTTTTAGTATGTCCTGCAGTTGGTGTACCAAATCACACTATATCACACTAATCACTACTTAGTATAAAACAAAGTCGCTGTCTCTGTCCCTATATCCCTATGTATGCTTAAATCTTTAAAACTACGCAACGGATTTTGATGCGGGTTTTTTTTAATAGATAGTGATTCAAGAGGAAGGTTTTAGTATATAATTTGCGGACGGGCGAAGCCGCGGGCATCAGCTAGTAATATTATAAAAGCGAAAGTTTGATGTGAATATATTTGTTACACTGCCACGCAAAAACTACTGAACGGATTTGGATGAAATTTAGCACACAGATAGTTTATGACCTGGATTAACACATAGAATAGGTACTTTTTATCCCGGTAGTAAGATCCCGCAGGACAATTATCGAACTTCACGCGGGCGAAACCGCGGGCATAAGCTGATAAATAAATAAAGCCTGAACAAAAGTGCGCAGTTAGATTTTCAGCACTCGACTCGGAGCCAAGAGTAATAAATCTGATGATATGCAATATTATTTTAACAGTAGCTGAACCCCGCGACCTTCGCCGGCGTGAAATTATTAAACTAGGTAAGTACTCAAAACGAGATATATAGCAGAATTTTGTCTATGAATACATAATTAGGTAAGCTTTAGTAAAATAAAGCACTCAACTTATTCTTGACATGACTGTGTATGGGTCGTTATCAATGTTTCGAGTTTAGCTTTACAACTTTAGCTTAGCTAAATTAGCAACTCAAATTGCGGTGGTTCAAACTTCGTTTGAAATACTGTTAGAATAAAGTTCTAATCAGCTTGCACTACAAAGTGGTTGTTACGTCAGTCACTGCGGGCCGAATAGTGCGAAATGAGTGGTTTTTTGCGATTTACTAAAAATCTATTGATTGGACTAAAAAAATAAAACACTATCATGCTAACATGTTGCTTGTAGAATTATTTGCCAAAAAATCAGAATGATCGCATGTATTTTAGTATGGTTTTTACTCGTTAAAAGATTTTTTTGGATATAAGTTCGTGATTTTTTTCTATCGAGTTAAATTAGTTGTATTATGTTTTCAAAACACTATCATACTAGCATATATCCTGAAGAATATCATATATTTTTCTGGTTTTGTTTATTGCAGTGAATCATATGCTTTTTTGCATTATAAAACTCGCGTTTAGCTCCTGTAGTCGCCTTAATTCAAGTGGGTAGACAGAAACAGTCAAATGCTTGAAAAAACAATCACAAAAAAGCGGTCGCAAGCGCGACTGCTGAGCAAGAGCTCTTGGGTTCGATTCCCAGCTCGGGCAAAGTGTTATTGGGTATTTCCATCAGAAACATCTCAGTAGCAGCTACGGAGTCTGGATTTGTGCCCGGTTGATGGCAATAGGCTTGCCCCTATTACATGGGACTTGAACGTAACTGGCGAGACAAAGGCAGACGTGTACTATTTAGGTACACCTCTGCCCAGCCCTTCGGGGGTAACAGGCGTGATGTTGTGCTCTCAGTTCGATTCTAAGCGTTGACGTCACTTTCTGTCACAGATTTGTTTTATTTGGGGGTTAATCGTGATTACCATGCCTGGTTTTCGTCGTCACATGAACATGGAAAGCGTAGCAAGAACTGTTACTATTTCAGGAGGGAGGGTCCATGGGATCTGTCGCAATACTTGTCATATGTCACGACGAGATGACCGAAACGTGTGGAAACGCTTCCAGAAGACCAGGAGCTTCGCTAGGAGGCCTGGATCAGGAAGAAAACGAGCCATACCTTCTCAGGAAGACCTGTATATCAGTTGAACTGCATACGAGAGCGTATTGTAACCGCCCGGGCCTTACGAAACCGGCTGCGGCAATCTACTGGTACCAGAGTCATATTCGCCATCCGTAATCGTCTCCACGAAGATTATCAACGTTTCCGAATGCGTGCTGTTCGGCTCAAACTGGCAAGAGCAACTGGGAATGGATATAGCTGGTGGGCTGTTCTCTTTACAGATAGAAGGTAAGGCTTAACGAGTCCGCGTGTGGATTAAACAAAGTAAACGTTTTACAGAACCATGCATCCACGGAACAGATCGTTTTAATAAGCTTGGTAGGCAAAGCAGAGCTGGTAATCCTGGCTGAGGGTACTGTAAACGCCCTCATTGATGATGAGCGAGCGCAACACATTTGTTATTAGGGTTCCATACCTCAAAAACAAAACGAAACCCTTATAAGATCACTTTCTTGTCCGTCTGTCTGTCCGTCTGTCACCACCGATTTAAATTCTCAGGAACGGGTGGACCTAGCAAGTTGAAATTTATACCATATACTGATAAAAATCAAGGTCCTGAGTCAACACGATAAAAAGATATGGGAAAATTTAGATTTTCGCGAAAACATACCCAAAATTTACCTTAATTTTAAACTTTTTTTTAATTTTTCGGATTTTTTCTTTTTCCTTGTTCTGTAAGACCCTGCTTTTAACCAAAATTGACAATTCTAGGTCAACCAGAAGTACCCTATAGGTTTTGGGTCGAAAACCTATATGCTAGTTCCCGTTGACCTAGAACCACGGAATTTGGCAAAAAGCAAGATCTTACAGCACATGTAAAGGGAAAAGTCTGAAAACCGTAAATATAATATGTAGTTTAATAACAAAAAAAAACAAACGATTCTACTATTACAAACTTATTATTTGCGGTTGGAGCAATGGCCGTTTCTAGGGATCGAACAGCAAAGTTAAGTTTGTCCTTTAAAAAGTTTGTACGGAACCCTCGGTGCTCGACTCGATCTTGGCCGGCTTTTTAATTTTTATCTGTCTGTTCTGGCTAATCGCTGAAACAGCTGTACCGATTTTGACGGGACTTTTACTAGCAGATATCTGATGTTATAAAGAGTAACTAAGGCTAATTTTATCTTAGGAAAAGGATTAGGGTTCCGTGCAAAAAAAAATAAAAAACCCATGAAATTGTTAACAAAATCCAAAACAAAACCATCATTATTATCATCTGCCTGCCTCTCCCCAACTGTGTCAGGTCGGCTTCCAGTCTAACCGGATGCAGCTGAACACCAGTATGTTACATGGAGCGACTGCCTATCTGACCTCCACGACCCAGTTAGTACTGTTAGTGTTAAAGTGTTGTCAGACTTTTTGGGCCACTTCAAATAAAGGAAATACCTTATATTTTTATAATAATTTCACACGGACGAAGATCGCGGGTACAGCTTATAAATAAATAAGACTGTCCGAACTGGGAATCGTACTTGAGACCTGTTTAAGGAAAAAAATCAATTGAAAAAGTTAGACCAGCTGTGATCTGCGTAGCATCTAGCATCATCTCAATTCATCCCTTTCCCAACTATGCTTTGGACTAGTGATCGGTTTCCAACTACCCAGTCTAACCCGATGCAACTGAACGCCAGTATGTCACATGGAGCCTCTAAACATCTGACTTACAACTCAGTTACTGTATGCTTAGTGCGAGTGTCATACTAAAATTCGAGTAACGTCTCGATCACGTAAATCGAGTTTACGTTAACATTTACGTCGTCGATAGTGACAATCGAGTGCCTCTAAAAATTGAGGACCGTTTCGAGCACATCGCTAACGTTTGGTGTTGAACGCGAGTGCTTGTTACAATTTTGACAGTTTTGACAGCTCGAATACGCAACGCAGTTACTTGCGAGCGAGAAAAGTTGTCACTTAAGATTTTGTGGTGAGAGCATCGTGAGAGTGGTGAAATAACAAAGTAATTTAATTTAATTTCATATTGTGAATGAAACTTACAATGGAATCTCGTATTATTTCGTTTGGAGAATGTTTGAGACCGCAAAAGCACAAGAAGCGTAATTTAACGCCAAAAAACGTAAACACGGTCACGTAAACAAAGATAGAGTGCTCCACTACAAGCCACTCGGGCATTATTAGATCATTTGCTTAGATCTCCATGATTAAAAAGTAACAAACTTAGTTTTACAAACTTCACAGATAGATCAAGGTCACTCACTACACACCAAAAGATATAAATTACACTAACTGCTCCATTTATGTCACCAGCATTTCAAATTGGGACGGGCTAGTCTATATTTTTAACAATAATTCAAAACTGCGTGCAAATCACAATACAAACTTTCGTAAACACAAACGAAACTAATGACATTGACCACAGATAAGCAATGTCGTCTAACTTCATTGTATAACGACCACTAGTTGAATAGGCAGTCGCTTCTATTATGAACACAAAATACGAATGTTAAGTTATTTTGGCCGGTTACTAATGTACACGCTACTTCTCACGGTGAGTTAACGCGAAACGAATGAATGTTTATTAGGATGTCACACTCGCAAGTTAGCGATAGTCGATTAGCACTCACAATTTGTAGTTCTCACGTATTACGCTAGGTGGCGCTCACCCAGCCCCATACAAATTTGCGTAAACGTTAACGCGCTCGATACGTACCACGCGGTGAAACGGGTTGTGTGTTGGTAAACAGTGTTCCTTAGGCACTTCATTTGGCCATGAAAACGCAATGTTATTCATTTATACAAATACAAAAAATAAAAAATAGTTTATATCCTGAATTCATAAAAAAAAAAAAAAAATTTGACGACCCGAATGGCACAGCGTTAGTGAGGCTGCCTTACGTTCTTAGGGTCCTGGATTCTAATCCCGGTTGCAGCAAATGTTTGTGTGGCAAACATTTGTTTCCGAGTCATGGATGTTTATATGTATAATAAGTTGTATTTACAAACAAAAAGTATCTATGTAGTATATCAACTATCTGGTGTCCACGACAAAAGCCTCGTTGCTTAGTGTGGCACTAGATGGCGCTGTGTTAATGTCCAGCGATATTTATTTATTTTTTATTAATTTATCTATCCAATAAAGTACTGTTTTAAATACCAAACACGAGGTCAAAAGTTGATACAGTAACATAAATATAACGTTATCTACTGAACGGTTTGATAACAACTCCCAACTTATTAATTAAATACTAAAAATATTAAAATAATTAATTGTAAACCCACTTACATTGTTAAACTATAAGCAAGAAGAACACCAAAAATACTAAATCATTTATAAAAAACAACAAGATGTAGTTTTACACTAAATTCACAATAATATAAACACGGATTATATTTAGTAAATAAATGCAGAGATTACGGAGACGTCCGCTCGCTATAACGGTCACACTACGTATGATGGCGAGAGTACGCGATTGAGCGCACGCGCATTAAAATAATGACATTATGACGCGATAAGATAATCTACTAATCTACGTTCTGAATTCGATTTTTGGGTGTAAACATTTTTTTTTTCATTCCAGCTCCGGTGGAATTCAAGAAGCAGAATTATATAACAGTGCCTCGATACTGCCTCGTTGATCCAGTGGTCGCCAACACGACTACTGAGCGTGAGGTCATGGGTTCGATTCCCAGGTCGTGCAAAGTGTTATTGGGTTTTTCCATCAGAAATTTCTCAGTAGCAGCCTCGGAGTATGGATTTGCGCCCATAGATAGCATAAGTCTTACATAGGACTTATAAAACATCATGATCATTCTCCTGTCCTTATCACAATTTATTAGTGACCGGCGCAGCATGTCTTCTTCTTCCATACTTCTCTATTACTCGTCATCTCAGCAGTCACCTCCTTTCTAGCCATTCTTCACTCAGTCCATCCAGTTTTTTTGGTCTTCCTCTACTTAAATGGGCCATCTACATTCATAGTCAAAACTTTCTTTCCGACATTTTCCTCATTCCTCCGCATCACATGTTCATACCACGATAACTAATAACCACACACCTTTTCAGTCACTTTTTCTTCACGCAACCTATGATGGAAGATGACTAATTTGCAGTTCAGATTCGATCAAAACAACACCTTTTGTGTTCCTTACTATCGCGCGTCGCTAGGTACAGTCGGGTCAAGTCCGCGTCACATGAACGCAATAATAAGTGCATTCAACGGCCGCGCGCTGTGCAAAGTTTAAAAGCAAATATGAACTTAACTGTACCACGAATTGATCGGCGCAGCACGAAATTACGAGACTTTTCGGTGGATTTTATTTCGGAAGTTATTTACAAATGATAAATAACGTAGGTCCCAGTATGCTGCCCTGAGGAAGCCCGCGAGTAAGTAGAAGACCGTTATTTTAAAAACTGCCCACACGATCTGATTGAAATAGCCTAGTATATAACTCTAAGCCTCTAGAGTTTTTCCAGTGAAAGAAAACAGTAATCGTGTCAAACGCCTTTGTCAAATCATTTTAGTTGTAATTTACATTAGTACCACTGCTCCCAGAGCGGTGAAGGAAAACATCGTGAGGAAACCGCCATATCCTAGAACCAAAAATGTGACATCTACCAACAAGCACTGCGCCCGCGTGGTGGATTACAGCATTCACATCCATTCCCTCTCATAGAGACGAGAATGGGGCCCTCCCATTCTCGTCTCTATGAGAGGAACTGGTTATACTGTTCTTTTTTCCCACTGCTGAGAAATATGATTTGGCTAGAAAAGGGCTGACTACAGAGATTATAACTAACTAGCTGTTGCCCGCGGCTTCGCCCGCGTGGAGTTGGATAATTGGTTGAAAAGTATTCTACTCGTATGTGTTAATCGAGGTTATAAACTACCTGTGTGTAAAATTTAATTTACCCTCTTAGGGGTTGAATTTTGGTAAACGCTGAATTACGTAACTCATTATTTTTGCCGCACTCAATTCGTACGAAATTTCATGCAAATATGTCCAAGGAATAAAAAGTTTCATACAAACTTTTATCCCTTATTTCGCCCCCTTTGGGGTTGAATTTTGAAACATTCTTCCTTAGTGGATACCTACGTTATAAGAGGAATACGTGTGCGAAATTTTAAGATTCTAGCCCTAAGGGTTTGGTCTGTAGGGCACGCCACAATAGTGGCGGTAAGTCCCCTCTTTGAGGAGTGGCTGGAGAGACGCCACGGCATCCTCACCTTCCGCCTGACGCAGGTTCTTACCGGACACGGATGTTTCGGTAAGTTCCTGCACCGAATCGGGCGGGAGGAAACGCCCGGGTGCTATCACTGTGAGGATAGGCCGGAGTACACGGTGGAGCACACTGTGGAGGTGTGCCCCGCTTGGGTGGAGCACCGCCGTGTCCTCGAGGTGGCGATCGGCGGCGGCGACCTCTCGCTCCCGGCCCTGGTTCGTGCCATGGTCCGGAGCGAGACGGAATGGGACGCCGTCACCTCCTTCTGCGAAGCAGTCATGCTAGCGAAGGAGGTGGCGGAACAGGACAGGGAGAGATCCTCACGTCCCGGCCGCCGCGGGAGACGCCCCGGGCGTCGGGGGCCACGTGGTGGCTTCTGGCCACCGTAGGCGCGGGCCTGTGGACGGGGAGCTATGGGCTAGCTCGCCGTCCGTACGTCTCATGACGACAGGCCGTGTCGGCGGCGCGTTCGTGTTCCACGCGCGCCTCAAAGAGAGTCAGCAATAGGGAAGGGGTCCGCAAGGACCGAAGCCTGCCGGGGCTGCGGGACTATTCGAAAGAGATACCGTGGCCCCGGAACACAAAGGGCGAGGAAGGAACATGGATGGGTTTTAGTCAGTAAAAGTCTGACACTCCCTCCTGCTCCGCCCAGAGCGGGAGAAGTCACTTGATGATTTCCCATCCTAAAAAAAAAAAACAAAAAAAAAGGGTTTGGTCTGTGCGTTGATACATCAGTCAATAACTTTTGCCTTTTATATATATAGATTATATATATAGATACAGAAATGTATAAATAAATAAGGGTAATACATATTGGTCCCTCGTTCGTGTTGTGGTCGCGCAAGCACGGCTGCTGTACATGCGGGCCTGGCTTCTCTTTCCGGGTTGTGTGAGGTTATTGGGATTTTCCCACTAAAAAATTTCAATAGCCCTCCGTGGAGTCTGGATCTGCGCCCATTTAGAACAATAGGCTCGCTCCCTATATCATGATCTGTCAAAGGACCGATTTGTTCGAGACACCATTGTTTAACTATTGTGTCTACTGCGTGGACAGATGAAGGACTTAAACATGGGGGTGTAACTGTCCACCATACCCTTCCACAATATCCTTCGGAGATAACAGGCGCTGATGGCGTATGATGTTATGCTGGTGGTCGTGTCAGCAGTATGTCGTGTTATCTACTTGGGTGTCCGGTGTATAATGTTATCAGTCGGTTTCTCCCAGCAGACATGTTTTTATATGATCTGTTTTTAATATCAACCCCCTGTTACTAGAATTGTTTGTTCGAATGATGCATTGCGATTTTTTAATGATTGCCCTTAATTGCTTATTAAAAGGAATTGTTAGTGGCTAGCGAGGAAGCGGCTATATAGTGACCGAACATTAGTAAGTGTAATTAGTTAATAAGGGGAGAATATGGTGTTACCCAGTACGAGGTTTGTGGAGGTCCATGTGAAATACTGCTGTCCAGCTGTATCCGCTTATACTGGAAGCTGACCCGTTGGGAAAAGACTGGGAGATGCCGATTACCATGAAACGCGAGTCAAAATCAAAATGCATATTCTATTCCACAGAAGCTTTTGCTCGCGATTCCGTCTGCATTGAAGAAGCATAATAAAGCAGTCAGCTTTGAATCAGGGAACGATTTTTTTGAAATAGTGCGAGTAGTTTCCAAGATTTACCTGCTACGTGTAAACTGTATAATGTGATAATCCTAACTTATATTATAAATGCGGAAGTGGGTTTGTTTGTTTGTTACCCTTTAACGCCTAAACCGCTGCACAGATCAGCTTGCAATTTTGCATAGGTACGTATACGTACTCTTCCCGTGGAAAACAACTCTAACGTTCTTATGATAATAGATGGCGCCACGTGTCTTTCAAAACATGATTGAATTATTTTATTACAAGCAGAGTACAAACTCAAACTCAAACAACAACCTACAACCCGAACTCCCCGAACCCCAACTCAAACTACAACCCGAATTGATTGTCAAATTCTAAATTAACGCGAGCGAAGCCACGGACAAAAGCTAGTCTATACTTCTAAAATCAAAATATTATTACAAAGAGGTAAAGTTTGTAATTTGAATGTAGGGGTCTTCAGAACTACTGATCCGATTCCGAAAAATCTTTCACTAATAGGACGACACATTATCCCCGAGTGTAATAAGCCATAAACAGGACGTTCCTATGGAATAATTCAAATCTCTTCTGACACTTATGAAGCGACAGAAGCTAGTTAAAACCAGGGCTCGCAAACCGGTTAAAATTCTAAACCGGTTACGGACATTGACCCAAAACCGAAATCGATTTAGGTTAAATGTTGCACTTTATCGGTATTTACTGGTTTATAAGGAAAACCGGTTTTTCATATATTTTGATTTGGGTAGTCAAAATTAACCGGTTAAATCCAAGTTTGATCCCCGCGGGGTAGCGGGTTCCCCGGCCGCCACTTCTCTCGCTCGGACGGGTGTGGACGTTGCGATGTCATTTTATTTGGTTGTATTTGACGTCCTCAAATCATTTTTTTTTTCATAATATTTTCTGGGATAATGTCCCTATAACTTGTTGGAAGTGTTAAAAAAGTAGAGGGAAAAAACTTGGAAATTTCGGAAGTAACCGGTTAATTTGGGTGTCAAAACCGTTTGTGCTCATGTAACCGGTAAACTTTATCATTTGGGTTACATAAAACCAGTTCACTTGTTTAACCGGTAAATGAAGGAACGATATATAAACCGGTATTTAATCGAAATTAACCGCTCTTTTTAAACCGGTTCAGAGCCGGTTAAAACATCATGGCACATGCCATCTATGGTGTCCTATTGTTACAAAAATAGCCGAACCCGCGACCCTGAGCACAATAACTGTAGGTTATCAGACCGTGACATTTGCTATGTCAACACTAAGATATCGTAAAAAATACGAAACGGGTATTCCCGAAAAAAAGTGGTTTTAATTTCTGATAATAATTATCTTAGTCAGTTTTTATTTTGTGGTCGGAGGTTTTATAACAAAATTTCCCATTAGGCAGTTACAGTAGAAAAATACTGTTATAGTTTATTTGTAAACTGTTATCTATAAAATCCTAAAATAGGTACCTACATAATTTAAATAACAGTTAACTTGCCTAAAATTTCGGATATAGTAGGCAGAATACTGTAGCTCTCATCACCTGCCTGCCTCGGCTTCCAGTCTAACCGGATGCAGCTGAATACCAGTATTTTACATGGAGCGACCGCCTATCTGACCTGCACAACCCAGTTATGCTGCATACCATGAAACACCCAAGTAGACTGTGTCCTGTGAGGAACTAGCTGCATGAATCTTGCACGCATTTTGAGTGACAATAAAAAACCTACCAATCGAATTGAGAATCTCCTCATTTTTGAAGTCGGTTAAAAATAGTCAATACCATGCATTTCTCATTATTTCCTAGTTAGGTGAATGTACCTACTAACATTAAATCTGTGCAGTTACAACCACGGGGTTTATCCGATATCCTCTAATAAATTGTGTAATTACGGATCTTGCTGGCTTGATGCTGACCTATTCATCGGTTGGTCGGTCAAGTATTACTAAACTTGTTAGCGTCTTAGTAACAACATCGACCCTGTATTCCTCATACTTTTAAAAGCGCGTAGTGCTTAAGTTTTTTTTTTTTCCCATGTCAACAATGCCTAACCGAGTGTCTGAGTGTATTTAGTGCTTATTGCTTATTTTAATTCCTTGTATTTGTATTATTTTCGTGGTTGCTATTTTGTGATCCTAAGGTCTCTACTACCATCTCAGTGTCTACTCGTGAGAACGTGTAATTGGCTCTGTGTCGCTTATACAATTGTGAGTCATTTATTTTAGCTGTTGGTTCTCCTTTTAATAAATAATAACAATCCGTCCGGTTTCTTTGGTCTTCCTCTCCATCTCTCTTTTTAACCGACTTCAAAAAGGAGGAGGTTCTCAATTCGTCGGAACCTTTTTTTTTTAAGTATGTTCCCCGATTACTCGAAGATGGCTGGACCGATTTGGATTATTATTTTTTTGTTTGAAAGGGTATACTTTCCAGCCCGCGTAGCATGACCACCGTAGACACGAAAGAGAATGAACAAATCTTTTCTTCAACTGTCATTGAATCGACAAAATGACAGAAGAACAAAAGATTTGTGTGAAAGTTTTGTGTGTGATTTGTGTCTTTTTGTGTGGTCCCATGAACATCAAGTCAGGATCTGATGATGGGATCCCGGAGAAATAGAGAGAACTCTTCAAATTTGGATTTGGGCGATTTGGGTAGTTTTTGAAATAGTACTTTTTCGGAGTGGTCTCATTTCAATTTGGTGAAGATCTAATGAAAAACTTCGGAGCAACGGAACTCTTCAATAAATGATAGCAAATGTACTGGGTTTGCTGAAATCTCATGTCTGTCTATTGTTTTCACCAGTTCATAACATAACATCACGCCGGTACGCTGTGAAGGGGTAAGCACATGTGAACCACTAAAAAGTGAGAAATAAAAACATTTTTGCAAAAAATAAAACCCACTTCAAAAAACACAAAAACGTAAAAAAAGACCTTTGATTGATTTCGTTTTTTTGTGACCGACTTCTGAAGCTAAAGTAATATTTCACTTTTTAGTGCTTTTTGAAGTCGGTTTTTTAATTTTAAAATCGACGTAGGTATTTACTTGACGTTTACACCACGACCGCCGCACGCTCGTGGCGGGGCCTCGGGTCTTACACACACGCACACACGCTCACACACCGCGGTGCACGCTGTGCGCCTATTGGTATTTTAATTTTATGTCATCTCTTACTCTTTTAGTTCTGGTTTTAGTTACAGTAATTGGTTTATACAACCGTTGTAATTGAATAAATAAATAAATGTTAAGTTCCATTTATTGGGGATAAGCTTATTGCCATGACATGTATTGTTAATAATGTAAAAATCAATTTATGGCAACTTGTTTGGGAACAACTAAAAATGGAAAAATAAATAAAAAAACATTTGCAAAAGTAAAACAGACTTAAAAAAAAAACACAAATAAAAAAAGAAAACACAAAAAAGTGAATAATAACTTTAGCTTCAGAAGCCGGTGACAAAAACACCAAATCAATCAAAAAACAGCTAAATTTGTTTATCACTTTTTTAATTTTCTTTTTTTTTGTACTGTACCAAGACTTTGCGTGTATACAACATGTAACGTAATTAACGCACACCCTCAGACACCCCAATTAATTTATTATGTTATAATCATAATACATGCACTGAATTTTTGATTAAACATGTCTAGGCAATGATTATTTAATAAATTAGTTTTCCTAATTCCGGAAGAATGTTGTAGTCACAGTACAAATCAACGAACGCACACAGTCGCATACGTAGGTCTCATACCTACGTATGCGACTGTGTGAGTCTTGCTAGCCTAGTAGGTATTCGCTCGCGTTCGAGACAGCTGTTAACGTCGTCGCTCGACTCAACTTCAATAGAAAAGTTCAATACATTTTAATGCCTGTTTTCTTAATTGATGTTTTAATTTAGAAAGCACTTCGTCATTTTTTATCAAAAGCGTTCACTATCCTATTTTTTAGATCCTCGGCACATACGTCCCCACAAAAAAAGTCGTAAAATCAGCTGATTGGGGATTCCATCGAATTAATCCCATATTTCGTTTTGAAAACGAGTACCTACGTGTACGCCAATCGGCTCCCCTGTCGATGGCTGTGTTCGGACGGAACGTTCCATGGCCACGAAGTAGCAGCTAACATAGTCCTACCCTGCGGTCTACTCTTGTACCATACCTTTGGTTGACTTGAATGTTCTGCCAGCTAGAACCACAATTTCACCACACTGCACCGTGCCACAGTCCTCACCATTAGTCACAATTTCTATTTACATAAGTACACTGTACGGAAGTTAGCGCGTGACTAAATATTGTTTACATTTATTTAAGTTAGCTTTGATTGTAGGCGCCGCCGGCGCCGCCCGGTGGCTATCTCGCTCTATCCCAGGTTTTTAATTTGCACGAGAAAGGGAACGAAAACAAGTATGACATATTTCGCATTTTGTTGGTATGGGTAACTATTGTTTCCTTTGTATCTAGTGTCTGTTAGTGTTTGTGTGCGGTTAAATCGCCAAGTTTACTTCAACTGTTTTTGTAAAGACTTTAACTTGCTTGAAATAAGGTTCATTTTTCTTTATTTTGTATTGAATGACGGAATTTGTATTAATACAAATAAAACTGCACTTTTAAAAGTCTTATTACCTTGAGTTACGGTCCATTTCAGTTTGTTTGGACTATACAAGGGTAGTGTGACTATAAATTACGTAGCTTTAATTATTTTTGGGATAAAAAATTACCTATATTAAAATTTATACAAATCGATTCAGTAAACGATTCTGAACAAAGTAATTTCAGCATGTGCGTTAATTATGTTACATGTGTATATAGCGTGTACCGCGTGCATGGCGTTGTCAGCGTTGAGCTATGTGAGCGCCTTATTCGAGCAAGCCACGCATGTACTAATGACGTCTATTCATGCATAGCGTGTCCGTGGTTTGAAGTGGACACAGTCACATACATTTTCTAGCAAGGCGAAGCTTAACACACGACGTGCGATCCCTTTCCGTGTGCGATGGTTGCGGTGGTGCGTGAGCGGTGGGTTTCCGCCTTCACCTGCTCAAATGCTTTCTACATCTCATCTAAACTACGCCACAAAATGTGGCAAGTTACTGCGGATTCATAATTGACTATAATACCTTTTAATTGCTCTGACGATTAAGAATTAAAACAATCTATCTTGAACATATTAAGTCAGAACGACAAGACTACAGTTGTTTATAATAAGCGTCACGTATTTTTTTGGATTTTCTTAAAATTAAGTGTCTGTTTTTTTTTTGTCAAAATAACAGCTTTTTACTGAATGTATATGAAAGCATAATAGCACATTATTTTTTCGTATTTGTCCGACTGTCTTGTTCCGGCTAATTTGTGAAACGGCTGGACCGATTTTGACGGGACTTTTACGGACAGTTTAGCTGATGTTACAAGATTAGGGTTCCGTGCAAAAAATTAAAACCCATGAAATTGTTAACAAAATCGAATTCTAATTTATGTCATAATATGAAGCGGTCGACGGTTGCGGGCATAGTTTGTATAGGCATGACGACAGTATCAAAAAATTGCAAATCTATTTAGTCCGTCAGTTTAGAGTATTGGAAATTAATGGACACGTATTTCTTGTTTTTGTAAATCAATGAATATTGACAAAAGATAAAACGCATCAAAATTCGGGAGTGGGGGCTCGTGACGTCAGAACTAGCTAAAAATTATACCACGGCGTGACGTATTGAGAATTTTAAAAGCGTCGTATCTTCGTCAATTTTGGTTTACGTAACAAAGGAAAAAACACGGGTCAAATATTTTTTGGTAATCTAACTGACGGACTAATTAGATTTTTTCTTGTCGTCTCGTCTATATTATAGTATTATTGTATAACTCAGTTTCAACAAAAATCAATACGGGAGAATTCATTTAAAATAGTTTATTTATACTCGTACTTACTGGTTCGAATTGATTGATTGTTTGTTTTAGTGTTGTATAGCCCATGTACCAAGGAAGGCTATACATCGCACTACAATCAATAGATCTCTTATCACTGTTGGCGTTCCAGCTTTATTAGAAACCCAATGGCTTGGCACGCGACGATGGCAAGAGACCGGACGGCATGTCTTTGTTTCCATGGAAGATGGGTAGGCCTTTAGTGTGGGATGCTACATGTGTCGATACTCTTGCGCCTTCCCATCTTCCTAGTTCATCGTGCTGTGCAGGGGAGATCCTCAAGCGGCGAAAATATACTAACCTTATTGGTACCTAACTATATTTTCGAGCCGTTTGGGGTTGAAACTCTAGGACCGTGGGGTCCGGGCGCTCACAGCCTTTTCAAGGAAATTTCAAAACGCTTAGTTGACACTTCCCGTGACCCTAGAGCTGGCTTTTACCTTGGCCAAAGGCTTAGCGTTGCCATTAAGCGTGGTGACGCCGCCAGTCTCTTGGGGACATTACCAGTTGACAGCGTTGAGGAGTTTTTTTGACGCCGTTTTTCAAGTTTTTAGTTTAAGTTAGTTAGTTTAGTTTATTTTAATAGATTTGTAAATTGTAACGAATGTACATCCTGATTAAATTTAGTCTCAATTAAAACCTCAAAAATATAATATTATGTTGTGTACTTGTGTCACGTTTGCGCGATCGACGCGATTTACATGTAAAAAAAATAAACTTTCATTAAAAAATTGTTTTTTTTTTATAAAAGTATTTTATTTATGAAAAGTATTCAAAAGATACCACCTTTTGAATACTTTTCATAAATAAAATACTACTAAAATTTACCATTCCAGAAAGTTATTTGCATCTAGTATCTGAAATACTTAATTTAAAAGTATTCTGCAAATATAGTAAAAACATTGATAGAATAGAATAAAATAGAATTTTAATTTGCAAATATGGGTAATACAATTAAATAGTTGTTATGACATAGTATAAAAGCTCAGCCATATTTGATAATTGAATTACGTAGCAAGCGTGACGTGCCTCTTGGTGGGAAAAATCAATGTTTTTTCCTCATTGGGAAATATCGATTAAAACCAGTAATACTAGTCAACTTGTCATAGATTACTTTCTAGTTGAAATAGCGGAACTTAAGGGTTTTTACAATAAAGTACTACCTTGTAATAACTCTACCACCCTTAACGTTCAGCGACATTTACACATCGATATAATATAATTCACCAGCCCATTTCCCCAACTATGTCAGGGCCTGCTTTCTATCCAATGCTTCCAATAAAAGGATAGTTTTAGGATAAAAATATCCTAATCTAATAATAGGTTATAAACTGTCTGAGTACCAAATTTCACCCAAATCCGTTCAGCCGTTTTTGCGTGAAAGAGGAACAAACATCTATCCACAGTTACAAACTTTCGCATTCATAATATTAAGTATACATACCTAGTAGGATTATTTATACATATTTATATTACTTAGTATGTATGGATCGTAAGTAGTTAGGTAAGATACGTTCTCAGAAGTCGTAACACATGGCCTGTTAAGCATTACTCATCGATTTAAAGATTAAATAACCACATGCCAATCATCCTACATATGGCACTAGCGAACAAAGGGGGGCCTCGCGAATTTAGAGAAGGACCTTTAATAGCTATTTATTCACCAAGGGGAGTAAGGCACAGATTACTAATCGAGTGTGCATTTGAGTGAACCACACGAGTTTAGTAATCTATACTTACCCTCGAGTGATATATACTGCTTTATATAAATACTACACTTGCTTACAACGTCATCAAGACTTTAAAAAAAAAACAAAACGCGTTAGTAAAGGTTTACTACCCTGATTTTCAGGGCAGTAATGAAATTCCATACAATTGTATAACTGCCTAGATTTTTGAGAAGGTTTCATGAACAACTTTCAAGCCTTTTAGTGGGGTAGTTTTGGTACACTTACTAAGCAAGTGTAGAATAAAATAACATTATTCATATCCGACGCGCGCCTCAAAGAGAGTCAGCAAAAAGGAAGGGGTCCGCAATGGCCGAAGCCTGCCGGGGCTGCGGGACTGTTCAAAAGAGATGGGCGATGAAGGAACATGGATGGGTTTTAGTCAGTAAAAGTCTGACACTCCCTCCTGCTCCGCCCAGAGCGGGAGGGGTCATTTTGTGATTGCCAATCCAAAAAAAGGCTGTGCCACAAAAGGGTGCAAGTCCAGCCTTCGTGGCTGCTACTGAGGAATGTCTCATGGAAAAACCCAATGACACTTCCCGACTTCATCATCCTCTACTTAGCCTTTTCCCAACTATGTTGGGGTCGATTTTCAGTCTAACCGGATATGCAGCTGCATACCAGTATTTTACATGGAGCGCCTTTAGAATTACCTCATTGATTTTAGGGTTAATAAAACACATTGGTAGTTAGGCAGTCGCTCCATGTAACAAACTGGAAGCCGACTCCAACATAGTTGGGGAATGGCTATGTAGGTGATGATGAAAACACATGTGTTGTTGCCCGGATTTGAACCAACAACCTCGTGAATGAGAAGCGAGGTCGTAGCCACTGGGTCAACAAGACATCGGTAGGAAATTCCAAACCAATATTGAATAAAAAGGTCATAACGTAGGCCTACGTATTTAATATTATATGACCTCCGGAGGTGGGGAATTACAATCTCTTTTAGTTAACTGTGGTGACCACAAGAATTTTACAATTTGGGTTTATATATAATTTGACAATTGAATTATTACCACATTAGTAAAGTTTCTTTAATAATGTAATCTCGCAGCTCACAGAGTTACATGAACTTGGAGGGTTGTCTTGATGATTTTAATTCGGTAACTACATACGTCTTTCAGCCGCAAATCATATTTTAATCAACATACAACCTAGCGCTGGCCTGCAAATTGCAAAAAAACGTTAGAAAATTTGAATTTCGCGGGCTACCCTGAAGCATTAGGTACCTTAAGTTCTATGTAATAAGAGCGCGACCTCTGCTAGGTGTTAATGGCTTTTTCAATCAGTAATTTGTTAGGACCAGCTCAGAGTCGGGGTTTGTCGTAACATTTAGGTTTATAGAATCTTGTTAAGACGACATCCGTGACGTATTGAAAAAAATAGCAACAAAATCAAACCCGTTACAAACAATACTATAAATAACTCTGAATATTCGAATGTTAAATTATGTGCATTATTCTAAACTTTAGGAATCGAATATATTTCTTCTGGAGTGAGTGACAACGAGGAGCTCGTGGGTAAATGATAGCAGCCACTCGGAGCAATCCTCTGGTTAAGCGGCGCTTCCCTAGGTTGGTGTGTGGATGGGTGATCACTCATTACATACCGAGTTTCCTCCGAGTCTCGGAAACCACGGGTCCCGGCTGTCATTTGTAGATCTTTGACAGTCTTTACAGGTAGTCAGTGGCCCGAAAGTCTGACAAGCAGTCTTTAGTCTTTACCAAGGGGTATATCGTATTACCCAGTACTAACTGGGTTGTGGAGGTCAGATAGGCAGTCGCTCCATGTAAAATACTTGTATTCAGCTGCATCCAACACAGGTGTATGTCTTTCTAGGCTCTTTATGGATATTATATAATCTTTGAGGCCATTTTCCAAAACTATATGTAGATTAGTTATTCGCAGATCAATACCGACTTAGTTATAAAGTGGGTTAAGGAAAACATGGCGATGAATCGTTTTTGAGTTTGTGAACACTCGATAGTGAACTGGTCTTTCATCATAGATTTTCTATAACAGTTACCTTCATTGTAGTTTGTAATCTATGTAATAATGTCGGCGCCATATTGTAACACCCGTCTTATGTCAAATGCATGCGATCAAAGTATCTCTGCCCCCATAATCGGGACTTGGGGCACCCCACTTTAGGTTAGTTATGTGCCTTTAAACCCTGCAGACAGAAATTGGAGCCCCGCTGCCCCTCCACAGCGCGCGAGGTGAGCTCCGTCGCATGCATTTGACAACATGACGGTTTCACTTCGACAGGCAGATCACAATATGACGGGTTTTACAATATGCCACCGACATAATACATAGGTATGTTTTGCAGTCAAAACTGTTAATCGGTCAAAACCACTTTTGACTGGTGTTAGTCAAAACCCGAAGTTAAAATTAGGGATGCAACGGATGCAACGATACGGCTATTGCGATATCAATACGAATGACGAGTAGGTACATCGTAATGGCCCAATACGATAACGAATTACCTACGATACGATTTTTGTTTAAAGCATTTTATTGAATTGATTTGAAGCTTTGCTTGTGCTGTTTGTCTAATATTATAACAATATTAAGACTTAGTAAAATAAAAATAAGTTCCACATTTCAATTTCTTTATTTATATAATTTTTTAGGTACCTAAGTTATTTACTTTACAACTTTTTTATCTAATATTATAGTCGTAGTTTATTACAGGTAAATTTTATTGAGAAAACACAACAATTAAACTTAAAGTACTTACGGGATGATATCCGTGATTTTGTTTTTGGTCGATGAGCTCCCGATATTTCGACGCTGTTGCAAGCATCATGATCGCGGGAATACTGAAGAGGTATGCGGGTGGGACGAAGATTATTTATTATGAGCAGACAAATCTGTCTACCCTCTTTCGTAGTCTTTTATTACGCGCACTACTGGAACTCGATTGTAA
This sequence comes from Xestia rhomboidea, assembly GCA_963853795.1. Lineage (NCBI taxonomy): Eukaryota > Metazoa > Arthropoda > Insecta > Lepidoptera > Noctuidae > Xestia > Xestia rhomboidea. The sequence continues at coordinate 11,161,180 of OY970784.1, read as the reverse complement.
CTCACGACAAAACGCACTCACAGTATCACTAGGTTTTTCTTGATAATGGAGACGCATGTTATTTTTTATTAGGTTTACCACTGGATTCCACGTACTTGATAGTTTAAAACCATCCTCACGATTTAAGTTTTTATGTTTTGAAATAAATAAAATCTAATCTAAAACCAACCCCTATCTACCTAATTCTCTGTCTATCTAATTTTTGGAATAATTTTCATCCCACCCGCATACCTCTTCAGTATTCCCGCGATCATGATGCTTGCAACAGCGTCGAAATATCGGGAGCTCATCGAACAAAAACAAAATCACGGATATCATCCCGTAAGTAGGTACTTGTGAAAAACCGTGAAAGTCTAAAACAGTACAACAATTAAAGTTTAGTTTAGTTTTTTTCACGATAAATTTTGTCCCACATAATTATTTTGTGTCCCTTGCCCTGGCATTTAGTAATCTTAAAAATATTGTGTTTTATTATCTGAATTCTTGCAATTTTAATTGTAATTGCAATACATTTGATTTAATACAGTTTACAATTAATGTTACAAAGATTTTTTTTACACTTATTGCCAGTCCTTTTGATCACGACATTCGTAATTATGGATGCAGTGTACTGAACGTGGTCACTCCCCTGGTCACTTTAATTTTATAATTATTTATCTCTTACTCAATTTTATTTTTTATATTGACTCAATATTTGGCATAGATTACAGACAAAGTATGTCTGTAATCTATGCCTGACTTTATTTTATTTACTTGTAATAAATACTTTTATTATTATTCCTGTTTTCCTATGAAAAAGTCTCTCCGCTGGCACATAACTTACCAAAATATTCAACAGAGGTATGAATATTTGTTTAATTGAACCATTACATTTTAATTTATTCATATCTGTAAGAATTGCAGTAATTTTTTCATTTTTTCTTATTTTTGTAGAGACCAGGGGAGGGACTGTATTACATTAAGATAGTACAGTCTCTCCCGTGGTCTCTTATAGAACAAGATAAAATAAATCAAATGACTGGCCACCTTGTACATATGTACAAATATAAAGGGTGTAAAACACCTCTTAACGAAGCCGAAAGGCACTTGTTCTCCCCGTCATTGCGATGATTTCTTTGTTCCACACCATACCTGGGAACCTTCTAGTTACGGAGATATTATTGGGGGTCAAAGTTCAAAGTTTTTGGCAACATTTTTTTTAATACCAGTTTTTAATGTAAGATTTTTACTTTAAACACCTTCACGACCCCATACTATTCAAGCCATCCATCAGCACAATGTTTTAAGTGTGGTACTTAGTTTGGTGTACAGAATGCTTGGTTGACGGCTTCATGATGAGATGTTTTCACCCTGTATGTCGTTTAATTTTTTTTTTTATAATTCGGTTAAAATTCATTTATGACATGCCTGCTTTCTGAACAAGCCAGTACCTCTTAACTTAGAATCTCTCATTATGTACCTATGTACTCGAAGAGATAAAATTGTGTTCAATGAATTCTAAAATTAAATTGTTTACATGAAGAGGAAGTGAGTCAGGAGACTAAGGCGACGGGCAAGGCGCATTCCGCCATCTTGTTTGGTTGAACTATAGCTAATAGGTACAATCTTTATCATTCAGGATAAAAATGTAGACAGAAACATATTTTTAGCCCAAACTCAGAGGTCAAATCTATGTATTTTTTCTTGCGTCATTGTTTACACAGGCTAGAAGGAGGAGCTCGTGGCTAACTAATAACAGCCGCTTGGGTCGATCTTTGGGTTAAGCCGCGCTTACCTAGGTTGATCGGTGGATGGGTGACCATCCATTACATACAGAGTTTCCTCCGTGCCTCGGTAAACACGTCAAGCAATTGGTCCCGGCTGTCATATGTAGATCTTTGACAGTTGTTACAGATAGTCAGTGGCCTGAAAAGTCTGACAACCAGTCTTACAAAGGGGTATTGTATTACCCAGTACTAACTGGGTTGTGGAGGTCAGATAGGCAGTCGCGCAATGTAAAATACTGGTAGTCAGCTGCATCCGGTTAGACTGGGAAAAGGCAGACAGGTGATGAGGTGTTTACAAAGGCAATTTCACTGGCATCCTTCATCTGCCCTTATTCAAATTCATTTGGGGTCGGCGCAGCATGTCTTCTTTTAAACAACTATAATACCTACTGGTCATCTCAATAACTAGTCATTAATTCCAATAAATAAACAACCAAAAGTCTAATAAACTGATTAGTTGAGTTTGCAATTAAGTTGTTTTGTTCATAAACATATATATTAAAATAAAAAACACACGACTTCGCAGTCGTAAGTTGTTACCAACCTTAACTCTTCGACAAAACGTAGCAATTCCAATGAAATTATTGTCTAACACACTTTTAGCTGCCACTAACTTCAAATCTAACACTAAAAAAATACACTAGAACACTTATTAAATCATTTTGTAATACATCACATAGTTTCCTATATAAAATACACGTAAAAAAAGTTTGTTTTTATTATTAGATTAACGACGAACGACGCGAAAACAGTGATGGCGACGTCAATTTACGTCACAGACTAAAAATAATTTCGTTGTGATCGGTGTTTTCATGCTCAAATTAAAATTTGCACGAAGCACAGATTATAAATAGTGGTCTTTTTTTATTTGGAACAAGCGTCTTGTGTAATTTTAACTTTTGGAAGCGTTTATTTTCGGCCTTATTTTAAATAAACCAACGACTTTTGTTTAAGTTACAAACTGTTTTAGTTTCGATTCAGAAGTAAATTTACAAGCTTTTATTTTAATAATAGCATTGTTGGTTCCGCCGAGGCCGGCTTAGGTGGAGATGGCGAGATGACCTGGATATGTAGTAGGTACGAAGTTTGGTTCGAAAGCGCAGGAGAAGAGAACCTTGGGATAAGGGCCTTTGCCCAGTTGTGTGAAATTCAAGGCTTATAAAAAAAAAAAAACAAGAATGGGCCGTGAGAGATCATGAAGAAGATGGCAGGGCTACTTGGATGACCTTTTAAGGTAAGGTAAGGTAAGTTGGTTGTATTAAATGGTAAAAAATATTGTTACCGATGGAAGAAATAGACGCTTCAAACCTCGATCCAGTGTTAGGTGAAAGTCAGGCTTGCTCTAGTATTAATTGTTTACGAGAACATCATCAACTCGTAAGATTCCTATTTAGACATTACTTTTCAAATTAATTAGTTCCAACTTTTTAATACTTCCACCAAAAAAATACACAGAACAATATTTTGTACAAATCTATAGTTGTCCCAAACATTCATCAAAATCACCAACTACTACAATAAAGGTAAAATTTCATAAACCTAGCAACACCAAAATCTGGTTTTGTTCAAGCAAATTGATACGGATGTAACACAACCACGTTATTTCTACATATACAATAGCTTTACGTCCACTCCGTTAAGTTCATTTTTCTTTATTTCAACACTTCAATAACCTTGTCACAAGCGTAACTCAAATGATTTTTACCAAATCAATTTGCGGTTGTGTTGTTTGTTAAAAACCAGGAAATAAGGTGTAAATTTGTTTAACAGGCGGGTAAATTAGACATGAAAGACAGGTTTCTCAGTATAGTATTGAGGTGTTTCTTACTACTACGATTACTCGGCCTTGTGTATACGCTTGCAAAATCACAAATAAAAGCCGTCTCGTCCACCATTTTGAATTTATAATTACGTAAAAACCATCTCGGTGTTTACAATTTGGAAAATCTAATTGGTGCATCATTTTTTCCAAGATTAGTATTGGCTAAGGTTATTTTTAAGTCAACCTGTTAACCTTTATAAGGTTCCGTAGCCAAATGGCAAAAAACGGAACCCGGCTTTGTCTACAACACGACCAAGTAACTCTTGTATATAAAGGGTCGAAACAATCCAAGGCAGGGTGTAATTATGTCCGAGCTCGTTTCGCTCGCTCTTGGAACCTTACTTGTTATTTTTTCTAAAATGGTCTACCTAAGTCAATTAAGTAAAATCTATTTCTTAATAAAAGGACTAAAGAAAAGCTAACTTCTCTAGAGAGAAGAGCTCAATTTTTATAGTTCCTAGACGTTTCAAATAACTCTTCAAAATTAGTAACTTATACTTCTATTTAATCAATTATTTTAGATTGTTTGAAGAACTTCAGCTGTATCTTTAACTAGTAAACTAAACCCTTACAAATCCGCTTTTACTCGACCCTTTCTGCGCATCCAAGTCCGGGCCTGATTTGAACGAGATCTAGTAAGTAGTTTTTTTTTAATACGTCATAAATCGTAAACCGCAATTTACCTTTAATTTTTTTTTTGTTATTAAACTACATAATATTTCATTTAAAAATTCTGTACGGAAACCTCGGTGCGCGACTCCAACTCGCACTTGGCCGGTTTTATGTAAACTTAACCACATTGTTATACTATGAAAAAAAAAACAAAAAAACTAGTAAGTACGGAAACTTTGTGCAAGTTTCCGTACTTACTAGTTTTTTTTGTTTTTAACAATGTGCACATAGAGAAGATTGCAAGGCTAATGTAACAACGGCCTACTATATATATGTATATACTCTAAGCTTAGCTTTCGGCAGCACAAAGTGATCTTGACTTAGCGCAACTCTCACGCCTAACTAATAAATGAGACACTCGTCTAACATCACGAATGTAATCCCTGAAGAGTTTCAATTTTCCAGTTTGGTCAAGTCTTATGCCATAGGGGGCGAGCTCTTGCCATAAAACGAGCACAAATCCAAATCGCCGTTGGTCTCACGGTCGCAAGCGCAGTGCTGAGCAGTCCTGGGTTCGATGCCAGGCTCAGGCAAAGTGTTATTGGGTTTTTCCAGCTGTAAGTTCTCAGTAGCAGTCACGGAGTCTGGAGCCCGGTTGGTGGCAATAGGCTCGCCTTCTTGTTCATGAGACTTAAACATAACTGGCGAAATGCGGGTGTCAGTACATATCTGCGTATCCCTTTGAGGATAACAGGCTTGATGGTCCGTTGTTATTATTTAAAAACTCCGCAGACTCACTTCGTTTTTATCTAGCTACACAAACACATACGGTAGGTACTCTCATAATCTCCTTTCTAAATATGTAGTATGCGCACACGCACGTGTCGAGTCGCGCTTTCAAAGAATAGTATAATGCTGCGCGTGGGTGTTCGGAGAGACAGTGGGACGTCGGGTTTTACTAACAATACTAACAATACATGCTATGGGTCAACCACGTATTCAGTAAGTACTTACATTATTCTGAACAACCAGTGTGGCGAGCGAATTTTCGAAAATCTGTGAATGCAGAATTGTTTCTTTTTAAAAATAAAGGAATGTTTCCTTTGAGTAAAATTTGCTATCTCCAGTATACATATAGATTAGGGGTAGTTTCCCTCCAGATGGCATTGAAAAATTCCACCCTGTATATTACTACTATTATCAGAGTTGTAATAAAATCAAAATGATATACATAGTTAAGTGAAACGGTTAAGTTGGTATTAGGCCACTTATAGTAACATAGCTGTGATAAAACCTGCTTGACATTAGTACCGCTTCGATGCGCGTGAGTCGATTTTAAAATCGTAACGCGAACAATACTCTACGTTAGACAAAGATAGCAGAAACTGTCGTACGCACCTAAGTTAGAGCGAGACAGGTATAGTCTTGTTGTTGTGAATTATTTGCGTGATGGCATTTTTATTATTTGGCCATTGTACTGTTTTTAAGGGTTTTTAAATTTTCTTTTCTATTAATTAATGGTTCCAAAATGATTTGGATTTTTCATTTGGATCACTTTGTTGTCCGTCCATGTGTCTGTCAAGACCCTTTATGTCGAGAACGCGTAAAGGTATCGAGTTGAGATTAAAACCTTATACTCAAGTCTACAGTCCCTTGAAGCTGTGAAAAAATTAAATCTTCTATGTTCAAGTAAAAAAAGATACGACCTTTAGCCCGCAAATAACGTTTATATTTCGATAGTCTCAAGGGAATTAAAAATTCACACTTCCCGTTGACTTAGAACTATGAAATTTGGCGAGAAGCAATGTTTTACAGCACAAGTAAAAGGAAAAATCTGAAAACCGGTTTAATAACAAAATACCTACAAGATGATACGGAACCCTCGCGGCCTCGGTGCGCCAGTCCAACTCGCACCTGGCCGGTTTTTTTTGTGGTCGTTTTAAAGCGTGTTTACTAGTTTTAAAATAATAGTTTTTTACTTGTTTATTAATAGATTGTAAGTTGTTATCGACTTATCAATATCGATGTACGAGCAGTATTAATAGCTCAATGTGTACCATGGCCTCGAACGAAATCTGCTCATATTTAAAATAAAATCCCGTGCACACGATGTCCACATCTGTTTACCACCCTCAACGAATCATCGACACGAAGAAGAAGAACGTCTATTGGTCCGCTCAAAGAGTGTGCGGACCAATAGTAGTAAAACGACAAAAAATATGCGACCCTTTTTTACGTTATCCTTTGTTTGACAAAAATTCTATTCTATTGTTTGACCACCTTTTTTTGACCAATAGGAATAAAACAAAAAAAGGACAAAGAAAGAGAAAGTTTAGCGCTTCAATAGCGGCCGGATGCTGCAAACAAAAAGAGCCGTATTGGTGGTGAGATTTCGAGGCAAAAGCAGTATAAGTGTCGTAGGAGGGGGTAGTCTGTAGTTTCTGCCTACCCTCATGGCAACAAGGCGTGAGTTTATGTACGTTTATGTTTCCCAACTATGTCGGGGTCAGCTGCCAGTCTCACCGCGAAGAAGTTGCAGCTGAACACCAGTATGTTACATGCATCGACTGTCTATCTGACTTCCACATGCCAGTTAGTACTGGTCTACCCCTTGCTAAGACTGGTTGTCAGACTTTCGGGCAACTACCTGTAACGACTGTCAAAGATCTACAAATGATAGCCGGGACCAACGGTTTAACATGCTCTCCGAGACACGGTGGAAATTCAGGATCGTCTCGCGCCCGTTCCATTTTGTTGTTTGACACCCCGAACATAGCACCCAGAATCCCGAACCAGCCCGAACATTATTACCGACCTGTTGTAGCTGCATAAGATCTACATATTCGCCACGGTTTTCAACAAGCCAGCTGGTCTCAGGGCAAAGCGCTGGGTTACAATCTCGCGACTTTAGAGTTCGATCCAAGCCTAAGGATTTTCTTTTTTTGAATCGAGTCATTTTGATTTTATTACCTTTTATGTTTGTTTTCATATTTCATGCATTTAATATTTGGTCCCGAAAGTCATACTTTGGGACATAAGGAGCGTAGGCCGAAGGAGCTCCGTCGACATGGCTGACGGGAGATAGGGCGGCAGCTTTGTTCGCCCGTTCCGTCCATCTGTTGAGTCTACTACGCTTTTTAAACCTATCAATCAACCTCAAGCAAACAAAAAACCAACCAAATTCAAATTTCAAAATATCGCGCCCTTCGGTGCCCAACGCCAAAATACAACTGGCGCGAGACGCTCGTGGAAATTCGGCATGTAATGACCCATCTACGGAGCCACCCAGGCAAGCACGGCTTAACTTAAAGATCGACCCGAGCGGCTGTTGTACCTACACAAATAAAATATTAAAATGATGACGGAAAATCCCCGATGACGGATCTGGTATTTTTTACTAATTGCAAAACAATCACATTTCATCGATTAGGTACCACAAACGTTCAGTCACTCATCCACGGAGCGACCGCAGCAAGCGTTGGCGCTGGTTGCCTTGGTAGCTCACTTGCAAAACTTCTTAGTAGCAACCCGGAGCCTGAATTTTGGCTGGTGGCAATAGGCTTCCCCCTTTATTACATGGGGATTAATCATAACTGGCGAAATATGGGTGTTTATCGTGCTACAGTCCCAGTCACAAGCCATGATACTGTAGTTGCCCATTCCTAAGCTCTATGGATAAAAACGGGCAAGAAACTCCATGGACACATCTTTTCAATTCTTCCAAAGGTGCCTAACATCTAATAAGCATAACCTTCCGCGGATTAACATCTCCAAGTTTTCTTATTGATTAGTTAGCGCTAAGACGATACGATTGTTTATTTATTGACCACAAACTAATAATAACACACTAAATATAATAAGTGCAGAAGTTCCACTACATAATAGGCGAGACGACAAAAAAAAATCTAATTAGTCCGTCAGTTAGATTGTCAAAAAATATTTAAGCCGTGTTTTTTGCTTTTGGTACCTACGTAAACCAAAATTGACGAAGATATGACGCTTTTAAAATTCTCAATACGTCACGCCTAGGTATAATCTTTAGCTAGTTCTGACGTCACGAGCCCCCACTCCCGAGTTTTGATGCGTTTTATCTTTTGTCAAAATTCATTGATTTACAAAAACAAAAAATACGTGTCCATTAATTTCCAATACTCTAACTGACGGACTAAATAGATTTGCAATTTTTTGATACTGTCGTCATGCCTATTACAACGAGCGGCAACAAACATACCCACACAGACACGCTTCCGAGGTGCTCGTGGCTAAATAATAACAGCCTTGAAGGTCGACCACAAGTTTCAGCAGTGCTTGCCGAGGTTACTCCGTGGATGGGTGACCATTACTACATACCGAGCTTCCTCCGTGCATCGGAAAGCACGTGAAGCCGTTGGCCTCAGCTGTCATTTGTAGATCTTTGACAGTTGTCACAGGTAGTCAGTGGCCAAAACGTCTGACAACCAGTCTTAGGTACTAAGGGGTATCGTATAGGTTGTGGAGTGGAGGTCAGATAAGCATGAGTTGCTCCATGTAAATTAAATATTTGTTTATTCATGGCAACTAGGCCCAATAAAAATACTGGTATTCAGCTGCATCCGGTTAGACTGGAAGCCGACCCCAACATAGTTAGGAAAAGGCTAGGCAGATGATGACACAGCCAGCGACAGCATTGCGAATTTGCGACTGTATCGCAACCGTTTTGCGATTGCATCGCGGCAACAATAGTCTTGGGCGAAAGCGCTTTCTGCTTGCGTTTTCGCTCTCTGTACGAAACCGATCTTCTGTAGTTTTCTATTCTATGTTCAGAATGACGCTAACTGGTTATGTAAAGATACAAGTCTTTGTAAGGAGGTATTATTACCTAGCCGTTCTCAGGAAGATTGCCGCATAAGTGAATATGTAATGGTTGTGGTAAAGACACCTTATAATAGGTACAAAACATATTCTTGAAGTTTTGTTTGTGTTGTTTGTACCAAGGTATAAATTCTATGAGGTAGTGTGGCGCCATGTTTACCACGACATACGAACTACGCGCGTCCTCCTTCCAGTTCTGACGGAACCTTTCTCCTTCGTGGCCTGCCGCCACCCTGCCTCACTGTGGAAGCTTCTCCATTGTGTATTGTGAGTCGAACAGCATCTTATTCATAGCAGCCTACAGCAGAACAGTGCTGGGCATGGGCGTCTTCAGTCGCACGCTATAAAACTCGCTTCTAGGTAACTCTCATCCAGTTGCTACCAGCCACCCTGCGGAGAACCTCGCGCAGCCTGCCTGAGGGCGTCTCACCTTTAGGTAACAAGATACGTGTTGTGGCTGTTACTGCAAACAAGTTGTTTATAGCAAGCCATAGTCACCGCGAAGCTTCTTGCAGTGAGGTCAGAGGTGGTACTTACTCATGGGAAGAAAACAAGTAGGTAATAAACGAGCGATTCGCATCGACTGAGGTCGTACACGAACAGATGGCCAATAGGGGCGAAAAGTACTGGAGTCGCGACCGTGAAGCGGAAGACGTTGCGATGCGCGGCCTCCCACTAGGTGGACCGATGACCTGGTGATAGTGGAAGGGATCCACTGGATAGTCAGCAAAAATGAAGGAGTCCGCAAGGGCCGATGCCTGCCGGGGCTGCGGGACTGTTCGTAAGAGATACCGTGCCCCGGAACACAAAGGGCGATGAAGGAACATGGATGGGTTTTAGTCAGTAAAAGTCTGACACTCCCTCCTGCTCCGCCCAGAGCGGGAGGAGTCATTTGAAGATTTCCAATCCAAAAAAAAGGAACCGCTGGATGCGAGTCGCACGGGACCGGGCTATGTGGAGACAATTGGGGAGGTCTATGTCCAGCAGTGGACGTCTTGCGGCTGAAGTGATGATACATGACTAGGTCGTACACGGTGCCTCACGTTTGTCGTTTCGCGGTCTCCACTCAAGAACACCCCAATGGTCATCGGGTTCTAAGGCCATTGCCTTTTCATATTGCATATTCTGTGAACTAAATCTACTATTTTCAGATTCAATTTTTATTATATTAATACCCCTCAGAGTACAACCATAGCCACTAAAAAAAAAAACATACATTCACCCCTTTTAATAAAAAATATAACTACCCTTACTTAACACCCCTGAAACAAAGAGAAACAACCCCTTCCATTAAATTCCTTTGAATATTTTATTAGGGGTTGTAAGGCGTGGCTTAAACACACCCCTTAGACAGGCGGGGTGTAAATAAGCCACGCCTACGGAGCCCATTCCTTGCGGCAGTAGCACCCTGTCTGCCTTGAACATCGTATCTCGAAGGTACTTTATTGACGTGCGATTTTGCGTTTTTGCGATTAGTCGTGCGTTTTGTGTGGAAACTGTGTTTGTGCCCCTTTTGGATCTGAATATGGTGTTTTTTTACTAACGCGGTTATTTGTACTTGTTTTAAAATGGTACATAGGCACCTATATCATAATACAAAGCTCTCATATTTGAACAAAAACGTGTGATTTGGCGATTGGTCTCCCCCCCCCCCCCCCATGTGCCTAGCCTTCTCCCTCTGTTGGGGTCGGCTTCCAGTCTAACCGGATGCAGCTGAATACCAGTATGTTACATGTATAATAATGGATGAAACATGCATCATTGGATTACGGTTCTTTACCGCCATTCGGTGACCGCCTTAGTCCACCTGTCATCACTTCACGTTGCTAGGTGTAACGTGACTTCCATTATCGGAAACCTTTGCACGTCTTCGGATTTCGACGTTAGGAACTCGATGTACCAGCTTTATACCGAGAATGGAACGCCCCATTTCTGCTGCGCTGGCTCCATTAATTATGTTAGTTAGAACTAATTATCTATATGTTGTTCGCAAACTTCGGCAGCCTGAAATTATATAACTAGCTGCGCCATGCGGTTTCACCCGAGTGGTGGCAATAAAAATACTCCTAGGGGTATAAAAAAATAGCCTACGACCTATTCCCAGAACTACCAAATATACACAAAAAATGTCATAAAAATCGGTGAAGCCGTTTCGCAGGAGTACGATAACAAACACTGTGACACGAGATTTTAATATATTAGATAGATAGATAAAAGCAATTTTGTTTACAAAAATCCGATTCATTTAAGGGAATAATGTCCTTTTTTTCATTTTAGAAAAAATGTTAGGAACACTAACATTTTTTCTAAAATAAATGCAGTCTACGCTACTTCATATAACATTAGCTATCTGCCAGTAAAAGTTCCGTCAAAATCGGTCCAGCGGTTTCGGAGATTGGCCAGAACAAACAGACTGTTAGAAGTACAGGCCGACAGACACACACAAGAAAGCAATATTATTATTTTTTTGTTATAAGACAGTACTAGTATTTATTTGCATAGTTATGCATTCAGAAAAATACTGTTATTTTGATGTTATGAACAGACACTTCAATTTTATTTATTTGTTTTAAAATTTTATTTAAGAAATGCTCAAACGTAAGCGACATTCGTGTTGAAGGTCTGCGCAGGATCGCTTTGAAAGCAATTGCTACTTTTCTTGGATCTGACCAAGCTCACGGCCGACAATCTGAACAGGGTGCTCACGGCCGACAATCTGAACAGAGATGCTCACGGCCGCCAATCTGAACAGAGATGCTCACGGCCGCCAATCTGAACAGAGATGCTCACGGCCGCCAATCTGAACAGAGATGCTCACGGCCGCCAATCTGAACAGAGATGCTCACGGCCGCCAATCTGAACAGAGATGCTCACGGCCGCCAATCTGAACAGAGATGCTCACGGCCGCCAATCTGAACAGAGATGCTCACGGCCGCCAATCTGAACAGAGATGCTCACGGCCGCCAATCTGAACAGAGATGCTCACGGCCGCCAATCTGAACAGAGATTGGCCAAGTACGCCAAATACATTATATTATAGCGCACAAGTGTGTGCGCAAACTAACTGGGTGGTGGAGCTCAGATAAGCAGTCCATGTACAATACTGGTATTCAGCTGTATCTGGCTAGACTAGAAGCCGACCCCGACATAGTTGGGAGAAGGCTGGCAGGTGATGTAATACGTGGTGCCCTGGTGGCATCACTTGATTATTTCTGCCGTCGTAAGCAAAAGGGGAGCAACTGCAGATCATTAAAGAAAAATAAGATCTTACCAAATAAAAAAGTATAAAATTTAGAAGGCTCACGAAGAAAATGCCGAGAAGACAGTTTTGAGTTCGAATGCTATAGGAGTAGAGGTAGACCGAAGAAACGATGTATGGACTGTGTGAAGGATGATATGGCTAGAAATGAGGTGCCTGCTGAGATGACGAGTAATAGAGAAGTATGGAAGAAGAAGACATGCTGCGGTGACCGCAAATAGATTGAGATATGGCATAGGTAAATGATGAGGTGGGGTTTTTTTCCAGATATCTTTTCCCCAGATACATACGTCCTTTTTCTTAAAAGAAAATCGACTAATCGCAAAGTCACACTATTTGAGTTGTATTTTAATGGCAGTGGTCTTAGCTATATAAAACTACTTATTAAATATTTGAACTATAAATACTTAACATTGTGAAGTGCTGTGACTCTTTGTATCAAGTGATTACAAGTGCGCCTGGATAATATTCTTAATTACATCGGTAAGTACATACAAATACAAATATATACTTCTTTTATACAAGATGTAAACGGCCCCTTTACGAAGCCGTCAACCAAGCATTCTGTACATCAAACTACGTAATTCTACGCAAAACTTGCTGGAAAACAATTTTTTTTTTGGGTGAAATATTACATTTTTTACGGTAGGAGCCAGTGTAACGCACTCAACACATTGTGCTGATGGATGCAATAAATAGTACGGGGGTCGTATTTAAAGTAAAATAATAACATTAAAACTTGTGAAGAAGTTTGTACTTTGACCCCAATATCTCCCAGGTGCCAGGTATGACGGGGAGAACAAGTGCCTTTCGGCTTCTCAAAGCGGCGTCATCGTATGACAAGAATTGATAAAGTAAAAGTTGAAAGAGATTCGACTGTCATGGCAGGAGGGATGAACCGCACGTGACTAAAAGAGTACTGAATATATATGTTGATGGATGGAGAGGGAGAGGAAGACCAAGGAAAAGATGGATGGTTTGTGTGAGGAGTGATATGAAGGGTTCGCGTTCGCCTACATGTCACACTGTGTGTCCTGCGCCTAAGGTTCGATTTATTCTGAGTAACGCTCTGTTCCCCTCGCTTATGTAATGCTCGAAACTGTACTGCTACATTACATGCGAATGCTCCCAGTGAGGGACAGCCTTAAGACATCATCATTCAGCCGAAAGACGCCCATCACTGCTGGACATAGGCCTCCCCCAAGTGTCGCCGCATCGACCGGTCCCGACTCGCATCCAGCGGATCCCTGCAACCTTAACCAGGTCATCGGTCCATCGGTTTATAAGGCATACACTGACCTTATTGGTGAGGGTCTTCAGTAAGCTCAGGTGCGTAGTACTCGCGACCGGCGCGCGTGTGCGACCAGACGTATGAACGTGGACGAGGCAAAAGGCGTATGTAACGATCGTAGCGGGTGACGTGTGTGGTTTCTGTTTAGCCTCCATGAGAAATAAGCGTGAGTTTATGTTACCAGGCTACCGTTATTTGCTAAAATAAATAAGCATGAAGTGTGACAATAGGAAAATAATTATTAGAAGCGTCTCTTCTAGTGTACTGTCTGAAAAAGCACGTTAAGCCGTTGGTCCTGGCTGTCTTCTGGCTTACTAGGTGTAAATTGATGGTGGAGGTCAGATAGGCAGACGCTCCATGTAACATACTGGTATTCAGCTGCATCCGGTTAGACTGGAAGCCGACCCCAACAGAGTCAGGCCGCGTTCCCATTTTGTCGTGACGACAGATAATCGCGTAGTCTTAGGGTGGATGCTCCAGGGTAGCCCCCGAAATTCAAATTTTCTTACGTTTTTTGCAATTTCCAGGTCAGTGTCAGGTTGCATGTTGATTGAAATATGATTCGCGGCTGTATAAAGGTGCAGGAATGACTTTGACCTTGAAAAAGTAAATTCCTACACCATTATGAGCTTGGAGGGTTGTATTGATGATTATAATTCTATAACTACATACGTATTACAGTAGCGAATCAAATTTTATTCAACATACAACCTGACACTGACCTGGAAATTGCAAGAAAACGTTAGAAAATTTGAATTTCGCGGGCTATCCTGGAGCATCCACCTTAAGTGTCGTGGCTTGTGTATTTAAATGGAGGTGTTCACATAATTATAGGACGATGCGAAACTAAAAACCAACGATAAGTTAATCGTCACGACGTAAGTATTTGGAACGCGGCCTTAGGATAAGGCGCCAGCAGCCTTTTCCTAAGATGATTATTTTATTATAAATGATGAGATCGATTGAGCGGAGTCAGCAGAAGTCAATCAGCATCTTGGGATCGAACGGGTTGACTCGTGACACAACATTACGCCAGTTATCCCTGACAGGTTAGGCAGAGGTGCAGCTATCCTATCGACTGCTACACACACATTCCGCCAGTTATTTTATTTTTATTTTATTGTGTTAAAGCTAACAAAACAAAAATTTATAGTGAGGCAATCAACATAAAGCCATTGACAAGTCTCCACAGTTATATAATAAGGCAATAAACTATTGTTGCACAAACCAATAACTAAGCAAAATATTAATAATATTAACTAAACATAACGTAATAATATTAACTAAACATAACGTAATAATATTAACTAAACATAACGTAATAATATTAACTAAACATAACGTAATAATATTAACTAAACATAACGTAATAATATTAACTAAACATAACGTAATAATATTAACTAAACATAACGTAATAATATTAACTAAACATAACGTAATAATATTAACTAAACATAACGTAATAATATTAACTAAACATAACGTAATAATATTAACTAAACATAACGTAATAATATTAACTAAACATAACGTAATAATATTAACTAAACATAACGTAATAATATTAACTAAACATAACGTAATAATATTAACTAAACATAACGTAATAATATTAACTAAACATAACGTAATAATATTAACTAAACATAACGTAATAATATTAACTAAACATAACGTAATAATATTAACTAAACATAACGTAATAATATTAACTAAACATAACGTAATAATATTAACTAAACATAACGTAATAATATTAACTAAACATAACGTAATAATATTAACTAAACATAACGTAATAATATTAACTAAACATAACGTAATAATATTAACTAAACATAACGTAATAATATTAACTAAACATAACGTAATAATATTAACTAAACATAACGTAATAATATTAACTAAACATAACGTAATAATATTAACTAAACATAACGTAATAATATTAACTAAACATAACGTAATAATATTAACTAAACATAACGTAATAATATTAACTAAACATAACGTAATAATATTAACTAAACATAACGTAATAATATTAACTAAACATAACGTAATAATATTAACTAAACATAACGTAATAATATTAACTAAACATAACGTAATAATATTAACTAAACATAACGTAATAATATTAACTAAACATAACGTAATAAATGCGTAATAACAAAGAATAGGACTAAATTTAACACTTCAAATTCATCACGAACAACACAACTTTTAGACAAGGCAGTACTTACCTATTACTTGTCGCTAAGCTGCTGGCAAACAAATCCATTGATGGGTTATGTTAAGTCCCTTATCAAACAAGACGAGCCTATTGCCAACAACTGGGCACAAAGTCCAGACTCTGTGTTGCTACTGAGAAAGTCCTGATAGACCAATTCAATGACAGTACGTTACCCGATCCAGGAATCTGGCCCCGGACCTCCTCCTCGCTAATAGCGTTTGCAACCACCACGCCTACGAGGCTTTCCCCAACTACGTCAGGGTCAGCTTCCAGTCTTACAGGATGTAGCTGAATACTAGCATGTTACATGGAGCGACTGCCTATCTGACCTCCACAACCCAGTTAGCACTGGGTAATACGATACCCCTTGGTAAGACTCGTTGTCAGACTTTCGGGCCACTGACTACCTGTAAGGACCATTACTCCAGTTAAGTTCAAGTCCCATGCAGAAGGGGCGAGCTTATTGCCAACAACCGGGCCCAAACCCTGACTCCGGGATGCGATGGAAATCCACAAACACTATGGGAATCGAACCAAGAATTTCATGATCGCTGGCGACCCCTGGCTAGACCAACGACGCCGTCTATGTTTTTGGCTCCGCGTTGTCATATTATAAACCTCTCAGACACACAGCAGGGCGTCTGCTTACCCCCTAAACGGATACAACCGCGAAAACTTCCAAAAATTATTCCTTTCATCTTTATAATCAGTTCAAACTCTATCTTAAATTACCACGCTTATTTACCGTCGTCAAAACATTTTTATTCAACTTATAACTCTTATTTTCTACGAATAACGTCCATAATCGCAATCTCTTTTAGTTACTGAACTACAAGTATAAAGTTGAAAATCTTATTTGCAGTTGATAAAATGTTCAAATGTCTCGAATTGTAATAAGGATAAGGTTTGAAATTGTGTGCCCATGAGTTTGGTAAGTGTATAAATAAAATTACTTATTTTTGATTCGCACTGCGGGATGTCACCTGTAGTAAGTAGGGTGACTGTCATTTTGCAAGGAAGGCAGGACATTTCCTGTTGCTTGTAGAAATCGACGCTAAAAAAGGCTAAAATCGCAAAACGTGATGTACTTCTGCATTTTCGATTATTATGTTGTATAGATCAGTTATGGGTGATGTGAATCCAAATTTGCAACTTCGAAAAACGAGTGCTCGCTGCGCGCACCGCGCAATTACACTGCGAAATTTTGGGAGTTTTTTACTTTTTGCTTTAAAACTCAAAAACATGCATTTTTAACAAATAACATTCCATATTTGTATAAAGTTAACTAAATTTGCAATAATTTAAGCCCAACCGCACCTACTTATCGGGATGAAGTTGCAAAGGACGCACATCACCCTAACTGATCTGGATATCAACATATCAAAAATGCAGAACTACAATATCATGCTTTGCGATTTTAATGTTAATTTCCACTGACCTATACTGTGAATCCATCGATCCATATTTCTATTCTAAAATAACAAATGCGAAAGCATAGTTTGATTTCACAGTTTTCACGCCTTGAGTTCCCGATCATGATCACGGATAAACTGAAAGTATTAGTTCATGAGCACACAAATCGTTCTACCCTCTTTCTTATTGCAGTCGGCACCATACCACTGTCACTGTGACTCACAACTCGATTCTATTCCCGAGACACGAAACTCACTGTGTCCGCTCGCGAAATTTTTTCGGCACTTTTTCGGTTTTTGCACAGTTGTCCACTTCATTCCAGTCTCGAGCGTTGAAACCCATCCTCCCTCCTCCCGGTTAAAGTTCTTATATTTGGTTACTCAATGGCTGCTTCTTCTTCTTCTTCTTCTCTGAGAAGAAGAATGGCTGCTGTTGCCTATAAGGTAAGTATAATAGTGGAGTCCTAGAAATGCGACATCCAGCAACCTATGCTGGCCGCGTGGTGGTGTACAACACACTCCCTATCACGGAGAGGAGTCTTGTATCTCAGCAGTGGGAATGATATCGTGTTACTATGCTTATACTGTGGGGACTGTTCATATTGAAAATATTTCATACCTTCTTCAAACACGGTCGCCCTACACCTGCTCTTGACATTCAAGCGACGTTTGATCACCGACTTCACCCCCGTGTGACGTCACAGCAACAGCACCCACCTACAACCCACACGTACACCCCCTGCGACACCCCGCTGCGACAATTATAGAGCAATATTGTTGATGTTTTACCAAATATTAGGGGAGATACTGACTTATGATTTGAAAGAATATGATCGGTTATCGAATTTAAGAGTAAAGATTTTTGGACGGTTTAAGGATGGGTGACCAATATTACAATTTGCACTGTATTGGGTTTAGTTTACAGATCGGGCATTGTGTTGTAGGAGGTTTCCATCGAGTATAGCAGCGCGGCCGGATCTGTGCCCCGTTGATAGCAATAGGCGAGCGCCCTGGACTTCGACATAACACAGCTGGACAAAACCAACGATCAGTGGTTCACATAGGCCTTGATCGAGAAACTGGAAGTCATGGGGGGGACCCTTTGCCCAGCAGTGGGATGACGCAGGCTAGCAGTACCAGTACCTACTCGTAAAAAGGCTAGTAACACTCGGATCGATTGGTCAAGCTGAAGCATCTAATTCAAAACCGAGACACGCCCGCGCCCCGCTGTTGTAAGCGTGTCGTGTATGCAGTCACCGCGACAGAACTTCGATACTCACACGAAAGAAACAAGCGACGGGCGAGCTTGTCGCATCGTCCCAAACCTTTATAACACTTCAGAAAACTGTCAATCTGTCCATACGCCACTTGCCACCTGTGGAGCGTCCCTAAACTTAACCCTATCACCGAATTAGGAGCACCCCTAATTTAGCTGACCGAAGGGACACTTGGTGTAATGTCATTTGTTTGTGGAGTGTTAGTTTCGGGGTTGGTTTAATTCGGTTTTATAGGGGCGGTTATTTGTATGTCCAGAGGATTATACATGGCATTTTTTATTGAATAAATGAGGGTGCTGAATTTCACACTATTTTGCCAAGACATACCATAATTTTATTTTCTATAAGGAATTTCTCAGTGGTAGACTGGGGTTTGGTAGTGGGCGGCACGATACCTGATCTCTTTCCGTCCCTAAGGACTACAACATTAGTTTTAGTATATAATGTGAAACCCGAAACACGTATCTAGTCTAGTAAAAATAAAAAGAAAGAAATACTGCACCTGTTTTAGCGCACACTTGTGCACTTTAATGACTTCTGTCCTGCGCCTATTAATTAGGCTTAGGGTTCTTACAGACGAGCGTCGAGCGGCACGTTGCCAACGGCAGATGAACTGCAGCCGTCGCCAACTGTCGACGGCTGCCGACGACGCTTGCAGTTGTGGCATGTAAATGTGTGTCGACGCAGTTTATCTGCAGTTGGCAACGTGCCGCTCGTCAGTAAGAACCCTTATAGTCGCTGAGACTGAATTTGATATGAGTGTGGAGGATTATTCAAATATTTTATTTCAGATAATAATCCATATAATGTTAGTAGTAGGAGTGAACCAAGGTGATGTAAGGACTGTTTCGGGGCTGCGGGACTATTCGAAAGACATACCGTGGCCCCGGAACACAAAGGGCGATGAAGGAACATGGATGGGTTTTAGTCAGTAAAAGTCTGACACTCCCTCCTGCTCCGCCCAGAGCGGGAGGGGTCATTTGCTAATTTCCAATCCGAAAAAAAAAGTGGTGTAACCAAGATTTTGTAACAATATTTTGATTTAAAAGAGTGTCCATGGAGTTTCTTGCCAATTATTCTCCATAGAGATCTACGCTAGGGAATGTTCAACTACAGTTCTATGCCTTGTGACTGGGACTGAAGCTTCGCTTTTTTTATTTTTTTTTTGACATTGATAAGTGCCGTAATTGTCTAATCATCCAATGAATTCTTTGTTTTTTTTTAGTTTTGTGTGAGTGAGTGTGGAGTGTCAGTGTATTATAACTACGTAGTGTTGGCCGTAAATGACCGATAATCAGTAAACCCACCTGTAGCCTAACCCCTTCACTGTACTCAAATAGTGACCACTCAACGTAATGAGACCCCTCCGCGCCGGGGTCGGGCGAGGTCGACAATGTGTTGACACTTCGCGTATTTGTACACCCTAGTGTGTGACGCTGATGGGGCGTAGTGGCGAATTTTGTTGAGATATTTAATTTAGTTTTATTAGTGAGAAATAAAGATGATATCATCATCATCATCAGCCTAGCCTATTCCCAAGTTTATTGCAGTCGGCTTCCAGTCTAACCGGATGCAGCTGAATACCAGTATGTTACATGGAGCGACTGCCTATCTGACCTCCACAACCCAGTCAGTACTGGGTAATACGATACCCCTCGGTAAGACTGGTTGTCTTGTCAGACTTTTTGGGCCACTGACTACCTGTAACGACTGTCAAAGATCTACAAATGAGAAATAAAGATGATAACTAAACTTAAAATCTCACTTACGGGATATCTTCCGTTACCTAATAATATTATTTTTGAGCTCCGATATTTCGACGCTGTTGCAAGCGCCATGATCGCGGGTCAACTGGAGAATGTGGGTGGATGGAAAAAATTGTTAGGAGCAGACAAATCTGTCTACTCTCGTGTTTGAAAGATGATAAGGTTCTAGCACGACCGCGCGGTGTAAAAGCAGGTGCACTCGAGGTTTTTTTTTGGTGCAGGGCCGCTAAACCATTCCCAAACCACTGTAACTCCTGTGCGCCAGAATCAAGAGTGGCGACCACCAGACAAGCACCGAGATAATCCTATTGGTCATAGCGTTATGTTATGTAGTCTATAAAGGGTGTAAAACACCTCTTAACGAAGCCGAAAGGCACTTGTTCTCCTCGTCATTGCGATCATTTCTTTGTTCCACACCATACCTGGGAACCTTCTGGTTACGGAGATATTGGGGGTCAAAGTTACAACTTTTTGACAAGTTTTTTTTAAAATACAAGTTTTTAATGTAAGATTTTTACTTTAAACATCTCCACGACCCCCGTACTATTCAATCGATCCATCAGCACAATGTTTTGAGTGCGTTACATTGAGTTCTACCACAAACCATGATTTTTCACCCCAAAAAAAAAAGTCGTTTCCCAGCAATAATTTCTGCGTAAAGTTACTTAGTTTGATGTACAGAATGCTTGGCTGACGGCTTCGTGATGAGGTGGTTTACACCCTGTATATAGCCTTCCTCAATAAATGGGCTATTCAACACTAAAAGATTATTTTAGTTCTAACCAGTAGTTCCCGTGATTAGCGCGTTCAACCAAACAAACTCTTCAGCTTTATAATATTAGTTTAGATATGATCTGGTCAGGTTGTCAGATGTTCTATCAATGAATAAACGATTAGCTAGGTACATACAGCTAACACCGCGATTGTTGAAGGGATTACAGCAGCTCCGCCATTTAGTTGAAGAGTGGAAGTAAATAATAGATGTGAGCCGGCATCGGACATGACTCCATGATACTAGCGTTATGTGGGGCCATGAGTGCAGCGTCAGAGAGGAGCGTGGCTAAATAATGACAGCCGCGCGGATCGATCTTTAGGTTAGCCGTGCTTGCCTAGGTTTGTCTGTGGATGGGTGACCACCCATTACATACCGAGTTTCCTCCGTGCCTCGGAAAGCACGTCAAGCCGCTGGTCCTGGTTGTCATTTATTGATCTTTGACAGTCGTTACAGGTATAGTCTATGGCCCGAAAGTCTGACAAGCAGTCTTATCAAGGGGTATCGTATTAACCAGTACTTTTTATGTTATTTTATCAAGGAACATATTTACATTACAATTGACAGAATATACGTTCCAGAAAATCCCAGAGGCAATTAGGAACGTTGATTCAGCAAAAATAGGAGACAATATTATCTAGACTTACTAACTTGGTTGTGCAGGCAGTCCCTCATGTATCATACTGGTATTCAGCTGCATCCGGTTAGACGGGAAGCCGACATCAACATTTAACTTTCTGAAGAACCAGTAAGGTTAGTATTGTCCTTCTAGCGCATTTATTTGAAAGTCTCTTGTAGTACGGCAGGGCAAACCTTCAACTAAGAACAAATCAATATTCAAATAAAAAAATAAAAAAACCAAATCAACAATAAAAAAAAAGAAAATAATAATAATAATGTTTATCAATATTTTTATGGTGTACATAATAAAGAGTATTCTATTCTAATTCTAGATGAAAATGAAATATTCCTTAAACCTAATAACACTTTGTATGACCCGTGGACATTGGCACAACAAAGAGAGGCCATCCACAGCCCGAACTCACCCAGTGCACCCAGCACTGGGTGAGGGTGTGGTGGTTCGTGGTGCGGTGGTGGGTCGGGCTGTGGGTGATGAGGATGATGACCCGGAAATCGAACCAAGATCTCTATACACAGCGGCGCTTACGACCACTGACGCAATCATGGTCGTACAATTGAATTTATCAATCACCGCTATTTTAACAGCCCCACACAAATGTAAAGCTTTTAATGAAAAGAGCAAGCTAGTTAACCCTCTGTTTGCTGACGGAGCGCGAGCCGGGGGCCCACCGGCACAGGGAGCGCGGCCCAGGGGCCCGCGGCGATAATGTTATGAATTTTATTGTTTGTCTAACGTCAATTTTGATTTGGGGGCCCGTCAATTTTTGTGTTTGTGTAGTTGTTGCAGGCGCTTGCTGCTGAGCAATGAGGTGTTCGGTTCGATTCCAGGGTCGAGCTAAGTTGTTCTAGGGTGTCCATCAGGATTGTCTCAGTAGCAGCCCAGAATCTAAAACATTGTCCAGTTGATAGCAAGAAAATGAGCGGCCATTATACGACTTCAGTTAATGCTCGCGGCTTTGCTCGCGTGGTGCTCGGTAATTGTGCCACGGGAGCGTACTACCCCGGGATAAAAAGAATCTTTGTTCTAATCCAGGTTAAAAACTATGTGTGCCAATCTTCACAGTAGTTTTTGTGTGAGTAATATATGTCCATCCATACATCCTCACAATCTTTCGTATTTATAATAATACCTAGTAATAAAATCGGTAACATGCATCGCATCGTGCGTCCTCTTAGTATTCGACCCCGTCCCTGGCTTCCAATTAATTGCCTAAATAAGCAATGTCTTCTTATTCTATAGAGAAACACACACAAATTAGTTAAACCACTGAAAAATGCATAAAAAAACTCGCTAAATACATTCAACCCTGTACTGCTGATCCCTTGTGAACGTAATGCAAGTTGACCCACCGTGTAATAGCCAATGTAAATAATTTAGACTAGAAAACGAGTTGTTTGGGGCCACTAAATTATTTGGACTTTTGGACCCGCGGCGGCAGTGAAAGGGTTAAGTTTGTTAATCCAATCGTTTTGTTTTATGAGTTTTGTTGATAAATCTATTCAAGGGCTTAATTAGTAACTCCTACAGTTTATGAAATTTTACAGATAAGAGATACAAAAGGAATAAAGGATGCAAAAGTACTCTTAACGAAACCGAAACGTATACTTGTTCTCCTCGTCATTGCAATCATTTTTTTGTTCTACAAATCTAGACCATAGCAAAATTCCAACTTTTTCACAAGCTTTTTTTTAAATACAATTATAACTTCATTTTAAACACCTCCACGACCCCCGTACTATTCAATCCATCCATCAGCACAATGTTTTGAGTGCGTTACATTGAGTTCTACCACAAAACATGATTTTTACCCCAAAAAAAAGTCGTTTTCCAGCAATAATTTTTGCATAGTTACTAAGTTTGATGTACAGAATGCTTGGTCGACGGCTTCGTGAAGAGGTGGTTTACACCCTGTATTAGTATGTATTTAAAAAGAACCCTTACAAGGCCGTAAACAAATAGCAAAAGAATTATAACAATGAAACGACAAGCACAGGTGTGTTGTGTGTTGTATTCTCTGACGACACACCACACAATTAGCTAATGAATTGGGGTTCCGCACATAAAAGGAAGTCCTATTGTGCGGCAGGTCTAACTTAGTACAATAGACATGAGGGAGTTGGTGTTGAAAGAAAAACGTGCTTGTTTTGTCACCTCGGATCGATAGCAGTAACCCGGTAAACATGACATCACGCCTGAAATCACTGAAGGGTAAGGCTGAGGTGTACGGTGGACCAAGCTATTTGGTTTACATTTTAACATGCTAATTACATTGTAAAATGTAAACCAAATAGCTTGGTTGACCGTACCTAATAGTAGACCCACGTTGCCAGTTTCGTTCAAGTCCCATAGGTGGCGAGTCTATTACCATCTGAGAAATTCTTGATGGAAAAACCCAATGAGAATTTGCCCGACCCGGGGATCGAATCCAGGAGCAGTCGCGCTTGCCACCACCAGCCTACGAGGTTGTAACGTGGTAATGAACCCGTATTACGAGTGGGTCGTGAGTTTGATGTCCGAGCCCAGACACCCCGTCTTAAGATATCTTGGAAGTTATTGCTAATAGGCATGATGAAAGCCCCGTAGTGAGGCATTTCATTAAAACCACCCTCTGTACAAGATAACAGGGTGTAAACAAACTCTTCACGAAGCCGTCAACCAAGCATTCTGTACATCAAACTAAGTAACTTTACGCAAAAATGATTGCTGGGAAACTACTTTTTTTGTGGGGTGACAAATCACGGTTTACGGTAGGACTAAATGTAACGCACTCCAAACATTGTGCTGATGGGATGTATGCACTGAATACTAAAGCGGTCGTGGTTGTATTTAATTTAAAGTCAAAATAATAAAAACTTGTATACTTATTTAAAAAAACGCTACGGTAGGTATGGTCTGGAACAAAAATACCGCCGCATTTGTTCTCCACAAGTACCTTTCTGCTTCGCTATGGGTCTTTTATACCTTTTATATTTATATTAATATAATGACACTTTAAAAAAAAACCAAAGATGTATTGGATTGACATAAACAGACGAAATGTTTAAAGTCTAGCAACCAGTCTTTCCCAGGGGGTATCGTATTACCCAGTACTAACTCGGTTGTGGAAGTCAGATAAAATAAATAAATAATGTGTTTATTTACTCATCACAAACGTTACAGTGAACAGGAATGACTAAATCTAATACACAGGGTAAACATTTGTGAGAGACTGGTGCCCGAAATAGGTATACAATACCTGTGTTACGGGTCACCAGGCCCCCCAAGACTTACAAGTACAAAACTAATTTAGATTAATTACTAACAAAATGCGTGATGATTTTACTTAAATACTAGGTACAGAATGTTGGAAAATAAAATAAGAAAAATTAAAATTACTCTAAAGGGGCATACATGTGTGATTCACAAAAATCACACATGTATTAGGTACGAATGTGTGATTTGCGGTAGAGAGTGTGTGTTTATGTAGTAGATGAATGTTTACCGGATTGGAATCAATAGACTTTCAGTTGCCTGATAGTCTAGAGTTTTCAACCATTTACAGACGGTTAATTTACAGACTGCTGGTCTCCGCAGTGGATAAATTGTAAGTGTTGTGTTAATTTTATTGTACAAATATCCTCCAAGAAAACAGAAAAATCTTTGGGAGAGAATAGTACGAAAAAAGCTTGTAGGACAGACATTACTCTTGTAGGACAGACATTACTCTTCCTCCACTTATCTTTGTTAGGCAGTCGCTGCATGTAAAATACTAGTATTCAGCTGTTTCCGGTTAGACTGGAAGCCGACCCTAACTTAGTTGGGAAAAGGCAAACAGATGACGATGGATCACACAAGAAACACAAAAAAAATAATGGAACTACAAAAATCCTTCATCCTCACTTACATACGGTCAATTTGAACCCAAAATACCAGCATATTAAAACAACTACTGCTACGAAATGCACCGTGAACTAAGTACAGTACACATTGTATACCCCTGGGGGTACAGGCGAGTCCCCCGGGGACACGCGGAGCTTTAGCTACAGTTAAATATTAACGGGCTGTTAGCTGCCAGAGCTGGGGTATGTTTGTTACTGTTTGAATGCAAACAATATGGGGTTTAAAGAGTGTCCATGGAGTTTTTAACCAGTTCTTCTCCATAGAGATCTATAAACGCTTTGGAATGTGCAACTACAGTACTGTCACAAGTTATTATGCCTTGTGACTGGGACTGTAGTTTCGCTTTCTTTGTTTTTCTTACATTCAAAAGTGCCTGCTAGGGTCTAATAAATACTTTGAGTTTTCAAAACGTTGCGGAAAATGTAAGGACTTTCAACAAGATTGACACAAACTCCCCTAATCTTCAATAAGGTCCTTGAAAATAATCCTATTTTCATTTAATTCGTACACAATATTCCAATCACCACAATCTCGGCTTCTGCCGAAGAATTGGTGAAAAGATTTAATAAAATCTCACCCTGAGGTTACTAAGGAGTGTTCTGCATAGATGATATTTTTTATTGAATATTCAAATTATATTCAAAGCAGGTTTTCAAATCAAATGCAAATCAAAATGACTATGGGTTATATGGTGTAAAAATGTAAGCTTTGTGGTTTCAATCAAAGTGTCTTGTGTAGCAATTTTGATTAATTTGAAAGCAAGCTTTAGGGGCCTTGTGGTTAAATAAGACGAGCGGCTCGGGACGCTCTTGAGGGAGCAACGTTTGCCAAGGTCGGCCTGCGGATGGGTGACCATCGGGAGTTGAGTTCCCCCCATACTTCGGAAAGCCGTTGGTCCCGGCTGTCATTTGTAGATTTGACAGTCGTTACAGGCAGTCAGTGGCCCGAAAGTCTGACAACCAGTCTTACCAAGGGGTATCGTATTGCCCAGTACTAACTGGGTTGTGGAGGTCAGATAGGCAGTCGCGCCATGTAACATACTGGTGTTCAGCTGCATCCAGGTAGACATGAATCCAAACACAATATAGTTTTTGGTATTAGGCAGGCTGCAGATGACGATAAAATCATCTTTTTCAGTATTGGATGTACTTCGAATGAATTTTAATGAAAGAAAGATGTACACGCTGCCCACCCTCTCGTGGAACACAGGCGTATTGCAGCGTCTCGTTGGTATTAATGGTCGCAAGCGCGACTGCTGAGCTTGAAGTCTTAGATTCGATTCACAGGTCGGCCGAATAGTTTTTGGGATTTTCCATTTATAGCCAGTGGCTGCTATGGAATCTGGACTCATGCCCGTTTGATGGCAATAGGCTTGCCTTCTTTAACATTTATTTATTTAAGACAACTACAGGAGCTAAATTAGCAACTCTATTTGTGGTGGTTCAAACTTCGTTTGAAATACTGTTAGAATAAAGTTCTAATCAGCTTGCACTACAAAGTGGTTGTTACGTCAGTCACTGCGGGCCGAATAGTGCGAAATGAGTGGTTTTTTGCGATTTACAAAAAATCTATTGATTGGACTATGTATATATATATATATAAATAAAACACTATCATGCTAATATGTTGCTTGTAGAATTTTTTTGCCAAAAAAATCAGAATGATCGCATGTATTTTGGTATGGTTTTTACTCGTTAAAATATTGTTTTAGAGATAAGTTCGTGGTTTTTATTTATCGAGTAAAATTAGTTGTATTATGTTTTCAAAACACTATCATACTAGCATATATCCTGAAGAATATCATTTATTTTTCTGGTTTTGTTTATTGCAGTGAATCATATGCTTTTTTGCATTATAAAACCATTGTATTTCTAAACCACTTACAGTAACTAAAACTAGAACTAATACAGTTATAACATAAAATTAAAATATACAAAACTAGCTGATGCCCGCGGCTTCGCCCGCCCGCAAATTATATACTAAAACCTTCCTCTTGAATCACTCTATCTATTAAAAAAACCCTCATCAAAATCCGTTGCGTAGTTTTAAAGATTTATGCATACATAGGGATATAGGGACAGAAAAAGCGACTTTGTTTTATACTATGTAGTGATTACAAAGTAAAGGACACACTTTCATAAATTCCTCTCCCAGTACTTCTGACATGCCAATAAAATCTTCGTGCATCCATCCGCAAACAGATCCTCAGCAAAGCATGATACTTAAACATAACTGGCAAAATGTGGGTGCAGTTACACCTCTGCCTAACGCATCGGGGGGTACAGGCGTGATGTAATGTTGTGTTACTAGACGCATGCGAGGCTGCTATTTAAAAGCATACTCTAGCTGTTTGTCCTACAACTGTATCTGTAGCTGTACGTAGGGCGGGCGGGCGGCGATGGGCGGGGCCGGAAGTAGCAGCGCCCCCGTACTCTGCGTGTTTCAAATTGAGATCAGACGGGATATGACGTCGTATAGTAAGTTAGATAGAGCACCGATTTGATTTGTTTTATTATTGAAGGAATTTTGAATAGATATGCAGTCAGAAAATAAGATTTTTTTCAAATCTACAAAGAGTAACAAACTACCATCCATACTCACAAACATTCGTATTTACAATAGTGGTTCAAATAGCCTTTTTTCCTCCTCTGTCCCACTCCTAGTCCTTCCACTTCTCCTTCCAGTTCTGACGGAACCTGTCCAGTTCGTCCCACCATCTCCTTCGTGGCCTGCCGCGGCCTCGCCTCACTGTCAGGGCACCAGTTTCCTGCTATTTTGGCCCACAGTTAGTCCGGCATGCGACAGACATGACCTGCCCAGTCCCATTTGAGTTGAGCAGCCTTTGAGCCACGTCAGTTAGATTCGTTTTGGATTTAAGCCAAAATTAATCTATCGAGTTTCGCGCCGAGTATTCAGCACACATAATATTGCAAATAACATAACAACATGCCTGTACTCCCCGAAGGGCTAGGTAAGTACGGGAGTACCTCATGGTACCACATCTTGCCGGTTAGACTGGGAGCCGACACTTACACAGTTGGGAAACATCAGGCAGCTGATGAATTCTCTATTACTTGTCAATTTGTCATCTCATCAGACAAGTAGAAAAACCCTAAGCAGTATTAGAAAATGCTCAAATTGGAAACTGAATGAAGAGCAAAGATTTATCTATCCGATCCTAATTGCTCAGTCAACCTCGGGTTGAATGTCAATTACCCCTCATAAAACGACAAGTGACAATTGATTTCAAATAATTTCTTATTTCTACGCCGACTTCAGAGGATTGACATACAATTTCCAGTAGCTCAACTCAATCAATAAAACAAAGAATAATTTATTTGTTTAAATTACATTATGCTGTTGGGAATGCCATGGCGCTGGGCCCTGTAGCGCGTCACGAATGCTCGCAGTGGCTCGCACAGATGGCCGTTTTCACATTAGGCGATAACTACACGATATCGTGGGTTTTTATTTTGTTTCATTTATCCGACAATGTCGAGACGATAATAATCAACAGTTTGTATTATGCCACCGAGCAGTCTCGAGGACCTAGTCACGTTCCGCCAGCAACTTACATCCAGAATATGTATGAAACCGCCACTCCCACGATATAGTGTCATTGTCGTTATCACTGTGTATAATGTGAAAACGGCCATTGGCTTCCACGCTATCGTGCGAAAAAAACGGCCTCCTTACTACAGCGTCTGCATAGTAGTGACAACAGCATCCTGAAGATGATTGCTGCGACTTCCAGAGACACTGGGTGGGGACAGTCTTAGCTTAGAATAAATAATAAAATGTAAACAGTAACAGTTCCAACCTAATTACTTAAGCACCATTGTAAGTTACATGGGCGCCGGCTGCAGGGCGCAGGGGGCTCGCCACCACCTGTCGGGAAAGAAAATACATAGAAAAGATTTAGTTTTTTTAATAAAGTTACTGTGTGAATAAAATCTTAAGGCGGCTGGGTTGCTTTCCAAGTTCCTTCATCACCTTGTCAATTATAATGTCCTCTTCTACTCTTTCTCTGTGAACACTGAGCATGCACAGCACAGGCCCGTTTAGCCTCACATCTCCCATTGTCAGGGCTAAAGGAAGGTTTTGGGGTTAAAAACCCTCGAAATCTCGGGCAATTATCGAGAAACCAAACTACGAAAAGTAACAATTTTCCTTCGCCGTTTTGAGAGCAGTGGCAATGACATTACATGTACAAAGTAATGCGCCTGCCTGTGAGTTCGAAGGACGACCTGCAACTCTTAAATCGTGATGGGCAGACGCCACTGAGCTCATGCTGGGGTCAATCCATAATATTTTATGAAGTAACAGTTCCCCTGGGGTTCTAAACAAATAGCTCAATATCGTTAATGAGCTCTGTCATCGTCACTAACATGGGGTGCTAGGAGAACACGGGGTAGCCAAATGCAACGAGTATAGTTTTTGAAAAAGATGGGGCAAGCAATCGGTTTGTAGTTTGGTTAGGTAGATGTATATTTTTATAAAGGGTGCAAAAAGACTCTTAACGAAGCCTACAGGCACTTGTCTCCTAGTCATTGCGATTTTTTTTTTCTTCTATTTACGGAGATATTGGGAGTCAAAGTTCCAACTTTTGCACAAGTTTTTTCTAAATACCAGTTTTTGATGTTATACCTCCACGACCCCCGTACTATTCAATGCATCCATCAGCACAATGTTTTCAGTGCGCTAAAGTGAGTCCTACCTAAAACGTGATTTTCACTCCAAAGAAGTCGTTTCCCAGCAATATTTTTAGCGCAGAGTTACTTAGTTTAATGTACAGGTTGGTTGACGGCTTCGTGAAGGGGCCGTTCGCAGCTTGGATTAATTATTTATTAATAATATTAGGTTCACCAACAGCTACTGTGTACAGCATTTAGGTATACATAGGTTTTACAGTGTTGGACTTACACAGCCGCCAATTACAGGTTAACCAACATTCACAAAATTAAGTGATAACATAAGAGGAAAAAAATATATTAGACCCACGTTTCGCCAGTTATGTTTGAGTCCCATATAAAAACGGCGAGCCTATTGTCATCAACCGGGCACAACCCAGGCACCAGAAATCAGGCTACGTACTGAGAAATTCCTGATGGAAAAACACAATAACACTTTGCCCGACCTGGGAATCGAACCCAGGACCTCATGATCAACAGCTTCCATAAAACTGTGATGTCGATGACCGTGACCCAATTCAAATATAAATTGATTTCTTCCACAGATTCTCTCCACAAACTAGTTACCAATCAAATTCAATTTTCAAAGGAAAGTATTTAAGCCCCGATCCCGGGATTCGCGCCGGGACGTCACCCCGGGAAATGAACGCGGGATTTACTTCCGTCCCGCGATTAGATTTCAAACAATCTCGGATTATGAGAGAAGGATCGATTTTTAAGATGTTTATTTTTGCAAGAAACTGTCTCCGTTTGAAGAATTTCTTGGTTACAAACTAATTATAGTAAGTTCGTATAACTAGAACTTGAGCCGCGACTTCGTCCGCAAAAATTGTGATAGCTCGGCTAATATGAAAGATATAGCACCCACGAACAATGTAGCTATCTGCCCATGAAATATTTTTTGAATTTGATCATTAGTTCCGGAGATTACCCCTTACATACAACTTCTTCTTATTAGTATTATAGACTACATTTTAAGAGCGGCTTCGCGCGCGTGGGTGTTAACAGTAATCCCACGCGATCATACTTCTGAGATAAAGATATTCTTTTAGAATGATGTTCTAAGTTCCTGATACCCGATCGCCATAAAAAAAAAACATCCAAATCCGTGCAAAAAGTAAGAACAGGCAAGTATGAGAGAAACAGACTGAGCAACTTTTGCAATGATTATCATATGAGTACACTCGGAGATAATGTAGCTTCCTACTAGTGAAAGATTTTCCGAAATCGGATCAGCAGTTCCAAAGATTTGCCAATACATCCAAACTTACTCATACCTTAACTCGCTCATGCCCACGGCTTCGCCCGCGTTGAGTTCGGTTATTGACCCACGGGATCGTACTGCCGGGATAAAAAGTATCATAACCTGAGAAATAGATATAAAAAAAACAAACTTGAAGTCATCAGCGTACGCACTAATTACGGTAGAAAGACCTGTCTGTCTGTTCAATGAATTACCGGACGATAATAACGTGAATACATTTAAAAATAAGCTTAGGAAACATGTATGTACTTTATAACTTCTAATACTCTGGAGGAAATTGTATTGTATTATCATACTTATTACTTTGTATCTCATTATAAGCGGACTGTATGTTCTTATGAGAAATAAATTTCGTTGATTTTTTTTTTTAATTTTAAACCGAATTCAGGTTATAAACTATCTGTGTGGGACACATCCAAATCCGTTTAGTAGTTTTTTTGTTACAATAGTAGATTGTATCTTAAGGGAGCAAAATTATATTTTTACTAGATAGGATTCTTTAGTAGAATCCTGAACGTAGCGAGGGATTCAAAGTACGTCGCCCGAGACAAAAATATATTTGCGCCCGAGTGATACACTCTACTTTTCATCATCTACTATGAGAAAATAAATGGCGCCTCATATTTTATTCACTGTCACTTGAAGAACTCATTTTTTCAAAACAAAACCATGAATTTCTAACGATCCGTGAAAATTGACGAAAACGCGGGCTGTAGTTCGCGCGTTTTTAATTTGATTTCTTTTTTTTATTATTCAGCCGGCGCGGCGCGACTATAGGCCGTCGTATCAGCCAGTCTTTATTCAAACAATATTTGCGTTCGATTTCTTTGGCGCTGAACAATAACATGTTCCAAATTCAAAAAGTGCGCGGCAAAGATAATTGCGGCGCACTTAAAAAGAGGATTCAAAACTCATTACTGCCCGCTAAAAGTTTCTTATAGAAAACACCACATTTGGGTGCACTTAAAGGCGAACCAAGTCGTCCTTTTCGAATAGATGGGATGAAAAGATCCATCCGTACCATAAGCCTCGCAAACTTTCGCATTTATATTAGTAGTCAGCATCAGCTTCCTGCCCTTGTACCATTCTACTCGGTGTCGGCGCAACACGTTTTCTTATTCCATTCTCCCCTGTCAGACGTCACGACATCATTTACTCCTTTCTCTTTCATATCATTCCTCACACAATCCAACCATCTGTTCTTTGGCCTTCCTCTCCCTCTCCATCCATTAGGATTTTTAATGTTTACTACATTTAAAATCCAAATAAATTGATATGGACCCAAGAGGACGATGACGATTTCTTCAAAATTCTTTGGTGTGCGATAGAAAAGTAAGTTCCGCAATGTTGTTCGTAAATAATTTCTCAGGCTCGGTACGGCGTCAAATATACTTCATTACTATTCATGTCGCGGCTCCCGGCTCCGCCTGACATTTTGCGTCTGTATCTGTAATCAGATTGCCGGCTGTCAGTCAATCATCAAGTATTATATCGGGAACTGTCACTGTCATACTAAGTAGGTGTCAAGGAACTTATATACTAACTGGAATGAGTACGAACAAAATGCTAAAAAAAATTAAAAAAACTCTATCTCAAAAGCTTAGAGTTTCAATTTCTACAATGGATTCAATAGTTGAAAAACGTTCCGAGCGAGAAACCGACATTGGTGGATGGTGTCTCTGTCTTGCCTTGTCACCGATGTAAACAATATGGCCGATACACTTTCGCGTTGAAGTCATCTAAGTGCTTTTTATTGTATTTAAGTGAAATAATCCGCTTTAAACATGGTAATATTGTGTTGTGTGAAGGAGTGTAGTAGAGAGGGGTATGGTTTATTACGACTAGGGTTACCAATGTTTTAGATTGACAAACGGGAAATATCCAAATAAATTAAGTTCGAAGTTTTGAACATCGTTGTCGTACGTAGTATTAAAAGTATATTTTCATTTTATAAATTAGAAACATTGGACATCGCACATGGTGTCGGTAATACCTAGTTTGCTTTTTAAATACAAATATCGAAAAGAAAAGAGTCCGCCGCACCGTCCCGTGCCATGCCGATCCTAAGGATTTTTCCATGCTTCTCCAGCAAAAGAATCCATTTGGCGAGCTGCAAGTGAAAATGAATGGTTTCGGAAGATAAAATAAATATTGGCGAATTTTACTAAAACATTAGAGGTAAACAGTCTTATCATGAATATGCGATTTACCATGTCTGAAAAAAATTATAATATTAACGGAGTCCTCGAATCCCCGAATACAAAAGTCGTCTGGATAGACAGGTTGCAAAATGGTTAATTGCAACTGGACGGTAATAACATTTAAGTTATAGGTCATAAATTAACATAAAAAGTTAATAACATCCACTCTTGAAGTTAACTCGCCTAGAATGCTATTGAGTTGCAGGTCATCATCATTAGATAATAAAATAACAGCTACTCTGTAACTGCCTCAAGAGTAAGTATGATTATTGGACACTCTATTAGAAAGAGACAACATGCACTCTTGAAGCTTTCTCGCTCGGAACGTTTTTGCGTTGCCCGTCCTCATTCCAGTTAGTATATAAGTTCCTTGGCGGGTGTATTTTATTCGTGCAGAGTTGATCCCTGAGTTCAACTTTAGAGGCACAACAACAATTTGTGGAGGCACTCGTAAAGTTCCTTGTAAAAATAACCAACTTTAAAAAAAAAACCAAATAAATGGAAAATAACTTGACTTACAAGCCGGTGGCAAAACAGTCAATGTAACGTATAAAAGTCACAAGTTATGTTACTGTTTTTTTTTTGTGCCAAAAACGTTTTTATTTTAATCATTTTAGTTTAGGTATCTCACACAAATCCTTGTAAAAGAACATGCTATCAATTGATTTACGTCGCCCCAGTCTGTTAATAGATTCCTCGAAGTTACTTAAACATACTGCCCATGCTGGTCCCGTCTCGAATTCGATTGACTCATACAATCAACTGCATGCATATTGTAACAATTTGACATCGACAGCGCTGATATCACGAAGAAATAAGGCTGGTTTTCGTAGCTCAAGTTTAAACAATGACGTAGTTGACTGTACAGTTATATCCGGGAGGGGAGTAGTATTGAACCCGGATTTGCTTGTAGGTCTGTTTAAAGTTTATTTATAAGGCAGATAGGTGTACTTTTAAGAAGTCTGTGGCCATCAAGTCTGACAACCAGTTTTACCAAGGGGTATCATATAACCCAGTGCTAACTGGGTTGTGGAGGTCAGATAGGCAGTCGCTCCATGTAACATGCTGGTGTTCAGCTGCATCCGGTTATATACCTCTACCGCGTATGCTTACGATGCTCAACGCGCTCGTGGAGACCAACCCTGGATCGGACTTGTTTACTGATGAATGAAAGAGGATAATGTTAGAATGTTTGTGGTTCTGCGAGAAGACCGAGTAAAAGGATTATTTAATTTAGTGTTAATGGTTTATGGTGTACTAAATAAACCTATATATATATATATATATTTATATGAAACAAAGTCGGGTTTGTTACAACAGGGGTAGGGCAGGTAGGGCAGGTAGAGCAGGTGGGGAAGGTAGGGCAGGTAGGGCAGGTAGGGCAGGTAGGGCAGGTAGAGCAGGTAGGGCAGGTAGGGCAGGTAGGGCAGGTAGGGCAGGTAGAGCAGGTAGAGCAGGTAGGGCAGGTAGGGCAGGTAGAGCAGGTAGAGCAGGTAGGGCAGGTGGGGCAGGTAGAGCAGGTAGAGCAGGTAGGGTAGGGTAGTAAAAAGTAGGCAGATGTGTGGGTACCTTATACGTAGCATTTCATACCCTGCATCTCAGGATAGACCAGCTACTCGTATTCACTAACGTTTCTAGTCTTTATTTTTTTGGAATTACGAAAGCGAGTGAGATAGACATACGACTTTCCAAATCGAAATCGAATTGAAGCGTTTGTGAATAGCTTTGCAGGACCTCATGATCAGCAAGTAGACGAAAAGCTCGACTTAAAAGGTATGAAAACACATCGATGACATCTTGAACTGCGACCTATAAAGCAAAGAGCTAACTATAACTCAATAGAGCTTCATTTCATATTTATCTCAACAACTTAGTTACTTCGGTGTAAATGTCATTACTCATTCCGTCTCCACGAAGTCCGAGGATTTTTGCAGTTTTTATTTTTATTTCGCGAGTTTTGATGCCGCAAACCGAGCGCCGACTGCTGAGCATACTCCTGGGATCGATTCCCAGATCGGGCGAAGGGATTTCTTATCATCACCAACCTTCCTGTAGTGAGCTAAGTTTCGTACAAGTTATCCCATGATCTGTCCACGAAGTAGACACAATAGTTAAACAATGGCGTCTCGACCAAATCGGTCATTCGACAGATCATGATTTATACGAATGAGATGAAGGGGATTTTTCGCAAGGTTTTTGCGTTGAGCCTACAGCCCGCCTACACACAGGACGTGACTGTGGACACGCAAATCCCTTCCTGTCACTGGTTGCCATGTATTCAGCACAACATTTCGAACCTGCTGTTCCAGACATTTTGACAGCGCATTGCATTTTGCGATGGCTGATTTTTTAAATTACTATCTGTCCCGCCACCCTTTATGATCCACTGCATCACTATTTTAAGTGTGCGTTGAGCTGAATAACCTCCTCTTCTTTTGGAAGTCGGAAAAGAGTCATCACGTACCTAAAGGTAGAATCTTCAAAGCACGAGTAATCAGGCATCTTCTAGGCAACCTCGTTCCATCATAGACCTCATCCATCTGTTTCCATCAGGCGTGAACGAAGTAAAGAGCAGGCCCGTTTTGCAATAAAAAAGAATTGTGTAGTAGGAACTACACAATATGCCTCAAAGATGTTTTTTTTTTAACCTATAAAACAACTCTAGCAATTTCTCCTGTATCCTGTGGTGCAGTCGCTCAGCAACTGCGCCAACGGGGCCGATAATGATCGTACGCTGATATGCTCTTCCACAGGTACTCGCGATGATCTCGCTGGGGACTCCTGAGGAGTGGTGACATGGCGGCGCAGGGCCAGCCGTACCCCATCCCCTGGGGCGCCGGCCTGCACTACCAGCACAGGTATGTCCTGAGGTACATGATCAGTTAACTTTAGAAAAAGTTCAAAAAGCATTCCTTAGATACCTTTACAAGCACTTGCACGGGTTTTATCCTTTCTTGTATCCCACTAAATTCCTGTTGGGTTGCTTAGGTTTCAATTCTCTAGAAGTAAGACGGTCGCGCGATCAGATGATTGTATTATTTAAAATTCTTTGGGGTATTATTGATGTTCCTGATCTGCATAATGACATCTGCAAGCTATTTGTCCCAGACAATTACTGTCGTGGCAGGAAACACCGCTTACTGGCTGTTCCAACTTGCCGTACTGTTGCACACTCCAAGTCACCTATTCCCCGGACATTAGCCCCTATTAACGCTCTCCTGAACTCAAACACAGATCTTGATATGTTTGCGAATGAATGGAAGGTGATACTGTCAGAATGTTTGAATTTTTGTGAGAAGAATGCATGACTGTAACGTGTTAAATAAATTATATGTTATATGTTAAATAGTGTAATTGGCTTCGGCCGTTCTATTTAATTAAATAAATAAATCAGCTCGCTGGAGACTCCTGAGGAGTGGTGACATGGCGGCGCAGGGCCAACCGTACCCTATCCCCTGGGGCTGTGGGTAGCTAGCGAATATCTACAGACGTTATGGTAGCGATATTAAAACAAAACTTTAATAGTTATTTGTTATACAAGAGTGCAAAGTTGCTTTTTAACCGCGTGCTCAATTTTGATAACCGAGCAAGCGAAGGATTCTAAAATTGAGTCACGAGCGCAGCGAGTGATTCAAAAATTAGAATCCTGAGCGTTAGCGAGGGAATCAAAAGAGCACGAGGTGAAAAATCTTTGCACTCGAGTGCAACACGTAACTTTTCATCCCACCTCAGCGAGGAAATGACTAAATGCAAAAAAAAAACATTTACAATCACAAGATACTTTTACTTTTATTTCAGTTTAGGTGTTAACTACTACATTATGGTAGGTAAGTATTACAGAATAATCTTTAAATTATAACAAATAATACTTAGGTACTATTAAGAAAAATTTAAAGTAACGTTGCTACAGTTAGTTAAGTTGAGTGTAATATTTATTTATTAAAACTTTATGCACAAGTAAAAACTGTACAAAGGCGGACTTAATGCCTTGGGCATTTTCTACCTATTTTTTTTTCAATTTTTTTAATATCGTACTGTTTCAAATCCTTCTCGCGTGATTGTTGAGGGAGAAAGCTCATTTGCGCATTATTAACAGTTTCAGTCAATTCTGTTGGCGTCAAATAAACTTCTTGGTCGCCAAAACCACTTACTTTACGTTTTTCACTTGTTTTTAACCTAAGGTTTTAACAATTGACCTGACAAGAAAATGGCGCGCGCAAAGCAAATTATAAAAGTACACCAAGAAGGTTCCGAGTCTGAGTTTTTAACAAATTAAAAAAGGTCTTACCTATGATAAATTCGGCACCATGGAGGTAGAAGTAAATAGGTTTAATGATGTTTTGAATTCACAAACTTAGTGCACACGATGTTCTAATTAATGAAAACGACTTTTGCACTCAGATATCGAAGAGCAAAAATACTCTTTCCGAGATGGGGGGATGAAAAATAAATATGTATGCGTGTGTGTACTGTGTGTGTGTGTATGTAATGTGTGAGTATGTATGTATGTATTTGTGTGCTTTATATGTATATTTGTTGTTTTGTGGGCAATAAAGAATAAGAATTAAAAAACAAAATGAGCTTATACTTTTCAGGTCAGCCCAGTAGCAGTAGATATCCGATACCCTCAGGTTGAGAGTGAGATCACGATCAATGATAATCTTCTTTCCTTCCAGAGACTCCGCCACCCCCACGTCGACGGGGCGTCCGTACGAGCACCCCCACAGCCACGCTCACCCCCAGCTGTACTCCAGGCATGCACACACACACGCACACACCTTGATCGACCAGCATGAGTCGTGAGTACCCTACTTTTATCTAAATAATAAGCGGATATCAACTGCACCCTTGTTAACCCATGATCTGTCCACGAAGTAGACACAATAGTTAAACAATGGCGTTTCGACCAAATCGGTCATTGGACAGATCATGATTTATGTTGTTACAGACTATACAGGGTGTCCGGCAACGAATGGATAACCTTGAAATGGCCCACAGCAGAACCCAGGGCCATTCAGAAAAAAATACGAAATAAAATCTATCTTAAAAAAAAAAATCATCCGTAGACGTAGGGCCTGCATATAAGAATGGGGGTCATATTACATTGTTTTGCTTCAGTAATTTTTTCTCCTTGTCTAAAATAATAGCAATAATTCACTATTTAAGGCAGATACAGTTATGAATTGTATCATTATCAAACATACTTGAAACCGACGTTATTTAAAAAATTCACTCATTTAAGCATACATTTTTTTTTACCCAAGATGTTTAACATTTGTTTAAAAAATAATTCATAAATAAGTACCAATTTTCCAAAATAAATGAACTTGCTTACTACAGAAAGATTTTATTTCGTATTTTTTTCTAAATGGCCATAAGTTCTACTATAAGCCATTTCAAGGTTATCCATTAATTACCGGACACCCTGTATAATCATGCACTGCTGAATGTCAGCTTGAAATGAGGTACAAATTAACGAGTATTAATAGGTACAGCACTACCTAGTCCTAGGGGAAGACAGGTGTAAAGTTATGTTATGTTTATATGCCTTACGTTACCACCAGATGCAAAGGCGAAGGTGAGGAGACTCGGCCGGAGTACAGAGACTACGCGGAACAGCTGCACAGGTCAGTATCACCAGCAGCCGCCGAGGTTTCTCTGTGCTCTGTGCGCTGTCATCATCATCACTATTTCAGCTGAAAGACGTCCACTGCTGGACATGCAGTAGCACATGACCGGTCCCGTCGACTCGCATCCAGCGGATCCCTGCAACCTTCACCAGGTCATCGGTCCACCTAGTGGGAGGCCGCGCAACGCAACTTCTTCCGGTTCGCGGTGGCCACTCCAGAACTTTTCTGTCACTTTGAAACGTTTTGTTTCTGTTCAGGTGCAGCTCCTACGGCAAGTGTGTGGAGGAAGTGCCGGAGGAGGCCCGCGAGAGAGACGAGCCCGTCACCAGTACCGAACACCATCAGCATTGGGACGAGAAGATAGGTGAGGTGGAGATACGAAGTACGAATACAAAGTACTAAACTGCTGTTTTGTCCGTCACATCACCATCTCAGGTCCAGTTGAAAACCTTGCGTCGGGCACTAGCTGCTCGGCAGCCTGCTGAGCGCCCAGTCCCAAACTGCCGAGCAGTAGGGCAGCTATTTGGCGCAGCCGTTGAGGCACACAATATTATCTCTTTTTTTCTGTCTAGTTTTAAGCTTTTTATTGTGTAGATTTTTTTGTTTTGTTGGTCTTCCTCTACTCTTATACCCATCCACATTCATACTCAAAACTCTCCTCACGACATGTTCCTCATTCCTCCGCATCACATGTCCATACCACGACAACCGACTCCCCACAACTTGTCAGTCACCGGCGCCACTTTCAGACTTCCTGTTATTTACTCATTTCTTAGTTTCTTGTTATATTTTTTATAACACATTTGCTCGTAAAGTGTCGCTTATTTCACCAATTTCAATATTGTAATGTATCTCATTACGTACTTGTGCGTTACTGTAAAGTAAAATGCACGGTTTATCAAGATGCTCCGTCTAAACCGAACGGTACTTTTTTAAATCTTAGCAACGAGTTTTTATGTCAGAAAAGTGGTCAACATTTTTTGAATAAAATAAAATAAATAAATAAATATCGCTGGACATTACACACATCGCCATCTAGAGCCACACTAAGCAACGAGGCTTGTGTCGTGGACACCAGATAGTTGATATACTACATAAAAAAAAAAAAAAAAAAAATAAAAAAAAAAAAAAAAACAATAATAAAATTAACTTTGGGAGATGCAACATTATAAATAAACATTTAATTCTTTAATTTAATTAATTTTGACAATAAATTTTCAACCATATAACTGTAACAAAAACACAAAAATATTAATTTACTTTATTAGTAATACTGGCTGTTTTTTGTGTTTTTGCCTTAAAAAAAGCGCTGATGCGCGCGCCTCGCTAATTTGTGAACAAGTAAAAATTATTCCGCGCGCTTCTTCTTTTCGCTGTATTGTTTTTATTTGTTTTATTTATTTCCTCGCAAATATGTTATAAAACGTCGTATGACATACGTACGCTTTGATAATTACAGCTTCTGCTTTCTTGTAGCCCTCGCCTACGGCTCGTGCTAGCAATATCGCCTCGGCTGTAATTTTCAACTTACCGCACTTTTATTATAATGTACTATTACAGAGTTCGTATAAAACTTACGAAATGAGTTCAGCTGAGCATGACGTCCTGGGTTCGATTCTCAGATAAAGCAAAGTGTAATTAGTTATCTGTATACGTGCGCGGTTGACGGCAATAGACTCGCACTTTCATCATCATAACTGTCCACAGCCTGACGTCACCCAATGCTGGCTTCTCTTTGCTTCTGCTGTTCACCACGTTGCTCTACGTCATCCGGGTTTAGCCTGCGATGGCAACAATATCGTCCACCCATCTTACCGCCGGACGACCAACACTGCTGGGTATAGGCCTCTCTTTGTTTGTGCCAAGCTCCACATTCTTGTGCCAGCCTCATCCAGGATATTCCCGCGATGGCAACAATATCGTCTGCCCATCTCGCCGCCGGACGACCAACACTTCTCTTTCCATTCCTTGGACGCCTTTACTTTGACTTTACTCCACCTGCCATCACCGCGCCTTCCTAGGTGTCCAGCTCAACTTCATTTGAGTTCCATAACGCGATTTCCAATACCTATCGAAGACCTTTGTACGTCTCCGGACGTTGGGAACACGGTCTACAGGTTTTATGTCGAGCATGGAACGCTACGGCTCTCTGTGCTACTATGATACTAGTTTCCACGTGTCAGCAGCGCATGTCATGGGAATAATTCAACCCTCGATACGTGAAGTGAAGTCCAGTTACTCCTCTACCTAACCTGTCGAAGCATCAGCTATGATGTATCATTATATTATCATTATCATTATAGTTCTGTTCTCCCCAGTGAGCAGCTCGCTCTGCCCGAGCTCGGCGCCGACGCCGACGACGCGCACCGACGCCGCCTCCCCGCACCAACACGTCACCACTACTCATGCTGGTGAGTGGCCATAATGACATTATTTTATCATTAGTTAACTTGTGCACTAGTTCTACCGTGGAACTGTGTAGTAGAACTAGTGGGAATGATCCAAAAGTTCGCATCCATTTAGGTACTCAAGTAGTTTGTCATTTTCTCGACAACAAAATCTCAAATCAGAATCCGGGGAAGCAGATCAGAGGAAACGGTGTGGTACCTCCACCGGCCGGAGTATACGCGTCTCAGCAACCCGCGGCCACGCTTAGTATGGATGCGTGGCGCGGCAAACGAAGCCAACCACTCCGTACACATCCACCGTAGCAGTGAACTGGCAACGTTGTTGTTGTTCAATATGTTACTGTGCACAAGGTGTAAACGGAACCGGAATTGTTGCTGGGCAACGCCATATCTAGATATGGCGTTTCCATATCGCCGTAACTAGAAGGTTCCGGTATGTTCTAGAACAAAAAAATGATCGCAATGACGGTGAACAAGTACCTTTCTTTACACCCTTTATATCTTTCTAAGATACACTGATACTGTAGGTTCAATGCATGAAGCTCTCAAGAAAGACGCTAGAATGGTGCTACAACATGTACCCTGATGTTTCCAGGAGGGGGTCGTCGCGGAGCGCTGCAGCTGTGGCAGTTCCTCGTCTCCCTGCTGGCGGAGGGGGCGCGCTGCGTCGCCTGGACGGGCAGAGGCCTGGAGTTCAAGCTGCACGAACCTGAGGAGGTGAGTGGCACAGACCTGGATGTTCCCAGGTGGTGGGGGCATGGCAGGGGGCTGGGTTTAAAGCTGCAGCTGAGGGTACAGACTTATGACTTAAGGGGTTTACCGGTATAAGCTACCTGC
Organism: Xestia rhomboidea; assembly: GCA_963853795.1. NCBI lineage: Eukaryota > Metazoa > Arthropoda > Insecta > Lepidoptera > Noctuidae > Xestia > Xestia rhomboidea. Next base: position 11,118,560 of record OY970784.1, on the reverse strand, counting down.
CTTTCCTCAACTATGTTGGGGTCATCTTCCATTCTAATCAAATTTATTCGGTATTATTTTGTATATACTTTATTACTTCGAATACCATTGTTTTGTATTAGTTAAACATGTTAGGACGTCCTAAAAGGCTGATCCTATTCTTTATTTTTTTTATTGTTTTTATATTCTTTCTACTTTGTTGCTCGCATATAGAAGCAACAATAATTTAGCCAGGGCCGTGTAATACCTAACTTGATTGAAAAGAGTGTCCACTGTCCATGGAGTTTCATGTCTATTCTTCTCCATGAGATCTACACTTTGGAACGGGTAACTACAGTACTTTCACAGTAATTATGCCTGTGGCTGGACTGGACTGTAGGTAGCTTGTAACTGCCTGTAACGGGTGTATATGAAACGAATGCTTTGCCAAACCCTCAAACTAAAGCTCTCCTTCCTCTCTCCAATCTGGGATCTAAATGAAGGCTCTGCTTCCAGGTGGCTCGTCGTTGGGGCGCTCAGAAGAACAGGCCCGCGATGAACTACGACAAACTGTCGAGATCGCTTCGTTACTACTACGAAAAGGGAATCATGCAGAAAGTCGCAGGTACACAACGTCATCAGTACTACTCTCCCCAACTATGTCGGGGTCGGCTTCCAGTCTAACCGGATGCAGCTGAATACTAGCATTTTACATGGAGTGACTGCCTACCACAATTCAGTTAGTACTGGGTAATACGATACCCCTTGGTAAGACTGGTTGTCAGACTTTCGGGCCGCTGACTACCTGTAACGACTGTCAAAGATCTACAAATGACAGCCGGGACCGTGCGGCGTAACGTGCTTTCCGAGGCACAGAGGAAACTTAGGATGTATCACTAACCTATAGGCAAGCCAGTTTCCAGTGTAACCGTGCAGCTGAATGCCCTTAGTGTCCACACTTAAGGGACTTCAGTATCCTCTCAGTGAAACGGATTTGGCAGTGGGCCTACCACGCGGGCCCAGTGCGGGTTTGGGGTGACACATGGAAACCTTCTTTGAATTTTTGAACCGGCATGTCCAAGAAGACAACGGTTACCTCACGATGTTTTTCTTCACCGTTATGAGAGTATTGGTAATTCATCAAAAATTTGACATAGGAAAGTGTATGCACCATAAATATATTATTACCATGAATAGGTTCGAACCTACGGTCACATAAATAGAAGTCGTTACCACTGGGTTACAAAGTTACAAACAACCGCTCACCAGTCTTTCAAAAACAGTAAAAAGAGATGAATCGACCAGCCCACACAGTGCTCGCGTGTCCCAGCGTGGTGCGTCACAGCCCACTCCCTCACAGAGAGGAGGCCCGGAGGTCCCAGCAGTGGGACCATCAAAAACTGTTTACGTTCTGCTCCTGCCTCCCAGGTGAACGCTACGTGTACAAGTTCGTGTGCGACCCTGAAGCCCTGTTCAGCATGGCGGCGCCGGGGCGCGCGCGCTCCCCGCCCGCGCCGCACCCCCCGCCGGCGCCCTACGACATGCTGACGTCACTGTACGGAGGGGTGTACCCTCAGTACCTGCAGCCCTCGCAGGGGGAGTACCAGAGGAGGTACTATCATCATATCAACCATAGCGGTCATTATGATACGTAGGTGAGAGGAATTCTGCTCCATTTTTGGTCTTAGTGACAGGTACAGTTAAGCCAGGTAAATTATGCGCTTTGGAAATCTTTTCCCCGTACTCTTGTGAAGGTCGGTAGAATTACCTACACTTCTGTTTCATTCTTTATTTTTTATCCGTGATGAGTTTTAAACTCCTCTTGCGATATGGTTAATGTTGAGAGGGCTTTATTTGACATCACTCTAGTCTTTTTACGTTATTTTTTACCTCCACCCTTGCTTGCCAAAGTCACAATAAATAAATAATAAATGAGAAAGGGCTGTACATGTCTTTATCTTCTATAATCTATACATGACATAATTATGATAAATCTGTAGAAAAATCATTATTATACATCGAAAATATTTCGAAAAAAAAATTGCCAGGGAGTGAAAGGATAACCAACAGAACTTATTCCAGCATTTTTGGATTTTTTGTCTGTTTGTCTGCTTATCTGCTTTTGTCTGTTTTGATGATCAAGCAGCACGTAAAATTTACGAAACCAATGTAGATAACTTTTATACAAAAACATTGTGCGTGTCTTGAGGTATTATTTAGTTTTTATTTCATCTTAATCGGTTAATTCTATCAAAACAATAATGAATTTAAAGTGTTCAAGAAGAACTAATCATCAAATGTAAGATGCAGCGACATCTATTGTACTAAAATGGTAATAAGTAGGTAATGACTAGACAGCCTTATTCATAAAAAAATGCTTAATTGAGGTTTGATCGGTCTGTTAGTTAGCAGACTCATTAGGCTTATTAGACGGTTGTCAAGAAGTATGTTTCATAAACGCTTGATAGCAGTCTGCTAGTTAATGTGCTGCTGATAGACGGATTAGACGCGTTATGTTGGCCATCTTGACAAATCAAAGACAAAAAATGGACTCATCGAGAATTAAAAAAAAAATTGACAGCCGTGACAGACGACAGACGACAGACGACAGACAACAGGAGACAGACGACAGACGACAGACGACCAACGACAGACGACCAACGACAGACGACCAACGACAGACGACAGATGACCAACGACAGACGACAGATGACCAACGACCGACGACAGACGACAACGACAGACGACAGACGACCAACGACCGACGACATACGACAACGACAACGACAGACGACAGACGACACACGACAGACGACCAACGACATACGACAGATGACAACGACAGACGACAACGACAGACGACAACGACAGACGACAACGACAGACGACAACGACAGACGACAACGACAGACGACAACGACAGACGACAACGACAGACGACAACGACGGACGACAAAGTAAGCTGTTCGAATTTGCGGCAGTCATTAAATGTACCTACACTTTTGTATTATCTACTTCTATATATATAAAAATGAAACCCGTTTTCCTTGGTCTTTCTCTTTTCTTCTTTTTTTATTGTATTTGTTGTTATTAGGAGAAGGTTCTTACGAAAAAAAATATTAAGAAAATCTCTCAGAAATATTGAAAAATAGACATTTAATTTTGCATATTTAAAAAAACGCGCGTAACGAATGTCAATGTTATTCACAGCCATAGACTATATTGAAAGAGCATTGTTTGTTCGGAAACGTGGTTACTTAATTAAATTCGAGCATCATTTGTTCGGAAACATCTTTTAAGGGTGTCTCACACTCTCTCTAACCATCTCTCTGTCTCTCTTATATATCGCAGACGAAGTTGCGCTGGTCAGCTAGTTTTAAATAAATTATTCTTATTCTTATTCTAAGGAGACTTCAAGGAGGTTCTAACTTTTTATGAATAAGGCTGTAAAAATGCATATTTTTCACCAGATAACTTATAAATCGACTGACCAGCTTTAAAAAAAATTATTATAGCTTATGGTACTCTAGATTAGTCTACATGATGCTGCTTTGAAAATTTATATAGCATGATTTCCGAGCACTATTTTTTAGCAGTTTAACATCTTGGTCGATAGATGGCGTTGTTCATTTCAGTCCATTTTCTAAATCGCGGTGATAAGATTTTCCGTGAAAGAATGACCCTCGCCCGTGTCAGTTGCCTCGAGGTTGGTTTATCAACCGACAAAACAGAAAGGAGGAAGTTCTCAATTCGGCGCGTATGCGTAAATTTATTTTTATGTATTATGACTTCGCATAACTTTTTAAAGGGAAGTCCGATGCATGGTTCTTTTTTTATTTTATAATAGATCTCAAAGTTGGTCCCATTTAAAATGTACCTTTGTTTGATTGATTTAGTTTTTTTGTCACCGACTTCTGAAGCTAATATTACGAATATTTTTCACTTTTTTATGTTTTTTGAAGACGGTTTTATTTGGAATTTGATTCGTAAACAACTAACTCTAAAACCTATGGGAAAAATCCCAAACCTCCCCTTTTCGCCCCCCTTCTCACCCCTCCCTATCGTATCTCGGAAACCAAGTGACTTGGAACATTTTTTTTTTCAGATTCGTATAGAGGAGGCTGGGAAAAGTAAAAACCACTTTTCAGAGTTGGCCCCCTTTCCCCCCTTCTCCCCCCCTTTAGGCGGATCTCGAAAGTTAAGAGACTTGGAACATTTTTTTTTTCAGATTCGTATAAAGGGGCAATGCATTAGTCGAAATCATTTTTCAAAACTCCCCACTCTCCCCCCCTTCACCCCTACCCCCATCGTATCTCGGAAACTAGGACACGTAGCGGCATTTTAATTTTGACTATACTTTATTATTGAGGAGCGTTGAATTTTTATACCCTCCCCTCCCCAACCTCCCCTTTCCGGTGGTAGGTAGGTCCTGAGTGGAGCGAACCTGCGAGACCGAGTGGAGCGAAGGGGGGAGGTGGCGAGCGCAGCGAGCCGGCGACCTCCGTAGCGTAACGAAGGTTGAGTGGGTGAAGCTCCCCTCCCCAACCTCCCCTAAAATTGAAAGGGCTGTAACTTCATAACGGTTAGAGGTAGCCATCAGGTGTTTGAACAAATATTATAGTAGGCGTCGATACCTGTCCGGTGGTAGGTAGGTCCTGAGCGGAGCGAACCTGCAAGACCGAGTGGAGTTGCCGCTGACCTCCGTAGCGTAACGAAGGTTGAGTGGGTGAAGCGTAACTCAGCAAACTTTAGGGTAATGTTTTTTATGGGAAAAGGTCTGAGTTTTTAAATAAGGTTTTATTAGGGGCCGTAGGGGTTTTCATACTGTTTTAGGGGTAATTCTAACGGATTTTCCAATTCATTTAGGGGTGCCTATAGATTCTCAAAATTTTATAAGGGTAAGTAATACTTCTCAAAAACACCAAACACGCGAGCTGCGCGCAGCTCGCGCACCCAAGTAAACTAGTATATTATATAAAGCTGAATTACCACTGACTCACTCATTGACAGAATTGTTCTCCGAGATGGTGGATGGGGAGGTGGGTATATTTTTGCAGATTCGTAAACAACTAACTCTGAAACCTATGGGAAAAGTGCCAAACCTCCCCTTTTCACCCCCCTTCTCACCCCTCCCTATCGTATCTCGGAAACCAAGAGACTTGGAACATTTTTTTTTTCAGATTCGTATAGAGGAGGCTGGGAAAAGTAAAAATCATTTTTCAAAAATGTCCCCCTTTCTCCCCTTCTCCCCCCCTTTAGGCGAATCTCGGAAGTTAAGAGACTTGGAACATTTTTTTTTCAGATTCGTATAAAGGGGCTGATTGTTAGTCGAAATCATTTTTCAAAACTCCCCACTCTCCCCCCCTTCACCCCTCCCCCTATCGTATCTTGGAAACTAGGACACGTAGCGGCATTTTGATTTTTATTATCATTTATTATTTAGAGGCGTTGAAATTTTCATACCCTGCCCTCCCCAACCTCCCCTTTCCGGTGGTAGGTAGGTCCTGAGTGGAGCGAACCTGCGAGACCGAGTGGAGCGAAGGGGGGAGGTGGCGAGCGAAGCGAGCCGGCGACCTCCGTAGCGTAACGAAGGTTGAGTGGGTGAAGCTCCCCTCCCCAACCTCCCCTATAATTGAAAAGGCTGTAACTTCATAACGGTTAGAGATAGCCATCAGGTGTTTGAACAAATATTATAGTAGGCGTCAAAACCTGTCCGGTGGTAGGTAAAGAGACTTGGAACATTTCATTTTTCAGATTCGTATAAAGGGGCAATGCATTAGTCGAAATCATTTTTCAAAACTCCCCACTCTCCCCCCCTTCACCCCTCCCCCCATCGTATCTCGGAAACTAGGACACGTAGCGGCATTTTGATTTTACTATACTTTATTATTGGGGGGCGTTGAAATTTTATAACCTCCCCTCCCCTCCCCAACCTCCCCTAAAATTGAAAGGTCTGTAACTTCATAACGGTTAGAGATAGCCATCAGCTGTTTGAACAAATATTATAGTAGGCGTCGAAACCTGTCCGGTGGTAGGTAGGTCCTGAGCGGAGTGAACCTGCGAGACCGAGTGGAGCGAAGGGGGGAGGTGGCGAGCGAAGCGAGCCGGCGACCTCCGTAGCGTGACGAAGGTTGAGTGGGTGAAGCTCCCCTCCCCAACCTCCCCTAAAATTGTGAGGTAGTAGCTTTCCGGGGGTAGGTAGGTCCTAAGTAGAGCGAACCTTCGAGACCGAGTGGAGCGAAGGGGGGAGGTGGCGAGCGGAGCGAGCCGCCGACCTCCGTAGCGTAACGAAGGTTGAGTGGGTGAAGCGTAACTCAGGGACGACGACAAGCAAACCTTAGGGTAACGTTTTTTATACTTCTCAAATGTTTTAGGGGTTCTTAAGGGTTCTTATACTGATTTAAGGGTAATTCTAACGGATTTTACAATTCATTTAAGGATTCCTATGGATTCTCAAAATTTTATAAGGATAGGGAATAGTTCTCAAAAACACGAAACCCGCGAGCTGCGCGCAGCTCGCGCACCCAAGCAAACTAGTTATTATACTATATAAAGCTGAATTACCACTGACTCACTGACTCACTGACAGAATTGTTCTCCTAGATGGTGGATGGGGAGGTGAGTGTTTTTTGACAGATTCGTAAACAACTAACTCTGAAACCTATGGGAAAAATCCCAAACCTCCCCTTTACGCCCCCCTTCTCACCCCTCCCTATCGTATCTCGGAAACCAAAAGACTTGGAACATTTTTTTTTTCAGATTCGTATAGAGGAGGCTGGAAAAAGTAAAAACCACTTTTCAGAGTTGTCCCCCTTGTCCCCCTTCTCCGCCCCTTTAGGCGGATCTCGGAAGTTAAGAGACTTGGAACATTTTTTTTTTTCAGATTCGTATAAAGGGGCAATGCATTAGTCGAAATCATTTTTCAAAACTCCCCACTCTCCACCCCTTCACCCCTCTCCCCATCGTATCTCGGAAACTAAGAGACCCGTATTTTGTGTTTTTTACGGATTCGTATAGAGGAGGCTAGGAAAAGTAAAAACCGGTTTTAAAAGTTGCTCCCCTTTCCCCCCTTCTCCCCCCTTTTAGGCAGATCTCGGAAGTTAAGAGACTTGGAACATTTTTTTTTTCAGATTCGTAAGAAGGGGCAAAGAGTTGGTCAAAATCATTTTTCAAAACTCCCCCCTCTCCCCGCCTTCACCCCTCCCCCCATCGTATCTCGGAAACTAGGACACGTAGCGGCATTTTGATTTTGACTGTACTTTATTATTGAGGAGCGTTACAATTTTTATACCCTCCTTTCCCCAACCTCCCCTTTCCGGTGGTAGATAGGTCCTGAGTGGAGCGAACCTGCGAGACCGAGTGGAGCGAAGGGGGGAGGTGGCGAGCGAAGCGAGCCGGCGACCTCCGTAGCGTAACGAAGGTTGAGTGGGTGAAGCTCCCCTCCCCAACCTCCCCTAAAATTGAAAGGGCTGTAACTTCATAACGGTTAGAGCTAGCCATCAGGTGTTTGAACAAATATTATAGTAGGTGTCGAAACCTGTCCGGTGGTAGCTAGGTCCTGAGTGGAGCGAAGGCGGGAGGTGGCGACCTCCGTAGCGTAACGATGATTGAGTGGGTGAAGCGTAACTCAGCAAACTTTAGGGTAATGATTTTTATGGGAAAAGGGAGGAAGAGTTTTTTAAATAAGGTTTTATTAGGGGTCCGTAGGGGTTTTCATACTGTTTTAGGGGTAATTCTAACGGATTCCCAATTCATTTTGGGGTGCCCATTGATTCTCAAAATTTTATAAGGGTAAGTAATACTTCTCAAAAACACCAAACACGCGAGCTGCGCGCAGCTCGCGCACCCAAGCAAACTAGTTATACTATATAAAGCTGAATTACCACTGACTCACTCACTGATTGACAGAATTGTTCTCCCAGATGGTGGATGGGGAGGTGGGTATATTTTGACAGATTCGTAAACAACTAACTCTAAAACCTATGGGAAAAATCCCAAACCTCCCCTTTTCGCCCCCCTTCTCCCCCCTCTCTATCGTATCTCGGAAACCAAGAGACTTGGAACATTTTTTTTTTCAGATTCGTATAGAGGAGGCTGGGAAAAGTAAAAATCATGTTTCAAAGTTGTCCCCCTTTCTCCCCTTCTCCCCCCCTTTAGGCGAATCTCAGAAGTTAAGAGACTTCGAACATTTTTTTTTTCAGATTCGTATAAAGGGGCCAATTTTTAGTTAAATTCTTTTTTCAAAACTCCCCCCTCTCCCCCCCTTCACCCCTCCCCCAATCGTATCTCGGAAACTAGGACACGTAGCGGCATTTTGATTTTTATTATCATTTATTATTTAGAGGCGTTGAAATTTTCATACCCTCCCCTCCCCAACCTCCCCTTTCCGGTGGTAGGTAGGTCCTGAGTGGAGCGAACCTGCGAGACCGAGTGGAGCGAAGGGGGGAGGTGGCGAGTGAAGCGAGCCGGCGTCCTCCGTAGCGTAACGAAGGTTGAGTGGGTGAAGCTCCCCTCCCCAACCTCCCCTATAATTGAAAAGGGCTGTAACTTAATAACGGTTAGAGATAGCTATCAGGTGTTTGAACAAATATTATGTTAGGTGTCGAAACCTGTTCGGTGGTAGGTAGGTCCTGAGTGAAGCGAAGGGGGGACGTGGCGAGCGAAGCGAGCCGGCGACCTCCGTAGCGTAACGATGATTGAATGGGTGAAGCGTAACTCAGCAAACTTTAGAGTTATTTTTTTATGTTTTATTAGGGGTCCGTAGGGGTTTTCATACTGTTTAAGGGGTAATTCTAACGGATTTTCCAATTCATTTAGGGGTGCCTATAGATTCTCAAAATTTGATGATCGTATCTCGGAAACTAATGGACCCGTATTTTTTGTTTTTTACGGGATCGTATAGAGGAGGCTCGGAAAAGTAAAAACCAGTTTTCAAAGTTGTCCCCCTTTCTCCCCTTCTCCCCCCCTTTAGGCGGATCTCGGAAGTTAAGAGACTTGGAACATTTTTTTTTTCAGATTTGTATAAAGGGGCTGATTGTTAGTCGAAATCATTTTTCAATCTCCCCACTCTCCCCCCCTTCACCCCTCTCCCTATCGTATCTCGGAAACTAGGACACATAGCGCCATTTTGATTTTGACTATACTTTATTATTGAGGGGCGTTGAAATTTTTATACCCTCCCTTCCCCAACCTCCCCTAAAAGTCCAGAGTGGAGCTAACCTGCGAGACCGAGTAGAGCGAAGGGGGGAGGTGGCGAGCGAAGCGAGCCGGCGACCTCCGTAGCGTAACGGGAGGGGGGTATATTTTTGCAGATTCGTAAACAACTAACTCTAAAATCTATGGGAAAAGTGCCAAACCTCCCCTTTTCGCCCCCCTTCCTCCCCCCTCCCTATTGTATCTCGGAAACCAAGAGACTTGAAACATTTTTTTTTCAGATTCGTATAGAGGAGGCTCGGGAAAGAAAAAACCAGTTTTCAAAGTTGCCCCCTTTACCCCTTTCTCCCCCCCTTTAGGCGGATCTCGGAAGTTAAGATACTTGGAACATTTTTTTTTTCAGATTCGTAAGAAGGGGCAATGCATTAGTCGAAATCATGTTTCAAAACTCCCCACTCTCCCCCTCTTCGCCCCTCCCCCCATCGTATCTCGGAAACTAGGACACGTAGCGGCATTTTGATTTTGACTATACTTTATTATTGAGGAGCGTTAAAATTTTCATACCCTCCCCTCCCCAACCTCCCCTTTGGTTTGGTAGGTAGGTCCTGAGCGGAGCGAACCTGCGAGACCGAGTGGAGCGAAGGGGGGAGGTGGCGAGCGAAGCGAGCCGGCGACCTCCGTAGCGTAACGAAGGTTGAGCGGGTGAAGCTCCCCTCCCCAACCTCCCCTAAAATTGAAAGGGCTGTAACTTCATAACGGTTAGAGATAGCCATCAGGTGTTTGAACAAATATTATAGTAGGCGTCGAAACCTGTCCGGTGGTAGGTAGGTCCTGAGCGGAGCGAACCTGCGAGACCGAGTGGAGCGAAGGGGCGAGGTGGCGAGCGGAGCGAGCCGCCGACCTCCGTAGCGTAACGAAGGTTGAGTGGGTGAAGCTCCCCTCCCCAACCTCCCCTAAAATTGAAAGGGCTGTAACTTCATAACGGTTAGAGATAGCCATCAGGTGTTTGAACAAATATTATAGTAGGCGTCGAAACCTGTCCGGTGGTAGGTAGGTCCTGAGCGGAGCGAACCTGCGAGACCGAGTGGAGCGAAGGGGCGAGGTGGCGAGCGAAGCGAGCCGCCGACCTCCGTAGCGTAACGAAGGTTGAGTTAAAAAAGGCTGTAACTTCATAACGGTTAGAGATAGCCATCAGGTGTTTGAACAAATATTATAGTAGGTGTCGAAACCTGGCCGGTGGTAGGTAGGTCCTTAGCGTAACGATGGTTGAATTGGTGAACCGTAATTCAGCAAACTTTAGGGTAATGTTTTTTATGGGAAAAGGTCTCAGTTTTTAAATAAGGTTTTATTAGGGGTCCGTAGGGGTTTTCATCCTGTTTTAGGGGTAATTCTAACGGATTTTCCAATTCATTTAGGGGTGCCTATAGATTCTCAAAATGTTATAAGGATAAGTAATACTTCTCAAATAAATAAGGTTTTAGATTTTATTAGGGGTTCGTAGGGGTTTTTAATACTGTTTTAGGGGTAATTCTAACGGATTTTCTAATTCATTTAAGGATGCCTATATATTCTCAAGATTTTCTAAGGGTAAGTAATACTTCTCAAAAACACCAAACACGCGAGCTGCGCGCAGCTCGCGCACCCAAGCAAACTAGTTATACTATATAAAGCTGAATTACCACTGACTCACTCACTGATTGACAGAATTGTTCTCCCAGATGGTGGATGGGGAGGTGGGTATATTTTGACAGATTCGTAAACAACTAACTCTAAAACCTATGGGAAAAATCCCAAATCTCCCCTTTTCGCCCCCCTTCTCCCCCCTCCTTATCGTATCTCGGAAACCAAGAGCCCTGAACATTTTTTTTTTCAGATTCGTTTAGAGGAGGCTGGGAAAAGTAAAAACCACTTTTCAGAGTTGTCCCCCTTGTCCCCCTTCTCCCCCCCTTTAGGCGGATCTCGGAAGTTAAGAGACTTGGAACATTTTTTTTTTCAGATTCGTATAAAGGGGCAATGCATTAGTCGAAATCATTTTTCAAAACTCCCCACTCTCCCCCCCTTCACCCCTCCCTCCATCGTATCTCGGAAACTAAGAGACCCGTATTTTGTGTTTTTTACGGATTCGTATAGAGGAGGCTAGGAAAAGTAAAAACCGGTTTTAAAAGTTGCTCCCCTTTCCCCCCTTCTCCCCCCCTTTAGGCAGATCTCGGAAGTTAAGAGACTTGGAACATTTTTTTTTTCAGATTCGTAAGAAGGGGCAAAGAGTTGGTCAAAATCATTTTTCAAAACTCCCCCCTCTCCCCGCCTTCACCCCTCCCCCCATCGTATCTCGGAAACAAGGACACGTAGCGGCATTTTGATTTTGACTGTACTTTATTATTGAGGAGCGTTACAATTTTTATACCCTCCCTTCCCCAACCTCCCCTTGCCGGTGGTAGATAGGTCCTGAGTGGAGCGAACCTGCGAGACCGAGTGGAGCGAAGGGGGGAGGTGGCGAGCGAAGCGAGCCGGCGACCTCCGTAGCGTAACGAAGGTTGAGTTAAAAAAGGCTGTAACTTCATAACGGTTAGAGATAGCCATCAGGTGTTTGAACAAATATTATAGTAGGTGTCGAAACCTGGCCGGTGGTAGGTAGGTCCTTAGCGTAACGATGGTTGAATTGGTGAACCGTAATTCAGCAAACTTTAGGGTAATGTTTTTTATGGGAAAAGGTCTCAGTTTTTAAATAAGGTTTTATTAGGGGTCCGTAGGGGTTTTTATCCTGTTTTAGAGGTAATTCTAACGGATTTTTCAATTCATTTTGGGGTGCCCATTGATTCTCAAAATTTTATAAGGGTAAGTAATACTTCTCAAAAACACCAAACACGCGAGCTGCGCGCAGCTCGCGCACCCAAGCAAACTAGTAGTATTATAAAGCTCAAGAGTTTGTTTGTTTGTTTGGTTGAACGCGCTAATTACAGGAACTACTGGTTCGAATTAAAAAAAAAACTTTGAGTGTTAGATCGTTCATTTATCGATGAAATGAGAGAATTGTTCCTCTTAAAACGTTCTAAAAAAACTCACACTCTCTCTAACTCTCTCTTTCTCTCATGTGACGCAGACGAAGTTGCGCGGGTCAGCTAGTTCATTAATAAGAGGTTATCCGTTAGCGCCCCCGAGACGGTCAAATTGTTTGATTTAAACACGTAGATTTTGGTTTGACTCAAAATATTTTGATAGTTTACACAGCTAGTTTGACAGGTTTGTCAAATATTTTAGCTGTGTTTAATGCGTCGTTTGATTGTCTTCCGACGCGTTTGACCAAACACGTTTCAGTATTATTGGTTCAACTTTAAGCAATAACATGTTTTTGAAAGAAACATCATATCCATTTTAAGAACGTTCTTATAATCATCTAGTGCGGTAGCTTCTAGCACTTTCTGTACATTGTCGTGTGTGAAACGGTATCTTCTTTGTTTGTACCATTATTTTTCTTTTCTTTTTCTCTTTAAGCGTAAAAACGCAAGACATTAACGTAATAAACACTAGGAAATCGCGATCCCTGTTCGAGGGCATCCCACAATGCTGCGGGACTGTTCGAAAGAGATACCGTGGCCTCGGAACACAAAGGGCGATGAAGGAACATGGATGGGTTTTAGTCAGTAAAAGTCTGACACTTCCTGCTCCGCCCAGAGCGGGAGGAGTCATTTGATGATTTCCCATCCGAAAAATAAAAAAGGGCATTCCATAATGTCTGGGTCACAATCACAAGTCTTATTACGGCGTAGGCGGCGCGGTACTGAACCAAACTGCGCAGTGCCGTTTGACAACCGTTCAAACCGACACCAAACGGTTTGAATCAAACCGTTTGACCGTCTCGGAGGCGCTTTTGGTCACTTTTATAGCCCCTTCTCCCTTTGCTGATACGTCGTGAGGGTTTACGCCTTCCCTACTTCCCCCACCCAGCATCACGAAAAAACTTTTGTTTTTTTTTACACAAATTAGTTTGGGTTTTTTTAGTTAATTTTTGGTAAACCCCGCACTCGAACCTCACGTGACTAAAGTACTTAGGGGTAGTCCTACAGGGATTAAAATCCCATTCATCCCATTTTGGTCAGTTCACTCCAAACCCATCTATCTAGTCTTTACTCATCATAATAATTGTAACGCCTATTATAATAGTGGAATTATGTGAATGGCGCTGAAAATATTAATAAGTAATGCTGCTTCAATAAAGTTAATTCATTTCACGAGGCATTTGTGTATAGTCTTCTTCTTTATCGTGTGGTTAGTACCCAACCTGGTGTCAGAGTTATTATCACATAAAGTACCTACCTACTTACGGGATGATATCCGTGATTAAACCGTGAAAGTCTAAAAACAGTGTAACAGTATCAGCTTTTTTGTCGTGGGTAAATATCAGCCATCACGTTTTCAGAATTTCGCTAGTTTATTTTATTTGCATATGTACCTACATTAATTAAGATCAAGATAATTTATAAGAAAGATATTTTCAGTGCCACAGATCATTCTGGAATAAATTCCTTAGTCAAAATTGAACCAAAATGTTACATTTTAGTCTTATTTAGGTAAATAATAACTCTAGTCAATAATACTTTATGATAAGTTAAAATTGTGCAATATTACTATTAGTGATTGTAGCTACGAATAATTATGTGAAAATATAAGCAATCTTGTGAATATAATAGTATCGAATATGATTTAAAGGCGTTTTCTTTATTTTAAAACCCCAGCTTACTTCTATCAAGTAGATTTGCAGAAAACCTTTTTCTATCTCTTCCGTAAAATAAGCATAAAACAGGTTTGGATGCATGATGCAGCACTGAACTACGAAAATGACGCATGTAACATAAACTTCGCCAATAGGCATGACGAAGGTTTCAAAAAAATGCAAATCTATTTAGTCCGTCAGTTAGAGTATTGGAAATTAATGGATACGTATTTTTTGTTTTTGTAAATCAATGAATATTGACAAAGATAAAACGCATCAAAACTCGGGAGTGGGGGCTCGTGACGTCATAACTAGCTAAAAATTATACCTAGGCGTGACGTATTGAGAATTTTAAAAGAGTCATAACCTTCGTCAATTTTGGTTTACGTAACAAAAGAAAAAACACGGGTCAAATATTTTTTGATAATCTAAGTGACGGACTAATTAGATTTTTTTTGTGGTCTCGCCTATTCCGTCGGTGGCGGCGCAGGAGTCAGCTCGGTAAGAGGGCAGGACAGGTGGAGCATGGTTTGTGACACAGCTCCACAAGCACACCCCGCGACTCGGTGACAGCAAGTGCTTGCAGTACGGTACTGTAGTACTGGCTTCGAAGCATGGACCAAGGAATAAATAGCAAGAAAACACAAAACTCATGTTGTAAACATTTATTTGAGTCTATACAAGTCACAAGAACATTGAACAGTCGTAGCTTAAACAATCTATACCGAAATTCAGAATCTCAGATAATCTACATCCGTTGCCAGTCAGCCATCTACTTTAACACTATGCAGACAAAGTTGATTTTTGAGTCACCCGTTTATAATAAAGAGGTCGTACCTTTTTTGGTGCAAAGTAATTTAAACTCTGTTTTGTATAACATTGGGTTTAGATTCTTGATGTTTACCTAAGATTCTGAATTAAAGCCGACATTCACTACTTTGAGTAAAAGCAACTGAGAAGAACTAACGTCTGCTACAGTATATTTAACAATTATTACTAGAATACTAATATATTATTATTTTAAACTTTTGAACGCCATTGTCACATATACGTGACAAGCAAGCGCGTGCCCTGAACGCCAACGACACACATATGTGACAAAAAATGTGTGGTGCACTAAAATGCGAAATAAACAATTAAATAGTTTTGGAAACCCTATTACTTGTTGTAGGTATTTGCGGTGAAATTGTGGCATGGTGTGCAGGGCACGCGCGTGCTTTTATGCTCTGGCATTAAAAGGTTAAAAGGGAGCGCCCACACTGATCGACGAAGAATCAGCTTGAACCGATCACGTATATCATCACGTATATTTAGTTCTGCGTAGTGTCGAGTCGGGTCATCCAAACCGAAACGAGGCGAATGAAGTCTTTATCGTTTTTATTGTAATGACGCTCATGCAGCTCGGATCAAGTTGATTCCACGTCGACAAGTGTGGTCGCTCTCTAATATGGAAGAACGTTGATATTCAGTTATAATCTAAGGTTTGTGAACGTGTGATGAACTACCGCACTCAAAGACGACATTGGTGTCGATTCTGTTGCTCACAAACTTAACTTAATTTAGGTTATTGCTATCTTTTACTAAAAGGCAGTGCGAGAAAGGGACGGCTATAACTATGAACTAAGTTAGAGATGTCAAACTAGTTTATGCTTTGCGCTTCACCGTGTTCAAATATTAGTTCCAATTAAATTTGACAGCTCTAAATTACGTCCGTCTCTTTCTCGTTTTAATAAAGAGAAAAAGATAGCAATAGCCTAAATTAAGTTTAGTTTGTGCACAACAGAATCGACACCATTGAATAGTAACCAATCATTAATATTAATTGAAAAGTTCAAATTTGAACCTGACATGTGCCAAGATATACATACATCTTTATTTCTTTCCCGTGTGGTTAGTGCCTAACCAGTCAGAGTTTTATGCCGCCCATGGGCCTCTGACTTGGCTTTACATACCGTCGGGAAATAAATAAATATCGCTGGACATTAACACACAGCGCCATCTAGTGCCACACTAAGCAACGGGGCTTGTGTCGTGCACACCAGATAGTTGATATACTACATAGATACTTTTTGTTTGTAACATCACACAAACATTTGCTCCTACCGGGATTCAAACCCGGGACCCTAAGAACGTAAGGCAGCCTCACTACCGCTGCGCCATTCGGGTCGTCAATATCTGTCAGGCATGCTGGTTTCCTCACGATTATTTCCTTCACCCACCGAAGCACGTAATAATTATACAATACGCACATGAATCCGAAAAATCGGAGGTCTTGGGTGGATGTTCTGGTTTCCTAAAGTAAACAATTGATTTTATTTTGTAATGACGACTCTAAATGCGGCAGTAAGAATTACATCATACAAGGTGTCATTGATATAACTGAAACAAAACTTGCAAAGAGATTATCGTTGTCATCATTATGAACCACTTTGAGAACACCTTGCAGAATATGTCAGTTGTTTCTGTAATGCCAATATTAGGCCACCTAAAACTATGCCCAAATAAAGACATACAGTTGGAATTTCAAAAATTAGCGTTTAAAATCCAATAGTGACAATATTTAGGCTACGTTTTCACCAGAGCTGAGCGAGGATGTGTGTGGAACTAACCCACATGGATAACAGGTACCTCAAGCGATATTATTGTATACTTCAACACACATGCCTCGCTACGCATCCTCGCTCATTCCGGTGTAAACGCAGACTTAGGCGCACGTTTAGGTGTCTCTTTCATTTATGAATTGCAATAAACAATACAAATAATACTTTAACTTAAAAAATAACAACAAAAATATATATTTTACAAAATAAAAAGATTATCCCGAGTTGCACTCGTCGTAAGACTAGATCATACAAGATTAGCGTTCCGTAAATTATACAAGTGCTGAGTAGAGCTATATTGCACGATTTGGTTAGAAAATGCCCAAAATTATGTTTAAATTGCACATGAAAATATATAATAATAAATATAATTGCATTTTTTTTAAGTCTTAGACACACTTGCTCAACTAATTACTAAAAACGTTTAGTTACAAACGTGATTTTAAACATTATTCTGTCTCTATCTTACGGAGCTCATAACATAACACCACGCCTGTAGTCCCCGGCTAGGTTAGGCAGAGATGTATCCACCCGCCAGTTATGTGGAAGCTCCGTGTGATACGGTGAGCGTTTCACCATCAACCGGGCACATATCCATACCCCGTGGAAGTAACTGAGAAATTCCCGAAAACCCAATAACACTTTGCCCGACACACTTGCGACTGCTTCGCCAGTGTTTTAAATTCGTTTAGTACGAAATGTGTTTAGTTATGTTTGATGCAAGAGGGTCTAACTTAATAAATTTCATAAAATAGTATGATTTTCTTAAAATTAATTGAAATAATGTCGTTTTTTTTACACAATTAGTTCATATTTTTGACATAATCTTTAATACATAATATTTGATTCAATAACTTGAGATATTATGGCGCATCTTATAATACACTATCTAATCTAAAAATATATTATAATATTATTAAGTAAAAAATATAATCAAAATGAGTCATAAATTAATAAAAACTTAATAAATTTTAAATGTATAAACATATAGCTACTCCAAATTACCAACATTTTATAAGCGAGTTCCTTTAGCCGCGGCTTGCTTGTTGTGTGTGTTGCTCAATGTTTAAGGTTTAGGCGTCTTGAAAGATCTTTGCATGCTTTAAGACACCAAGGTAGCTCTACCATGGTGATTGTTTATATCTGACTTCAATGTGGAAAAGAGATGGAGCTAAATGTCCTGTAGCTCTATCTCTTTCGCTCACTGGAATGAGACATCTCCAGAAGTAAATAATAATTTTAAAAAAAATATTTTTAAATGTTTTTATATTTTTTTTTTGTAAGGAATATTTAAAAATGTAATTAATTTGTAAAGAAATAAATAAAGGCAATAATAATATAATATTTATTTCAGACTAGGCCAAGCGACCAAGCCAAGCGGCTAAGTGACCTCCCGATTGGAAGGTCGGGATACACTACAAAGTGACATTAATGTTTTGTAATAAAACAGTTGGTCTTTAACCTTGACTATAGACAGTGGTTCTCAAAAATAGCTTCTCTTTTTATTGAAAAAAACTGAAACGTACATATTTAGAGAAAAATGAACTACATTAAAAAAGTTAAAATTAAGGAGTTGCCCTTCATTTACCTAAATGTAGCCAAGAAGAATGAAGAAAAAAGAAAATATGCTTAAATACTAAATAAAACCAAAAACTACAATACTTTAGAGCTTAAGAAATAACGTAAACAAAAATGCACTAAAATACTGCAATATGTTACTATTAAATACCTGCCATAATAAACTGTCAGATTTCTCCAAGTGATTTTAAACTATAAACTTTTGATTATTAAGTTCAAAATCGAATGAGAAAATTTGACCGTTTGTGGTAACTTGATGCGCTAATGACTGTACATTGAATAGAGGAAGCATGTTTATGAAAACCACTGTCTTTATAAATAAGACAAAATCTATAACAAAATTAACATAATAATATCTGTGTGTGCGTAAATATACTCTAAAATAGGTGATTTTGCAGCGATTGGGCGAAAGCGCATCGTTGTGATCGTCGACACACAAATGAATATCACATGAAATGTATGTGCTGAGGACATGGAAACATTTCATCAACATCGTCTTTCGGCCTTTGCCAACTGTGTCAGGTCGGCTTCCAGTCTAACCGGATGCAGCTGAATACCAGTATGTTACATGGAGCGACTGCCTATCTGACCTCAACAACCCAGTTAGTACTGGGTAATACGATACCCCTTTGTAAGACTGGTTGTCAGACTTTCTGGCCACTGACTACCTGTAACGACTGTCAAAGATCTACAAATGACAGCCGGGACCAACGGCTGAGCGTGCTTTCCGAGACACGTTGGAAACTCGGTATGTAATGGGTGGTCACCCATCCACAGAATAACCTGGGCAAGCACGGCTTAACCTAAAGATCGCCCCAGCGGCTGATATTATTTAGCCACGGGCTCCTCATGGAAATGTTTATTAGGTAATTTTAAAAAATCTACTGTTATTACTAAAGTGCAGTACATACACGGCCAAAATGTATTCAGAGCAGATTTATTTTATTGCTGTAAAATTCTATACAGGGTGTAAACCACCTCATCACGAAGCCGTCAGCCAAGCATTCTGTACATCAAACTAAGTAATTTTACGCTAAAAATAATTGCTGGGAAACGACTTTTTTTTGGAGTGAAAAATCATGTTTTGTGGTAGAACTCAATGTAACGCACTCAAAACATTGTGCTGATGGGTGGATTGAATAGTACGGGGGTCGTGGAGGTGTTTAAATATTTAAAAATCTTACATTAAAAACTTGTATTTAAAAAGAAGTTGTCAAAAAACTGGAACTTTGCTCCCCAATATCTCCGTAACTAGAAGGTTCCCAGGTATGGTGTAGAACAAAAAAATGATCGCAATGATGAGGAGAACAAGTGCCTTTCGGCTTCGTTAAGAGGTGTTTTACACCCTTTATGAGGGAGTTATGTATGATGAATGTGTCCCTTCCAACTTGTATTGTCGCCCCTAACGGCCATTTTCAATAACTTACTAACAGGTAGCGGTAGCTTGCTATCTCCGTCTGTTTGACATTTAGCTTATGGACCGATAGAAGCAAAACGTCACAGAAAAGCTTTCTTTGATTTTTCTATGAATCAAGTGGACGCGGATAGGATATAAGGCAAGCTAACTTTGTATATAGAAACACCGATAGCTACGAGAGTAGGCATATCACCTGACAGTTATACGTGAGTGTGATCAGTTATACTAAAGTCTTGTCTACAGATAGTCAACTAAACCGAAATATTCCATCAATGTACGAAATAAGTGGGATTTCCTTAATTTGCCTTCTGACATCTAACATTAGGATCAGACCGTTTGTCAGAATTTTCTAACGTCTGACCGTCCATCCACACTAAAACTTCTGACATAGTTTTTCTAATATCTAATAAAAATTAGACGAAATGTCAGACTTTTCTGAACTTTCTGACTTCTGACGGATTGTTTTACTGGCTATCTGCAGATATCTCTATAATATCATTCTTCATAGTATATTATTGTCAAAATTCAGTCACTTTTACAAAATGAAAGCTTAGACTGAAGTCTATAAAGCGGATTTTGACTTGACTCAAGCTACAGAGGAGCATTTTATACTAACATGAACCTTATTCGTAGAACGTTAATGTTCATATTCCTATAAAACGCTTGATCACCGTCGATCACAGGGATATGAACGTTAATTTTATGTGAATTAGGTACCTACATGTTCCTATGAAAAGCGATTGCTCGACCGCAGTCGTTTATAGGAAAATGCACGTTAACGTCATATGAATTAGGTTCATTTTCGCTCAGCTTGAGTTTAGTTTAGGTACGCTTTATAGAATTTAACCTAAGAATATTGAATACATAATTAGAGTTAACATCGCGCCTGTACTACCTACGAGGCAAGGCAGATGTGAACAGTGCTTGTATATATTTCGTCAATTGTGTGTAAAGTTCGAGAAAATTATTAACATCTACTTTATAACAGTCTATAATATATGAAAACCATTAAAAACTCTTTTCAATTTGAGTTTTGACAGTCCAAGTGACATTATACAGGATGTGTAACTTTAGAATTGTCATCTTACTACTCAGGGTGCAACAGCTTTCATTTCAACATAACATCACGCTTGCAATCTCCAAAGAGTAAAGCAGAGGTGAACCTAATAGTACACCCACATTTCGCCAGTTATGTTTAAGTCCCATGTAATAGGGGAAAGCCTATTACCATCAACCGGCAACAAGACCAAAATTCACCCTGTATAACACAATTGCCTTCAACTGTCAAAACGAAAGCCATCGCGGCCGTCACTGTCCAACCAACTGAGCATAGACTAGCTGATACGCACGGCGATGTCTCTGAGAGTGCTCTTGATCTTGTCGTAGGTGGCGAAGGAGATGCCTACCGCGATGGGGCCCTTCACCCAGTTCATGCTGAGGCCCTTGTAGAAGCCGCGCCAGCCCTCCGACCTGCACAAGTACAAACACATGGTAATAAGTATACACGTGGGGCTTGGTGCAGTGCGCAGTACTCCTGCACTCTGGAGGTTCCCCGCTGGAGCCCTGGCCACCGGCAGCACGGACCTTGTTCTTTAGGCCGATGGACCAAGTATTTTATATATTTTAAAATGTTTTGTTTACTTTTATTTTTTAAATATTTAAAAAGATAAGAAAAGGGATGAATAAAGGAGTTTACAGTAAAACATATGTAGCGTCACTACAAAAAGTACTACAGCAATATAGTACAAAACGTACTACAGCAATATAGTACAAAAAGTACTACAGCAATATAGTACAAAAAGTACTACAGCAATATAGTACAAAAAGTACTACAGGTATATAGTACACTTAGTAACTTCATCCTTTTGTGTTTGACATTCAAAAGTACCTGTAATGGTCTAATTAAAATAATAATGTGAATTAATGATTTAAGTCCCATGTAAAAGGGGGCACAAATCCCGACTCCGTGGCTGCACTTTGCCCGACCCGGGAATCGAACCCAGGACCTCACGCTCAGCAGTTGCGCTTGCGACCACTTGACCAACGGCAGTCGAGGAATAATAATTTCATTTTCATCCCATCTATTCGAAAAGGACGACTTGGTTCGCCTTTAAGTGCGCCCAAAGGTAGTGTTTTCTATAAGAAACTTTTAGAGCGCAGTAATGAGTTTATAATCCTCTTTATAAGTGTGCCGCAATAATCTTTTACGCGCACTTATTGAATTTGGAACCAAGGAAATTATATACTAACTGGAATGAGTACGAACAAAATGCTAATAAAATTGTGTTGTGTGAAGGGATGTAGTAGTAAGGGTATGCTGGATGTGGAATTTCGTTTTTCAGGGAAGTTTTTTAACTTTGGTTGTTTATTACGACTAGGGTTACCATGTTTTAGATTGAAAAACGGGAAATATCCAAATAAATTGAGTAAGTAAGTTCGAAGTTTCGAACATCGTTGTCGTACATAGTAATCAAAAGTATAATAATAATAAGGCAAAGAGCTTCACGGGCGCTTCTCGGGCTCTTCATGGGCCCGATGTAGATTTTCTAGCGTCCGTGTCCTGGTTACGTTTCGGCGACCTCTTTGGGGAAACTGAAGGTTTTGTCTGTGCGATTATGGACGAAGTTATGTTGACGAACAACTACCGGAAATATATTATAGAGGACGGGACGGTTGACGTGTGTCGGGCATGCCACCTCCCGGGTGAGTCCATTAGACATATCATTTCTGGTTGTTCTCGTCTAGCTAACGGCGAGTACTTGCACAGGCACAACCAAGTAGCTAGGATTATTCACCAGCAACTTGCCTTGAAACATAAAATTGTGGAATCTGAGGTACCGTATTACAAGTATGTGCCCAACCCAGTTCTCGAGAAAGATCATGTCACGTTGTACTGGGATTAGTCTATCATCACTGACAGGACTATTGCCGCCAATAAGCCTGACATAGTGGTGATAGACCGATCAGCGCGCCGCGTAATGATAATTGATGTTACCATTCCGCATGACGAGAACCTCGTGAAAGCTGAGAAAGAGAAACAAATAAAATATCTCGACTTGGCATACGAGGTTCGCGACATGTGCAATATGGACTCGGTTATCATTGTGCCGATTGTCGTGACGGCCAATGGCCTTATAGCCAAGAGCTTCGTTGAGCATCTATCGAAGCTCTCTTTAGGCGGTTGGATCAAGGGCCTGGTTCATAAGGCAGTACTCCTCGATACGGCTCGCATTGTGAGGAGGTTCCTGTCTCTGCAGCCCTAAACACCGGTGGCTTGGACCCTGCTCCCGACACCGGCGGATCACTATTTTTTATATTTTTAAATGTTTTTTTTTTTAATAGGTTTTTTTAAGAAATATTTAAAAATGTAAATAAATAAGATTGTTAAGTAAATAAAGACGATGATAATAAATAATAAATATCGCTGGACATTACACACAGCGCCATCTAGTGCCACACTAAGCAACGAGGCTTGTGTCGTGGACACCAGATAGTTGATATACTACTAAAATACTTTTTGTTTGTAAATACATACTTATTATACATATAAACATCCATGACTCAGAAACAAATATCCATGCTCATCACACAAACATTTGCTTCTACCGGGATTCGAACCCATAGATAAATATATAAAGTATATTTTTTTATTTTTTCATAATAAGTATATTTTATAAATTAGAAACATCGGACATCACACATGGTGTCGGTAGTACCTAGTTTGCTTTTTAAATACAAATATTGAAAAGAAAAGAGTCCGCCGCACCGTGACGTGCCATGCCGGTCCTAAGGATTTTTCCATGCTTCTCCAGCAAAAGAATCCATTTGTCGAGCTGCGAGTGAAAACGAATGGTTTCGGAATATAAAATAAATATTGGCGAATGTTACTAAAACATTTTATGTAAACAGTCATAGCATGAATATGCGATTTTCTATGTCTGAAAAAATATATAATACTAACGGAGTCGTCGAATCCCCGAATACAAAAGTTGGTTGCAAAATTGATAATTTGCAACTGGACGGTACAGACATACATTTAAGTTAACATAAAAAGTTAATGACATCCACTCTTGAAGCTATTTTGCCTAGAATGCTATTGAGTTGCTGGTCATCATTATTAAATAATAAAATAACAGCTACTCTGTAACTGTCTCAGGAGTGAGTATGATTATTGGGCACCCTATTAGAAAGAGACAACATCTACTCTTGAAGCTTTCTCGCTCGGAACGTTTTTGGCTTGCCCGTCCTCATTCCAGTTAGTATATAAGTTTCTTGTTTGGATCATCTTAGTGTTCAGCGCCAAAGAAATCGAACGCAAATATTGTTTGAATAAAGACTGGCTGGTACGACGGCCTATAGTCGCGCCGCCGGCTGAATAAAAAAAAAGAAATCAAATTAAAAACGCGCGAACTACAGCCCGCGTTTTCGTCAATTTTCACGGATTGTTAGAAATTCATGGTTTTGTTTTGAAAAATGAGTTCTTCAAGTGACAGTGAATAAAATATGAGGCGCCATTTATTTTCTCATAGTAGATGATGAAAAGTAGAGTGTATCACACGGGCGCAAATATATTTTTGGCTCGGGCGACGTACTTTGAATCCTTTGCTACGTTCAGGATTCTACTCTAGAAACCCTCACTTTGCTCTGGATTCAAAACAGCGCCCTCGCCGTAAAAATATTATTTTGCTCCCATAAGATACAATCTACTATTTAGTTCGATCCTCCCTTCTCTATGAAGGGTGAGGAGTTGTACACCCTGTGCTTCATACCCCTGTATACTTACTTATAGACCAACAGCAGTGTATCCTTGATGCTGGCGTACGGGTAGGTCCCGTCCGGGCGGCGCCGCGCGGTCTGCATGCGCCGGCGCACGATGTCCAGCGGGTAGGACGCCGACTGCGCCAGCGCGCCCGCCAGCCCGCCCAGCACCACGTTGCCCAGCGCGCCCTGCGGCTTGCCGAAGTATTCTACAGGGCGGACACAGTTTAGCTCACAGTAAGGCACAACTACAACAATAACCCGTCATTTCGAAAAAACCGGCCAAGTGCGAGTCGGATGGACGCATTAAGGGTTCCGTGCCATCACTACCATCGTAGTAGGGGAGCCCCCTTACTTCATTTATTTTTAATATTTTTGTTATAGCGGCAACAGGAATACACGTTCTGTGAAGATTTCAACTGTCTACCTATCACGGATCATGAGATACAGCCCGGTGACAGACGGACGGACGGACAGCGAAGGCTTAGTAATAGGGCCCCGTTGGTAACCCTTAGGGTACGGAACCCTCATGAACGCAGAAATAACGAGTGATGGCAGTAATCGATGGCTCTCTTACTGCCATGTTTTTTACAAACATTGATTTTGATTAACCCAACAATTAAAATCAGAATTTGCATGTAAGTGTTTTTTTAAACTGCCTCCGACCAACTATTCCCAGGTCGGGCATAGTGTTATTGGGTTTTTGTATCAGGAATTTCTTAGTAGCAGCCGTGGAGTCTGGATTTACACCCATAACATGACATGTTATAGGGGTCGAGCTTATACCACTCCGATCCAGCCTGTCCCCTTGCTGTCCTCTCCCAGCGACGCCCTAAGCCGAGGCCCGTACCCCGCAGGGGGTGCCCTTAGCGTGTAGTCGCTTAGTTTGTAAGTTTTTTGCCCTGGCTGGAGGCCTTACACTTAAGGCACCCACAGGAAAGTCCGGTTAAGCAGACGACAACCTCTCTAGGTTGAACTGCGAGATGCCATTCCGCAAAAAAATAAAAAAAGGGTCTAGCTTATTGCCGTCAACCCAAATCAAATGTGAGGGTATTAGGCACACCTCTACCTCGGGGATTACGAATTCCCTCACCTAAATACTTGTGCTTGAGCGTGTCGTACGTGAAGAAGGACACGCCGGCGTACGGGATCACTCCTAGTACTGTCGCCGAGTAGCCCCTGCAACATAACAATCATAGTGGCTGTAAATAGACCCTTCACGAAGCCGAGAGGTACTTGTTCTCCTCGTCATTGCGATATTTTTTGTTCTTGAGACCATACCTGGGAACCTTACTGGTAACGGAGTTATAAGAAGTCAAAGTTTAAATTTTTTTAGGTCAGAGGAAACCGTTGTGCGTAAAGTTTTGAGTATGAATGTAGATACAAGAGTAGAGGAAGACCAAAGAAACGATGGATGGACTGTGTGAAGGATGATATGGCTGGAAAAGAGTAATAGAGAAGTATGGAAGAAGAAGCCATGCTGCGCCGACCACAAATAAATCGGGATAAAGAGAGAATAATGATGAAGTGTGTGTCACTCTTACCTGTACAGCGTCATTAGCCCCTCGTCTCTCGATACCGTGACGAACACAGCTCTGAGCGTGCTGTACTGGGCGGCGTTGGTGACGGCCATGCGCGCGCGGGCCACGTCCAGCGGGTACGTGGCCGACTGAGACGTCACCCCCGCCAGGGAGCCGGCTAGCAGGTGCAGCAGGGGGTGGGCTCTGGAACAACGGGGGAAGAACTTTCAGAGGAGTCTCTTGCTGAACACTTAGAAGATCCGGCCAACCACGTACTGCAGATTGCGTTCTAGTTGATGGTGATGTAGCTGCTTTGTTTTGGTTACTATATTGCTGTATTTGTACAAGTGTGAGGTCTGAGTGTGGATTCCGGGAGACTTGAAACTCGGACGTCGCCAAAACTTGGATTTTGGAAAGACTCGTACCCCGGAAGACTCATCTTTGAACATACTACGTATCCCGAGTGTCTCTTATCACGAAACACTCGTATCCCACAAGGCTCCTGAAGACTTGCATCCCGAAAGACACGTATCCCTAAAGTCCCTGAAAGTCCTCAAGTATTCCTTAGGGAATACAGCAGCCTTATTCAAAGTGTGCTCCACGGACCCCTAGGGCTCCGTGGAGCCTCTGTAGGGGCTCTACGAAAATATTGGTCATGATGATGATGATTGATGATGATTGAGCACCACACCCAGCCAGGAGCAAGCCTGACCCGGACAAGCCGGATACACCAGGAGGCACTGTTTTGTAAGGAAAGACATGCTCTGGGATGGGAGAGGAAGCCCGACCAAGCGCAGCCAGTCGGGCACAATCAGCCGACTATGCAGCCTAGAGCCAATATAGGAATAGTGGTAAAAACAGCTACAGTAAACATAGGAATGAGTATTGGTGTTTTGACCTTCGTTTGATTGGTCTCTTCTAGCATTGGAGAATCATGATCGTTTCTGGTGGTTGCGATTTCATTCGTTTTTGACACTTCTATTTAAACATGATTATATTATTTTCGTGTATATGTTTCATAGTCAGTAGTATTTGTTTCACTGTCAGTGTCGCTAAGGTGATATATTTCCTTGGTGGCTGATTTTTTTTCTCTATCTGCTGCTAGCTGAATCCATTCTTCTTTGCTTTTATTGAAATATTCCATGTCTTGTTGGAGTGACTCGTTCAATGTATATATAGGTCTTCCAACTTTTAACCGAATCGCCTTTTATCTAATAGCTGCGTGTAGTAAGTGAGGCTCTGGTCGTCGGAAGATGTGCCCGTTGTAGCATAACCGTAGGCATTCAATTTTTATGTTAATTGTTTTTGGCATACAATTAACGAACCACCAGATTTAGTCAAATGTAACGGCAAAAATATCACTTTTGTTTGCCAAAATTAGTAAATGATCACCAAAATTAATCCCCATTATAGCGTGAAATTAGAACCAAAAATTTTACCAACCAACTCCAAATTATGATTGTTTAATCCAAAATTAGTTAATGACCACCAAAAATTGAACAGAATTGTAATATAAAATGACTTTTAAATATGTAACATCGTTTTATACTATAAAAGTAAATTATTTCCAAATAAATCATTATATGTTACATACCTAAAAATAGTAAATAAACCCCTAAAGTTTGACCTATGATATTGCAAAATCATAACTGTCGGAGCTTTCTGTGACTCTAATTATAAACCACTTCTAACTAAATTATAGCTATTTCCTATTTCGCGTTTATTCAATAAGGTTAAAAAATAAACAAATCGTATAATTAAAATAATCCTTTAGTAAAATTTAAACAAACTTAAAATCAGACTCTGTGTAATTAACATTGGCATGTAATTAAATCGATATCTAACAACATATTTCAAAGTTAAACCAAAAATTGCACATAAATTATGCACACTAAATAAATCAAATTTAATATACTGTGTAATGGTATTTGCAGAACTGTTTTTTTTTTGTTATTTTAGAACCTGCTAAGACTCCATGTCGCGCGCTCGCTTCGCTCGCATATTAAATAACTCTATTTGACTTCTGTTCCCGAAGTGCCGGGCCTCCGCCGGCCTCCGTCGTCGGCCTACGGCCCGGTGCTCATGCCGTCCATAAAATAAAAGATATTTGGTAGTATAGCAACATTGTATGACAATCAAACGGTGTATTTAGGTGGAAATAGCGCAATAATGTGCTCATCAAAATTTGATAATCAATTTACTACATTTGGGTTCATAGTACAATTTAAAGTGCAGTCATGCAAACATTGCAATTTTTTTAATTTTTTTGTTAAGGTTTTATTTTTTTTCTGATTGGTATTATTTTAGGTAATAGATGTTATTGGTCACAAAGTTATTTTTGGTGGTCATTATATGTGTCCCCATTGCTTTTCCCATAAGAATTTCGCGTGTTATCTTGTTCGGGGGGTTTCGCGTACTCTTTATCATGTCTTTAGGAACAAGTTTTTCGTATCTTCTGAGTTTCGATCGGTTTGCCTTTGTGAGTGCCGCTGGCTTAAGACCGTAAGTCATTGCAGGTTCTATGACCATTTTATAGATCAGATAAGACACGCGATTTTCCACTCCATTTTCGAGTTTTATGAAGGATATTAAGGCCTTAGAGTTACGCATCGCTTGTTTGCATCTGGCGTTAACTGTTTTGTTTCGATTACATAAGTGTCGATGTTATATACGTGCCTAGGTACTTAATTTCGTCTACCAGTTGAATACGGGTTCCTCCAATTCTAATAAGACTTGGGGTTGCGGTGCTGTGTGGGTCTCTGATTAACAGTTTTGTTTTCGTTTCATTAATGTGAAGTCCGACTGATTTCAGCAACGGTTAGATTTGACTATTTTATCCAGTTCACTGAGGTTATTTGTTGCTATTATCACGTCATCTACAAAGGACAGTATTATAGGGAGTTGAATCTCATGATCCTGGTCTAGACGAAGGCATTCTATTTCTTCTTCTAATGTTCTGAGAACGTCGTCCATTACTGTGGTGAATAGTCGTGGGGATAGCGGATATCCCTGTTTGACTCCCTTGCCTTTGTGCGTCGATTCCATTTGCTGTCCAAACCATTTTATGCAGGTGAATTCTTAGATATTTGTTAGTTCTAGTAACTAAAATGTCTCTAAGAGAGTTTAAGTTAGCGTATCGAAAGTCTTTTTCGATGTCTAACGCCAGTACAAAGGTTTTTGGGCCTGCTCTCCATTCCTCGTCAAGATTTCTCCTAAGTGTGTACATAATTATGGTCGTCGGTCGATCTATTGCGAAGAAAGGCTACTTGGTAGTTTCCTAGTTCTTTTATTGAAGCATCCAGTTTTTTTAGAAGAAAGCTTGCATATATCTTATACTACACGTTACACATAGATAACTTTCTGTAGTCATTAATTCCGTCTGGGTTTGCTTTTTTAGGTACTGGAATTTGGATAGTTTTGTTCCAAGACATTGGTATATCATTGCTTACCCATGCTGCCTGCATGTGCTTTATAATTTCCAATTGCATTTCTGTTGGCAAAGTTTTGAATAGCTCGGACACCAACTTGTCAGTACCTGGTGCTTTGCCGTTGCTCATGCTTTTAATAATATACTATACACGTATCTCCTCTCCCGATAGTTCTTCTTTTGCGTCTGATGGGTTTTCATTGGGTAGGAGTTCTATGTGTGGGCCTGCTGACTTTTTTTAATCTTCTTCCCACCTTGACATGAGTATAAAACGTTGTTTGTTGTTGTGCTTCATTTTCATTTTATGTCTCCTGTTAATATCATATGTGATTTTCATGAGTAAATATTTCGCATTTTTTCTCTTCTTCTTTATTTCTTATATTTTGCAGATTGTGTCTTGCTTCGCTTAGTTGTTTGATTGCGAATGCTTCTCTGGGGTAACAGTCTTTTATAAACTTGGCTTTTTTCAGTTTTGCGAGCGCGATTCTGTTCCCTGGATCTGATTGGCCTGCTTATAAGAATCTTTGCCGCTACTGATTTCATGATATTCATAAGGGAATCCAATGGGACTAGTTGGCTATTTTCCTTGTTTTTTAGATTTATTACCTGAGGTTGGCGCTTAATTTCCTTTTGATATTCTTTCATTATATCCTCATTTTGAATAGAATAGAATAGAATAGAATAGAATATTTATTTGCGTAAAACATGGTATACAAGGGTGTTAAATACAAATTGAGGCACAAGCATGTTTAGCTAGGATAAAACATAGCATGCAAATTCAAGTCGCAAGTTGCAAGTCGGCTATAGTCGTAATTTCTGTAGTCGAATTCGAGCTCAGATTTGTGCATTAGTTTCGCGCTGGATTTCATTTTTTTCTCCCTCTTGAGGTTAAGAATAATAATATCCGCGAGAATAATTTTAAGGTCTGATATATTTCTCCACTCTTTATGTAGTTAAATATATTTGGCTCGTCCGCAATTAAAATATATACGAAAGAAAGATAAGGTTGCAGAGAAAATTAAGTTACTATACGAAAGTCACTACAATTTCATACCTCTCAATAGCTTAGTTAGATATAAGTAATTATTATGACATGATTATTTGATTATAAAGAATAAGTACACATGATCTTTTTTTATTATTTTATCATTAAAAAGCTTATTTTAGGGCTCCGTCAAATATTGTTTCCAAAAGGGTTCCGTTGCTAAAAAAGTTTGAGAACCGCTGCCCTAAAGTCTCGCATTCCAAAACGCAGACACAGAGAGATACTCTTTTACTTTGGAGATTTCTTTTGAGAAATTTTTCTTACAAGACTTATCCCGCAGGCGCGGGGCGACTCAGACACGTTTCCAGGTAGACACGGTTCCTTACAGACTTGGAATCCGGAACACGGCTCACTTACTTGGCACTCTGCGGCGTGTCCACTCCGAGCGCCTTCTTCCACTGCTCATGCGCAGTGAACTGTATGGCGGCGTAGGGCACGATGCGCGCCATGGTGGCGCTGTTCCCGCGCCACAGCGCCACCAGCCCCTCCGTGCGCGCGCTCAGCGCCAGCCAGCGGGCCGCCGCGCGCCATGAGTACGGGGTCTGACTGTGGACGACAGTTACTGATACCATTCAGTAGGTACATCATTCGTAATTCTAGAGCAGGTCTACCGTTCAATTTATTCGAAAGAAAAAACGCTGTTTTATACAAAGTGAACAATAACAAGATGAATGACAGGATACCATACAATAATTTCATTTGTCATTCCTCATCTCATCTATTTGTGATCCTCATCTAACATAAGTTGTGAATACGCATTACTTAGATCTAACTGCGAGAATAGGCATGACGACAGTATCAAAAAAATGCAAATCTATTTAGTCCGTCAGTTAGAGTATTGGAAATTAATGGACACGTATTTTTTGTTTTTGTAAATCAATGAATATTGACAAAGATAAAACGCATCAAAACTCGGGAGTGGGGGCTCGTGACGTCAGAACTAGCTAAAAATTATACCACGGCGTGACGTATTGAGAATTTTAAAAGCGTCGTATCTTCTTCAATTTTGGTTTACGTAACAAAAGAAAAAACATGGGTCAAATATTTTTTGATAATCTAACTGACGGACTAATTAGATTTTTTTTTGTCGTCTCGCCTATTGTATGCCCCCGTGTAATTTTAAAAATAGTTCTTCTGTTCTTGGCAATGTGTAAACATTTATCTAGTGACACAAACGAATCTCACCGTCTTTTTTTAGTATTGGTAGGTACTATTGGGCTCGCAAATTCGGAATGTTCGACTGGAATGAATACACCGGTTTCCACTACTCTATTTAATTCCTTCTCCACCTTACTTTTTAGAGAAAACGGTACAGTTCTAGCCCGAGAAAAACTTGGTTCACTGTCCGGTTTTAAGGTAAGTTTTATTTTATGTTTGTTAAATTTACCTTATGTATTGGAAAACAGTTTTGGATAGCTGTTTTGATAGTAGTCAAGTTCTGTCAACTCTTGACAATGATTAACTTTAGATAACTGTTATTTATATGACGATAAAAAGATTCTGCCTAACAATGCTGGCCCGGCCCCTCTATGGCACATCACTACATAGTATAAAACAAAGTTGCTTTCTCTGTCCCTATCCCTATGTAAGTATGTATGCTTAAGTCTTTGGGGGCGAACTTTAAGACTAGACTCTTAAAGTTGTGTAATACTCACGAGATCTGGAAGTTAATCTTGGTCCTGTCTAGGGGCGCGATAGCAGTCTTAGCAAGGGCCCCAGCCGTGGCGCCGGCGACGAGGGACGTGACGACAGTGGTGCCTCCACCCAGGCGCGAGTGGTCCAGTGGCGCCTCGTGAGCGGGGGAATCTGGGGGCGACGAGAGAGATAGTCAGGTGGCGCCAGCGAGATTTTAAGTAGATTTCCTGCTCTCAAAACGGTGAAAGAATAGATCGTGCGGAAACTAACGTCCCACCAGTGGTGGGATGGAACCCTCCGAGTTCATAAAGATCGAGGAATGATTTTGACCTTGAAAAAGTCGTTCCTCGACTTTTATGAACTTGGAGGGTTGTATTGATGATTTTGATCATTATAATTCTGTAACTACATACGTCTTACAGTCGCGAACAATATTTTAATCAACATACAACCTAGCATACACTTTGCAGGTCTACAAATTGCAAAAAACGTAAGAAAATTTAAATTTTGCGGGCTAGCCTGACGCTTTCACCTTAAGAAGAAGGTCGCAACATGTACAGTCGTGGTCTTTACCGCCTGATCAATTAATTTTTTTTTTCGCTTAAATCATGCGGAGGCGCCGAGTCACGCCCCCTTCAAGTTTAGGCTTATTAGGAAAGCGTCAATTTTGGCACGCAAAATAACATTAACTCTCGTTTGGTGTGCGTCGTCAGTGCGCTCGGCCGAACGGTTTCTTTTCATTAATTATTTCTATACAAAGTCAACGGGGCGGGGCTAGAGAGCGTTTCTATGTTGTAAGTGCAAGCAAAAATTAGCTTAATAAATAAATAAATAAAATCATTTAATTCGAGTATCACAGACTCATAATAGAAATCACACAAATTCATACAGTCACATTACATACACAATATTTTCAATTTGTAACAATTTCATTTACTAGTGGTGATCAGGCGGGAGTGTCCTCGATAGTACTACTCAATAGTGGATTGATATCATAGATAACGACGAATAGCTACTTATTTATCAATTTCTTCTTATCTACAAGTGACAGCTAGAGATGCGTAGCGGTGGGACACGACGTCAACTTTGTCGTCTAAGGGATTGCCTGGTCCCTAGTTCTAGTGCTAAGTATGAGGTCCTAGGTTCGATTCCCAAATAGGGTAAAAGGGTTATCATGTTTTTCCATGAGGATATTCTCGGTAGTAACAGGCTCGCCCACTCTTTTTTAAATGGCACCTTGCTCGTTTCTATGCTAAGTGCAGACAGCCCCGCCAACGAACGTATTCTAAGTATTTGATCCATTGTTCTCCCAAGTTGCAGTTTATTGTTCGGGGTGGCGCGGTGATTGCCAAATCACCCAAATGAGGCCAACGGTATGCACTGCATTTATTGCACTAGCCGGCTCAGATATTGAAATGAAATTAAATGATGTTTATTTTTGCAAGTAGGTTTCTACAAACACTTTTACAAATCTTTTTTAACAACTAGATGGGGCCGGTGTTTCGTACCTGACTACTCTGAGAAGAAACAGCCGAAACAAACTCAGAGGTCACAGTCTCTTTTGAAGTCCAGACATAATCTTGCTCAATTCACATGAGGACTATGCAGAGTGTCTGAGATGGTCTTTTGAAGATGAACCACACAGATTTGAGTGGACCTGTCCAGTCAGTGCAAGCATTTGTCAGTTATCGTGTAGCTCGACTTATAACTCAAGGACCTCAACGAAACGAGGAACAATACCAAAGAAAGGACATTTGGGTAGGTCGGTTATAGTACTCAAACTGCCAGACAGTCGTGGGGATAAATATATATATATATATATATATATATATGTGACCCACATTGTCCTCACATTCACAATAACTAAATAAAATTAATAATAATTTACAAAATGAATGTCAATAACAAAAATTGGGCCTAGTCTGTGAACAGCAGTGTTCCCACTGCTGGGACACTCCAGTAGGCTTAGCCAAGTTGACAATCTACAATCGTTAACGCTAATAGAAAACTAACCAAATGTATGGGAATGACATCTATCAACGATAAGTCACGTGGTCAAAACAAACGAATGGAAACTTTAAACTTTAGTCAAAACTGTAAGTTGGCTACGATTTATATGGGATGTAGGAATCACGATTGTAGAAACGAATACATTTCATTCTATCATCTTGATCGATGTAAACTTGTCTACGAAAGTTTATATTCGTTTGTTTTGACCACGTGACTTAACGTTTACGATTGTAGAAAGAGAATCGATACGAATCGTTTGTAACTTGGCTAGGCCTGCAGGCCTCTCCTCTATGGGAGGGAGTGGGCTGTCCACGGGGGGGGGGGGGGGGGCACAATTTGGGTTGGTAGATGTCACATTAAAGTGGACGGAAGAAACTGGATAGTTCAAAACCGCCAAAATTGTAGAGATTTGGAAGAGACCTACACTCAGCACTGAATAGCCGAGGGTTGAACAAGAAGATATGTCTTCGATTTTTTGTTTCTACGATAATGCCGGTTTCCTCACGATGCAATGGCGAGGGAAAACCTTGAACATTTCGTCTGTTTACCACCCTTAACGATTCATCGACAAGAATTATTATTGGTCTTATTTTTTATTTTATTATTATTATTTATTCTTTCGACCCTTTTTTCACAAACAAAAACAAGGGATCAGATGCTGCGATGCTATTAGTTGATGCGCTTAAATAAGCGCTTCAATAGCGCTCGAATGCTGCAAGCAAAAAGAGTCATATTGGTGGTGAGATTTCGTCCGAGCGCATAGTACATTGGGTCAGGTCTTGACTGAGGCTGTAATGCACAGATCAAACTATCCGCTCGGATCCGAAATTCAGCGCTGGTAGCCTAGTAGTAACGTCCCCGATTTACGAGTTTTATTTATTTGGTTGCTATCAAAACACCGGGCGGAAACAGGCAGGTTCTAATACCCACGTACCATTTCCAAGACATCTGATTTGCTATGATTTCGCAAGAGCGTCCATGGAGTTTCTTTCCCATTCTTCTCCATAGAGATCTACGCTTTGGAATGGGCAACTACAGTATCATGCCTTGTGACTGGGACTGTGCCTATAGCTTCATCTTTTTGGGGTCTGTGTCCCAGCAGTGGGAACATTATAGCTTGATTATACGCTATCCGAAGCTCTGCATCGCTCATCGCTATTCTGTTATCAATGAATAGTATAGATAGCAGTATTGTTCATTGATAATGTTGATAGACTCATTATAATATTATTTCATATCCTACTTACGAATATAGATAGCTATTTACTTTTATCAGTTGCTATTTACTGCCAGCTGTAGATAGCATTATGTCAAGTATTTACTTTTATAACTGCCAGAGATAGATTTATCTAACTCTGATATAATATGGTTGCCCTTGAAGATCTAGGTAAGTACTTTAATTATTTGCAGCCGAAATGTGCGTGGAAACACCAGGACGGGACACTTTAGAAGCGTGTATGACCGGATGTATGAAGCAAAAGGCGTATTTTTTTTTAGACAACGTAGCTTGATGAAGTCCATGAGAAATAATTTAACTGTCTTGGATCCCGCATCAGAAAAAAAGAGGAGTAGGAAAACCATAATTTCCACAGTTTGATGTACAGAATGTTTGGTTGACGGCTTCGTGAAGGGGCCGTTTACACCCTGTATGACTGACCTGTCTTGGCTTGATGCGCGGGCGCAGGCCGGTCGCCGTGCAGCAGAGGGACGCGCGCCTCGCCCACCGCCATCTTGTGACGTCACAGATTCACATTACTGTCAACATCTGAAAAGGAGAGAGCTCTAGTTTACAATTTACGCATACATGCTCAAACGTGTCTTGCTAGCAACAATTATAAAATAAACAGAACATAACATCGCGCCTGTTATCCTCGACGGGATAGGCACCTCATGCCCATATACTGCCCATCTGAGCTCTACAAGACATACTGGTTTACACGATACCTCTTGGTAAGACTGGTTGTCAAACTCTCGACAAATGACAGCCTGGACCAACCTCTTATCATGTTTTCCGAGGCAGGTAGGACACTCGGGTAAGTATGTAGGTACCCATCATCATATAATTTTCTGGGGGGAACTCAACTGATAGAGACGTAGCATTGACGGCCCAAAAAAGATGTCTCCGATCATTGTTTAAACTTAAAACTACAGACAGTTGCAAGCCCTATTTTAAGCAATACAATATCTTGACCCTTCCTTATATTTATATTTTCGAAGTAGATATGTTTGTACACCAAAATCCAAGTCGTTTTCAACGCCTTGCTGATGTATTCCCAAGGAATAGGCGTGACAATAGCAAACTTTGTGAAGTATCATGTCGAACCACTTTGATGTGCAAAAGTATTTATTGCATGGCTCCTATAATTTTCAATAAATTGCCAAGTGGCTGGAAAAATTATACGGTGATGTTTAGGAGTAGACTACGTACGTTTTTGACAGATAAAGTGTACTATAGCATAGATGAGTTTCTAACAGAGAAAAATACGGTGAAATATGTTTGTTGATTAATTTGAATAATAATGATATTTTATTAATTGAATGATAATTGTAATGAAAATGGTAATTTAGGAATTTAATGATAATTTTAATGAAAATGATAATAATTTATTAACTGATCTATACAGGGTGTCCCAGAACTCAACGTCAAGCCGAAACGGGGTGACAGGATTGATTATAACCATCACGAGAAAAATCTGAAAAAAAATCTATCCCATGCAGTTTGAAAATTATGGGCATTTTAAGAAAAACCTATGAAATTTGATCAAACTGTACCATTTTTCGGTTATAGTGACGGCACTTTTACCAAAGTGAAAAAAAGTTAGTAAAATAATGAAAA
The DNA here is from genome assembly GCA_963853795.1 of Xestia rhomboidea. Taxonomy (NCBI): domain Eukaryota; kingdom Metazoa; phylum Arthropoda; class Insecta; order Lepidoptera; family Noctuidae; genus Xestia; species Xestia rhomboidea. The sequence continues at coordinate 11,081,912 of OY970784.1, read as the reverse complement.
ATCTTGATCTAGTTTAATTTAGGTTTGTTGGAATAAAAGTCAGATAGAGAAATAACATTTTTTATTACAATAAATGTTTAAATTTTTCATTATTTTACTAATTTTACTAACTTTTTTTCACTTTGGTAAAAGTGGCGTCACTATCTGTCTCGCTCACTCATGGCAAACATACCCACTATCCATCTCTCTCATCATTTTGCCTTAAAATTAAGAACCTACCTCTTCGATGAAGAAAGACCTACCTAGAGCTTGTGCGAATCAAAAACATTTTAACTGAGATAGCAAAAATCGGGTTACTTGAGGTTTTAATTTTTTTACTCTTTTTTATTGTATGGAACTAACAAGTATTGTACCATTTTAAAATTCTGATTAAATGCGCCAACTTTTAATGCCACTTGCCAAGGCACTCTAGTACATATTTTTTAAAGGAGGGCCTGTCAAAGTCGACGAATCTTGAAAATTTTAAATTCGTAGTTTAACAAATAGTCTCAATTCTCGGAAACTTGAGGCAATTGTGTCATTATTTTTTATTGGGATTCTAGAAATGTTATTTAGGATTACGTTTCCGAAGTTCAAATGAACAAAAATAAAAAAGTATAACCACAATAACCGATAAATGGTACAGTTTGATAAAATTTCTAGGTTTTTCTTAAAATGCCCATAATTTTCAAACTGCATGGGATAGATTATTTTTCAGTTTTTCTCGTGAAGGTTATAATCAATCCTGTCACCCCGTTTCGGCTTGACGTTGAGTTCTGGGACACCCTGTATATTGAATGATAATTGTAATAATAATAATATAATCGATCTGGTCTTTATAATGTAAGTACATATGTTTCATAAATAATGTAAATGTTTGCATGCCGAATGGTAAAATATGGCTGAGCTTTGATATTATGTCATAACAACTATTGTGCCCCACCCATATTTGCTAAATAAAATTCTATTCTATTCATCCACGGACGAACATATAAAGACCGACCCGAGCTGCAGTTCGTAGTTAGCCTCGAGCTCAGCGCCATTATAATTTAGCCTGAATGTGTTTGGCGGTTGTCGTGGTATGGACATGTGATGCGGAGGAATGAGGAACATGTCGTGAGGGAAGTTCTGAGTATGAATGTGGATGGGTATAAGAGTAGAGGAAGACCAACGACACGATGGATGGACTGTGTGAAGGATGATATGGCTAGAAAGGAGGTGACTGCTGAGATGACGAGTAATAGAGAAGTATGGAAGAAGAAGACACGCTGCGGCGACCGCAAGTGAATTGGTATGAATGATGATGTACCTATGTGTTTGGGTAACTGCCTTGTGCTACGCCATGCAATGGTCCCTAAGTATTTAGTACAGTAGTAGTCGTTCAATTGATTAGGTACGTTTCTATTGAAATCGAATTGACCTCAATAGTGCAAAACTGGGCCGTCCGTATTCTGGGTACGTATGTCGAAATATCTACATCTATAAAATAGTATGAAACATTTATAAAGTCCGTCGTGTCTGTCTGCGTGGACTCTTAGTTCTTTTGATCTAAACTTACTTGATGGTTTTTATAGCATTGATAGCTTTTTTTTGTTTTTTTTTTCGTAGGGGAAATCATCAAATGACTCCTCCCGCTCTGGGCGGAGCAGGACGGAGTGTAAGACTATTACTGACCAAAACCCATCCTACAATCAAAAATACATCACACCAAAATACATCCAACTAAAGGCCACGGTATCTCTTTCGAACAGTCCCGCAGCCCCGGCAGGCTTCGGCCCTTGCCTCATTGATAGCTTACTAGTGTGACCGTCGGACTGCCAAGTCGAAGTCTCGAGTTCGAACCCAAGACACGCACCTCTGATTTTTCAGATTCATGTGCGTATTGTATAATTATCACGTGGTTCGGTGAAGGAACATATTGTGAGGAAACCAGCAAGCCTGAGAGATAGGTATTTTTTGACGGCATGTAAAGCCAAGTCACGAGGCCCATGGGCGGCGTAAGAACTTTGACCCCAGGTTAGACACAGAAAAGTTTTTTTATCCCATTGGATGACTTTTTCATGGTTTATATTGATGATTTTTATGATTATGACTTTGTAAATACATACCTACATATTACGTCCGCAAATCATATTTTACACTTAAAGTATTAAATCATAAAAAAACATAACATCATCATATTTTGTTCAGCTTACAGCCTGCTACTGATCGGAAAATTGCAAAAAAACTTAAGAATATTTGAATTCCCCGGTCAACCCTGACGCTTCTCCCTTCTCAGGCATGACTTTCACACAATCTATCCATCGTGTCTTTGATCTTCCCGAGTTCCCGTGCTCTTATACACAATCATACTTAAAATACTACAAGCACTTATTTTAGTACAGCGCCATATCTTTCGCGCTCAGAATTGTCTGAAGGCACCTTCAAAAGAACGCGCGTCATTTGTTAATTCAAATAAATTAGATAAACAATGTTTTATTACTGCAACGATAACAGGCTTAGAGACAGTTCCGTCAAGTCAAAAACACTGAAAGACAAAGATTTTAATAATAATAACTGAAAGACTTGTCAGTCAGTAATACATTTTAAGGCTGTGGTACCTGCTAACGAGAGGTTTTCTCCATGTAACTCCTCTTTGATGAGTGAATATAAATGTGCAAAAAATATATATGTTGCTTATTACTCTAAACTTTAATTATTGGTACAATTGAAATAATTCTAACTGTATTATAACTATATGAAAAAAATATTCAAAGTGAAGCATTTTTACTACCTAAACGGCCATTAAGTTTTGGTTTTTTTTTTCACACAAATATTTGTCACTTTTTTCTTCACAAAGTGTACAATTGGCATTTTGATCTAATGATTTATTAGGCTACAATTAAATAAAACCACTCATTTCGCACTATTCGGCCCGCAGTGACCGACGTAACAACCACTTTGTAGTGCAAGCTGATTAGAACTTTATTCTAACAGTATTTCAAACGAAGTTTGAACCACCACAAAGAAATGTTATAATGCTAATTTAGCACATACCCCAGCCTTAACCGAAGCATGGGCGCCGCTAGGATTATTTTCTGAGGTTGCGTCTTATCATCATCTGCCTAGCCTTTTCCTAACTATGTCGGGGTCGGCTTCCAGTCTAACCGGATGCAGCTGAATACCTGTACTTTACAGGGAGCGACTAAGTATCTGACCAGGGGCAGAGGGGGAGGGGGAAGGGGTGCATCTACTATGAAATTTAAAAGTGTTCAATTGTTCATGAAATTTTTGAATTTCCAGATTCTCGATCTTTTTTCCGGGATTAAAAGGAAATAATTGGCTTTACTATTCATTTCAAACTTACGCAAACTATTCAAACTTACGCAAAAACATTATTTGTCTAAAAACAAATTGTGTATTATATCTCAATGCTTGAGAAATACTAAAAATACGAACTCTCTATAAATACGCATTTATCGAGCGAGTTACGTTTATCGAAGTAGCTACAACAACACACCCGCTGCGAAATACATAAAAAAACCGGCCAATTGCGTGACGGGCCACGCGCAGTGTAGGGTTCCGTAGTAGCACGATATATTTTAGATTTTGTTTTTCAATGAAAGTCTTCACCTGTTGTAAACAAGCAACTACTTCATCTAAGGGCGGATTCGACCAAACTTGGATAAGTCTTATTCTGGGAATAAAATCACTAATTACTCTAGAGTTAGAGAACTTTTCGTTTTACCAAATCTTAATCCTGGAATAACTATAGGTCCGAGATTAAATCGCTATACCGCCAAAATACACCGAGTAAGGGCGGATTCGACCAAACGAGAGTAAAGTTGGTTCTTAGAATAAATAGCTATTTACTCGAGAGAGAGCTCAATTTGCGTTCTACCAAAAATTAACCCGTGGCTAAAGTCACTATACGAGAGTAAATTTTTATACGGTCGGTTTTGGTGGAGTAAAGTCTTAAACTGGGAATAACGAAACGAAATGTCAAAATGTGAGGTTAAGTACATTTGTCATTTACCTTGTCAAAAATCATCCGTCCGTGTTGATATTCTTTGTTTTTGTGTGGTTTTCAATCAAAACCTCGCCATAATGGAACGTTTGAGAAATATGATCGAAGAATCCGATAGCGACGATGATTACGTGCCAAGGCATCCAAGGTGGATAAAAGAAAGAGCTAATTACTTCGAAGATTATGATGACAAAGACTTCGCTGTTAGATTTCGTCTATCCAAGGAAGCCACTCTTTGTTTGTTAGCTAAACTTGAGCATAAGTTGGAATATTCGTCAAAACGGTGAGTACTTACATTGTTTGATACTTATAAATAATCTATCTATTTGGTACAGTAGTAAGCGAGCGGTGCCGCGGCAGCGGCCGGCGAGCCTTACCTCGAAATTGGTCGCGAAATTTTTCTAAGTATTTTTTTCATAGTGCCCCCGAGACGACACTCTGACCATAATTTTAAATTGAAGTGTCTTTAGGATAGCCATTCTTGAATCTGCTGCTTCTTTTTTTGCAGCTTTTTTCATGGCTTCCCATTGTGCTTTTAAATTTTCAGCCAGTCGATGTACCAGGGCAGTTTGCGAGTTATATTCTTGCGCAATTATCTTCCACTCTTCGGATTTTTGCCGTAAAGTTGTGCCATCGGTTTTTTTATTTTCTATTATAGCGAAATGTTGCGCTACCAAGTCAACCAACAGGCTCTTCTCCGATGCCATCCAGTTTGCGCTACTCTTTCTTTTCGGTGCGGACATTGTGCACAGTCACCAATTTCACCAAATAAATCAATTCCATTTAAAAATCGCAACCAAGAAAATACCACACAATCGACCAAGGATCAAGGAACATATTACTCTGCCAGTGACAGTAAAGAAAGTGACGTTTAAATCTACCAAATATAATAGTACATTCCTCAAGTATAGTAGGTGCAGATACAATGACCTCTTCGTTTAGTAGCATTATGTATTAAGTTATTTCATTCGTTCAATGCCAAAGACAACCAAAGAGTAACTAGACGAGAATAATTTTAATCTAGGTGTAGGGTGGTAGAACGTAAATCAAATTACTCCTCGAGTAAGTATTGAGAGTAAAATTATCCTGGTATAGTTACTCGCGTATAATTTCGAATTTGGTCGAATCCACCCTAAACAAGATAGCACAGAGTAATATAATGGCGGCCGCTGCATTCTACCATCTGTTTTCGTATGCTTTGTTAAAAAAGTTTATTGTCTATTATTCACAGTTGAGCGCATGTTGATAATTTCTTGTAGTTTTGTTATTTGTAAGGATATTTTAAAAATGCAACGTTTACGAAATATGATCGAAGATTCTGACAGTGATGAAGAGTACATTCCGAGGCGTCCGCGATGGATTAGAGAAAGGAACAATTACTTCGATAATTATGATGAGCGTTACCGCCACGTTTCCTTTTTCCTTCAAACATATTATTTATTTATTTTTAATTACAACAACACAAATAATACAAAACTCGAAAAGATAAGCTCACTCAACTGACTATGACAAATAATGACAAGTATGACAACTCGTGTAAATATATTTGACAGTTAACTCCAATATAAACCGGCCAAATTATATGGACATAAAATCTTACGTTCCGCTTTCTATACAATTGTATTTCCATTTTAGTTGGCTTACAAAATCATTCATCATTCATTCATCAACTCAAAGAGTAACAATACCCAGTATTGGCTACTCTACGTTTGTGATGGAAAAACGCAAACGAAGTAATTTGAGAGTAAAACCAATGAGTAAAAATATTCCAGGATTAGTTACTCTGATATAACATGGCATTTGGTCGAATACGCCCTTAGTCACTTTATAGGATTTATTCTAAGGTATTTTGCATTTGTTACAAAATTATCCAACACCTCGAAATTATTCAACGACTATTACTGCTAAACTAATAAAGTTATCTTAACCGCTATAGTTTTCCTTTTAAGTTCATGAAATGCACTATCATCATGAATTTTTCAAAAAATTTCAAGCCAGTAGTTTAACTTTTAGAGGGGGGGGGGGGCGCACTACTGGAACAAAAAATTGTACTTTAAAGTTTAATATTTCGTAAATGGAGCATTAAATCGAAAAGTAGTAGCGGAAACCCTTCAGTCATTTTAAAAGATCTATTCAACGATACCCCACACGATGGGGTAGACGACGAAAAAAAAATTCATCCCCACTTCACATGGGGAGCTACCCTAAAAAAAAATATTTTCCAAAATTTTATTTTACCACTTTGTCGGCTTTATTGATATACACACCTCTACAAAATTACAGCTTTCTAGGACTAACGGTCTCTTAGCAAAACCTCGGACAGACAGACAGACAGGCAGACCGATAGACAGACTGACGGACATAGCGAAACTATAAGGGTTCCTTATCAGGACTACGGAACCCTAAAAACAATGTTTGAACTTACTTGAACTATTTGTGTGCGTTCATCATTATTTACATATCATTACACGGTTTTCTTTGGCCATCACCATTCATATGATCTATACATATACATATAAGTAGGTAAGAAACTGACTGGCTGACTGATTCACTGACTGACCGATCAACGCAATGCTAAAACCGCTGGGTCTAGAAACGTTCGTTACATGACGTAAGTGTGCACTAAAAAGGAATTTTTGGAAATTCTTTCCCTAAAGGTTTATTAAAAACAAGGGCTGAAAGTTTGCATGAAACTTGGCCAATTTTGCTGAGTCGTGGGCAACCTGTAATACATCACTACATACTTAGTATAAAACAAAGTCGCTTTCTGTCCCTATATCCCTATGTATGCTTAAATCTTTAAAACTACGCAACGGATTTTGATGTTTTTTTAATAGATAGAATGATTCAAGAGGAAGGTTTTAGTAATTTGCGGGCGGGCGAAGCCGCGGGCATCAGCTAGTAGATAATATTAGTCTATGTTTACGAAACACTCGCAGTCCTAATGATATTCATTTTCAGCCAGTTAGATAATGCAACAGTCTTCATTGCTTACTTATTACGCAGACGAACTATCTATTCAAATATAATACGATATGTGTCAATGGGTTATGAATTTCCTTTAAAATCCGGGTGCCATCATCATTCTCCTGTCCTTATACCAATTCACTTGCGGTCGCCGCAGCATGTCTTCTTCTTCCATACTTCTCTATTACTCGTCATCTCAGCAGGCAGTAGCGTTGCCAAGTTGATCGATTTTAGCGCGACGTCCCGCGAAACAGGCGATTTTTATAATGTCCCACCGCGCCGGGACATTATGATATTTTTCAGTTAGACAAAGTAAGAAAACAATCAAAGAGTAATATTTCACCGAATATACATTTTTATCACTTATTTCGAGCACCTATCCCAAAATTAGTTGGTTTAACGTGGATGCTCCAACCAGCCCGCGAAATTCAAATTTTCTTACGTTTTTTGCAATTTGCAGGCCAGTGCTAGGTTGTATGTTGATTAAAATATGATTAGCGGCTGTAACACTTATGTAGTTACAGAATTATAATCATCAAAATCATCAATACAACCCTCCAAGCGCATAAAGGTGCAGGAATCACTTTGACCTTGAAAAAGTCATTCTTGCACCTCTAAGACCTTGGAGGGTGCAAAAAACGTAAGAAAATTTGAATTTCGCGGGCTACCCTGACGCTTTCACCTTAAATTAATGTATGAGGAGTTTTAAGTTGTGAAACAGACATTGGACGTGTTGGAAAATAAAGACACTGCAGAACTTAGCAGTGTGCAGCTGTGGACCACGTTTTTGAAACAATTACCGAAATTGCAAATTTTTAACATTTTAAACGTTCTCAGTTTTATTTTGTGCAAAATCAAAATCATTCATCATTTATTTCAAGTAGGCCAGTCACAGGCACTTTTGAATTGTCGAAACAAAGATGAAAATTAAATGTAGCTACAGTCCCAGTCACAAGACATAAAAAAGTGCATACCAACATCGAATTCTCTCAAATTAATATATCAAATGGACAGACGTGCGAAATCGCAGTTTACAAAAACTTATCAGCAGGCCTAGCCAAGATACAAACGTTTCATATCGATTCTTTTTCTACAATCGTAAACGCCTCGGCGGCGCGGCGCACAGTGGGCTGGGATTACAAGGTTGGGTCATAAGATATCAAATGTATTTTTTTGGTATCTAGGCATAAATTTAAAACGTTTTCATTCTTTGACTTTTTTAATTTAACGAGTACTTTCGAGCCATATCAAATTTGTATGAAGAGTCATGTTATTTTAGTTAAGCAATTTATTCCAATTAAATTGAAATTGAAAATAATGTATACTAAACGGCCTGAAAACCTCAATAACTACTTAGTTCTTTAAAAAAAAAACAATGTTCGACATTTTCCACCACCATAGGTAGGTATGACGTAATTTGTTTTGAGACTTATTTCCGGGAATCAAGGGATAAGAGTGCGCGAGCGCAACTACAAGTTATGACGTGTCGTAACGTGATTGGTGCAACGATAGGGTATCTACGGAATGTACGGTTGCAGCTATTATTGAAAGTTTTGGTCTAATACCAATTGGACAGCTATCTGAAGAAGCTGCAGAAGCTAGAAATAAAGACTTTCGTAGGTACCGCCAACACCATTCCAGGAAATGCAGTAGAAAAACTACAAATGAAGACATTTTAAATAATTTATTGACCAGCTCTGATCCACTCATCTCAGCGAAACGTCACAAACTTCGCAGAAAACATAAAACTAAGTCAGTAGAAGCACAAAGTTTATTAGTAATTGAACAAGCGGAAACATTTGATGATTTTGCGAAAATTTTGCATTCGTTAATGTGGATACCCTTGACAGTGATTAAATTAAAACAGTGCAGTGGCCAGTAGTGATTGTGATTTTTACTTATTTATTTATTTATTTTATTAGTCCTTAGTGGATTAGGCCTAAAGGGAAGACCACTACATAAAAAAACGCGCCTAGTTCTTAACCTCTATGGTGGTGTGGAATAGAGAACAAAAATTGAAATTGCGACCAAATGGCAGAAAATCGCAACCCGAGAATAGGCGCTAAAATAGGACAAATATACGTACTATGCACACGTAGAGTCAATTCTTTGAGAAAATTTGAGAATTTCGAGATTTTCACATTTTTTTCTTTTGCTTCATACAAAAATTACTTTGGATATTTATAACTCCGAAAATACTAAGTTATCTGAACGACCCTCATAGAAATAATTACTTATAATCGATAGATAAATCCAACACAATATTTAAAATTTCTGAAAAATAAACTTTTTTTTTTAAAATGCTAAGTCCTTTACCGGCCCGTTTCAGCCCACTGTGCGGCGTAAGCGATTGTGGAAAGCGCTAAATTGGTAGCCAAGTTGACACGACTGAGTCGATCGTTCGTTAACGTTGAAATGATGTCATTCCCATACATTTGATTAGTTTTCAACTAGCGTTAACGATTATAGATTGTCAACTTGGCTTAAGCCTGCAGATCGGAGTTGCTGGTAACACAATTTCCAACTAAGTATCTTGTAAAGACTTTTTAATTCTGTGAAAAAAAAACGAACAATTGCTAAGAAAAGCCAAAACTGAATTAAAATATGAAAAATAACTGATTAAAAACTTACTTCTCATTTTCTTAGCTTTTTATTTCTTATTTTCCCGCGTCAAAATGGTTTGCCCCGATTTTTTTATTCAATTTAAGTACATGTCCCAATTTCTAAAAAAAATACTTGGCAACCCTACTCAGCAGTCACTTTCTTTCTATCCATATCATCCGTCACACAGTCCTTCCATCGTGTCGTTGGTCTTCCTCTACTCTTATACCCATCCACATTCATACTCAGAACTTTCCTCACAACATATTCCTCATTCCCCCTCATCACATATCCATACCACGACAACCGATTACCACACAACTTCTCAGTCACCGGCGCCACTTTCAGACTTCCTAACATTGATAATTATAATTCGAAACCGACTATTATGCAAATATATGTGCATTTGAATATTATGCATTTTCTGGGCATGTTTCATTCAATTTTAACTGTATCTTATTGGAAAAGTGACAAAACGTGCCAGTTAATAATTATCACTTAAATTCAAATTGATTTAAGTGGATGTAGAGAACGATCCTTATTAAGTAAAAAAATATTCTGATAATTTGAACAAGACCGAGTCGGACTTGCGCACCGAGAGGGTTCCGTACAAACTTTTTAAAGGACAAACTTAACCTTGCTGTTCGATCCCTAGAAAAAAAAAAATGCTTTTTTTGTTATTAAACCATATATTTACGGTTTTCAGATTTTTTTCCTTTACATGTGCTGTAAGATCTTGCTTTTTGCCAAATTTCGTGATTCTAGGTCAACGGGAACTACCATATAGGTTTTCGACCCAAAACCTATAGGGTACTTCCGGTTTATCTAGAATTGTCTATTTTGGTTAAAAGCAAGGTCTTACAGCACATGTAAAGGGAAAAGTTCGAAAAATAAAAAAAAGTTGAAAATAATTTTGGTACTTAAAGGTTTTCACGAAAATCTAAATTTGCCCATATCTTTTTATCGTGTTGACTCAGGACCTTGATTTTTATACACCTAATAGTGACTATAGACCTCAGTATATGGTATAAATTTCAACTTGCTAGGTCCACCCGTTCCTGAGAAAATCGGTGGTGACAGACGGACAGACAGACGGACAAGAAAGTGATCTTATAAGGGTTCCGTTTTTTCCTTTTGAGGTACGGAACCCTAAAAAGTGGTCAGTTATCAAGAAATGCATTAATTATATTGTTGATCTTATGTACTTACCTATAAATTCCCTTAAAAAATAAGGTAAGATTTGTGGTTAGTCGTTCCAGGTAGCTATGAGCTCGAAAGTACCTGTAACGACTATCAAAGATCTAAGTACCTATGTACGACAACTTGACATAATAATGCTTCCCATTTTGGTGTAAACATAGGTACCATCTCAACGAACGAAATCTCACCACCAATACGGCTCTTTTTGTTTGCAGCATCCGGCCGCTATTGAAGCGCTAAACTTTCTCTTCCTTGGTCCTTTTTTTTTGTTTTATTTCCTACTAGCTGACCCGCGCAACTTCGTCTGCGTTACGTAAGAGAGAGAGAGGCTTAGAGAGAGTGTGAGTCAACCTAAAAAAAATGCAGATAATATGCTTTAGCGGACTTTTTAAGAGGAACAATCCCGTCATACATGTATGATTGTTGAGTAACTTTAACCGTTTACGCAGCGCACGGAAAGGAAGCTCTCAAAAGCAATAATTTTTCGCTGTATTTGCAACAATTTTCATTGATGCTCCGCTCCTATTGATTGTAGCGTGATGTTATATAACGTGTATACGTTCAATCTCTATCTCTTATCGCTATCCTTCCTCGATAAATGGGCTATCCAACACTAAAAGATGTTTTTAACTGGAATCAGTAGTTCCTAAAATTAGCGCGTTCAACCAAACAAACAAACTTTTCTCCTTTATAGGCGGCAGGCATCGGCCCTTGCGGACCCCTTCTTTTTTGCTGACTCTCTTTGAGGCGCGCGTAGAACACGAACGCTCCGTCGACACGGCCTGTCGTCATGAGACGGACGGACGGCGAGCTAGCCCATAGCTCCTCGTCCACAGGCCCGCGCCTACGGTGGCCGGGGGCCAATACGTGGCTCCCGACGCCCGGGGTGTCTCCCGCTGTGGCCGGGACGTGAGGATCTCTCCCTCTCACCTTCCGCCACCTCCTTCGCTAGCATGACTGCTTCGCAGAAGGAGGTGATGGCATCCCATTCCGTCTCGCTCCGGACCATGTATTGAACCAGGGCTGGGAGAGAGAGGTCGCCGCCGCCGATCGCCGCTTCGAGGACACGGCGGTGCTCCGCCCAAGTGGGGCACACCTCCACAGTGTGCTCCACCGTGTCCTCCGGTCGATCCTCACAATGGAAGAACCCGGGCGTCTCCTCCCGCCCGAAAACACGATATGAGGCCAATAACAATTTAGCTATAAATATAATCTACGTAAACTGCGTATGGATTATTGATTATTGCGAATAGCATAGCACAGTTCTTGCACGGCAAGAACACGTGGATTTATCAGGCTTCTGGTGTTCGCTATACTTCTTTTTGGAGAAATCATCCTCATCATCATACTCCTGCCCTTATCCCAATTTATTTGGGGGTAGCATGATTGTATTCTTCTTCCTTATATACTACTATATTACTTTTTTGAAAAATATTTCACGAAAAAAATAAGAAATGCACACAACTTATACAAAATGAAATAAAGGATATCTCACAGCATCAAAAAAAAAAATTAAACAAATCACAAAAAGTTAAAATAATGTTGGAGGGTTTGAACCTGCAACCCCGCAGTTTACAGAGCGGTCATGAAACTGCAAGGCTATTTACTTCGTTGACATAAGCCACAAATAGCCGTTCTCATGTACTTACGTCATGACTGAAACGTCAAACAATTGAAGTATACGGAAATAATGCAAAATTGCCTACCCCCTTAAGGAAGTAGCGTGATAATATATAGTTTAAATATTGAAGAAGCCTATGCAGTAATTTTGACGTGATGCGCGCACAAACATTTCGTACCAACTACTTAAACCGAGGAAAGCTGCTGATTTTCTTGAGTTCCGCTATTTTGTGCGTATTCACCTCAAAAATCAAATTTCAAGAAAACTGAGAAATTATATTTACCTGTATTAGATATGGAGTATATGTAGCAACTTTAAAAGGTTACACTTCATTGGTTTTGATTGTATAGGTGTTTGAAGTTTATTAATTTTAAACACAAAACCCTCTTTTTTGCGCCTCTGGATGAGATTTAAAAAAAATGCTAAGACAGGTATTTCTTTATTTTTATTAATAAGTATTTATTCTGAGTTTCATGATTCTAGAACAATCTAAAATTTTTTTTTCATACAAACTTTACCCCCCCTTTTCACCCCCTTTACCAAATAAAAACAAAATTTCTATAGCCTATATGTTATTCTGAATGTATTTAAACAGATTTGTGAACATTTCAACAAAATCGGTTCAGCAGTTTTTACGTGATGCGCGTTCAAACAAACAAACAATTTTTTTTTAAATGGTTTTAATATGTTCAGTTACTTATTTCAAGTCACCCTGGCTGGTTTTTTTTTTTAATCTTCAATGAACAGATTTTTTGGTCTCAACGATTTTATTATATGTATAGATTAGTCAAAAATAGTGGTCAAACAATAGAATAGAATTTTTGTAAAACAAAGGTTAACGTAAAAAAGGGTCGCATATTTTTTGTCGTTTTACTACTATTCCTTCTTACTAGTCCTTCTTCTTCTTCGTGTCGATGAATCGTTAAGGGTGGTAAACAGATGTATTGTGGACACCGTGTGCACGGGATTTTATTTTGAACATGAGCAGATTTCGTTCGAGCCCATGGTACATAACATAATATCACGCCTGTAACCCCCGAAGGGCTAGGCAGTACCTAATTCGCCGATTATGTTTAAGTCCCATGTAATAGGGGGCGAACCTATTGCCATCAAAATGTAAAGTACTAAAGTGTTTCTTAATTAAGACGCAAGTTTAGCTTAATGGCCTTTCATGATCACCCATACCTACGAGGTAATCAATCCAAATGCTTTAACCTGCTCCGATTGCCAATTACAGCGAATAGCCCTGCCATGCCACTGCCAACTATTTGTGATAGCGCTTATTAATGAGATCACGTAATTAGGTGTGTGTTCTAGGATTTGTTGCTGACAGCGTTGCTATGTAGCACTTAGAGGCCTACACGTGCCTACAAGTGTTTATTACATAATGAAACATCACGCCTGTCACAAATCCAGATTTCGTAGCTGCTGCCGAGAAATTCCTGATGGACAAACCCAAAGTCTTACCAAAGGTTATCGTATAACCCAGTACTGTGTTGTGGAGTTCAGTTAGGCAGTCGCTCCATGTAACATACTGGTATTCAGCTGCATCCGGTTAGACTGGAAGCCGACCCAATATAGTTGAGGAAAGGCTTGCAGATGATGAGTACGTTTGTGGTGTACTATGTAAGTAGTTTATATTATCATGTCAATGTTTTTCATTATTTGAGTCTATCGACACGCAAAGAAGTAGAAGAAGAATTGATTCCCATGTTAATGTATTGTGGAAGCTGCAGAAGATTGTTTAAATATACCTACTTGCATTGTATAGATTCCGGTTTTTAGTATTATATAATTGCATAGCACATGTGTGAGTACTTTGTACTGTTCAGCCACCACTTACATTTAGTTATCTTTCATTGACTTGAATATGCCTTGGTGGCTAAGAGAGAATGTCATGCTCACTCAAATGTCTCGCTGATGGTGGCGGGTGTGTCGGGTCATTTAGTTCCCTTAAATATGGTAGAGTTGAATGGCGCCGATACATGCGTCATGTTCGTGAACGGGCGCTGTCAGTTGGGACAACTACAGTACTTTCTCAAGTTATTATGCCTTGTGACTGTGACTGTAGCTTTGCTTTTTTGTATTTTCGACATTCAAAAGTGCCGTAATGGTCTAATTGAAATAAATGATTTGAGTTTGAGTTTGAGTTTGACTGGTCATCTCTTAGCTGCCACGGTTCGTTCATTTTAATTACTAATTTTTTAAAATTTTGATTTATTATTTTACTCTGGACGCTCTTAATGTGCACGTCTTTCTACATCGCGCATCGTTCTCACATAAATATGTATAATCTCAACATGAATGATGTAACCAAGATTTTGTAATAATATTTTGATTTAAAAGAGTGTCCATGGAGTTTCTTGCCCGTTCTTCTCCATAGAGATCTACGCTAGGGAATAGGCAACTACAGTACTTTCTCAAGTTATTATGCCTTGTGACTGTGACTGTAGCTTTGCTTTGGTGCCATAATCTAATTGAAATAAAATGATTTGAGTTTTGAGTTTTGAATGGATCAAATATAGCCAGTGTCTAACCAGCATTCGAGATGTTTCATTGTCTTTAAATCCCGTCCTTATAGTTCCGGTAGTGCGAGCTAGGCTCTGATTCCCGTGTGTGCGAAGATAGGGCAAAAGCCAGTCGATCAAAAATACGTAATAATAATGTAGGTTCGGTATGCGTAGGCACTTGTGAAAGTCATTTGCTAAAAATAAGTACCTTCTTATCTCTAAAGAAGATTAGCTATTATTAAACAATAACTACTTATAAATAGATTTAAATGACATGATAAGAGTAATAACGACAATAATAGGCGAGACGACAAAAAAAAACGAATTACCTAGTCCGTCACTTAGATTATGCAAAAATATTTGACCCGTGGTTTTTCTTGTGTTACGTAAACCAAAATTGACGAAGATACGACGCTTTTAAAATTCTCAATACGTCACGCCATGGTATAATTTTTAGCTAGTTCTGACGTCACGAGCCCCCACTCCCGAGTTTTGATGCGTTTTATCTTTGTCAATATTCATTGATTTACAAAAACAAAAAATACGTGTCCATTAATCTTCAATACTCTAACTGACGGGCTAAATAGATTTGAAAGTTTTTGATACTGTCGTCATGCCTATTCTCAACGTTATTTTTAGATTTGATAAAATCCGTTTTTAGGTCCGCTTTCGAAGCCCGAAAATCTGACAAACAGTATTTTACATGGAGCGACTGCCTATCTGACCTCCACAATGCAGTTAGTACTGATGGGTGGTACGATACCCCTTGGTTGTCAGACTCAGGCTGCTGGCTACCCGTAGTGCTGCCAAAGAAATTAATCAATGGCCCACAAAATACAAATTTCTCGTAACCTAGGCACAGAAGTATCGGCCACAAATAACGAGTACCAGGTCATCGTCAACTTCCTGTCCTTGTACCATTCTACTCGAGGTCGGCGCAACACGCTTTCTTCTTCCATTCTCCCCTGTCAGACGTCTCGGCATTATTTACTGCTTTCTCTTCCCTATCATTCCTCACACAATCCATACATCTCTTCGTTGGTCTTCCTCTCCCTCTCCTTCCATCAGCATTCATGTCCACCACTCTTTTAGACACATTTCATTCACCCGTCCTCATTACATGTCCACCAAGCTAAACGCCTTCCTTTCAATGTTTCTGTAACAGCCGCCACTTTCAAACTTCCTTACGTTATCCATTATTTTTCTTCTCTTTCTCAGAGTTCCAGGTCATTAGGACTTCGCTTTGTCTGATTCATTTCATCACCTGTCCCAAAACGGTGAAGAAAAACATCGTGAGGAAACCGGCATGTCCTAGAACCAAACATTCGAAGACATGTGACATCTACCAAAGTACCAACCCGCACTGGGCCCGCGTTGTGTACAGCACAAGCCCACTCATAGAGAGGAGGCCTGTATCCCAGCTGTGGGAATGTGGCTGTGATTGTGATTATGCTTGTTTATGATTTAAACAACAACTACCAAAGTCTATATTATCTTTAGTCTTATCTAGTCTTTATTAAATTAGCGGGTCACGTAACAGTTTGTACAGACGTCAACTGCCCACATCAAGCTGCCCGAAACTGCAACCGGAACCGAACCGAATGCTTTAGCGATAAACTTGAAAAACTATCAAAGAAATTTGACAGATTGTAGAAGCTTGATGTGCTTAGCGTACGTCACTAAATACCAGTTGAATGATTGCCGAAATATGATTGCACATTAACCCATCATTCTGAGCTTGTCCCCTCAAGGTTCATTGGAAGACCAGCGTCAGACAGCATCACCTGTCTGTGCTGAAATGGACCTTTTTGGCGCAGCCGTGAGGCACACAGCACATACTATGTTTTCCTCCTCATTTTTTATATTATTGTGAGTGCTGTAAATGACACGTCAAATAAATATTTTGCTTTCTCTCCTTTCAGCTGAGTGAAAAATTTCTGTGCCCCCCCCCCCCCCCCCCCGATACAATTAATAACTACTAATTATAATTATTTTTCCATTTCTTTCGGTAATTAAAAAGTACTGAGGACGTGGTAAACTGTTTGTGCGACGGTGTTCCCTCCATCTTGTATTATTGGGTTGAACACAATTACAAACGTCGGCGCTGAACATTCAACACAGTTCGTTCATTCAGGTATTCATTAGGGCCAAGTGTTGGTAATACAGGGGTTTTAAGTGTAGCGGTCGCAAGTGTGACCGCTGAGCATGAGAGCCTGCAGGTTAGGCAAAGAACCGGAGGACACGGCGGAGCACACCGTGGAGGTGTTCCCCGCTTGGGCGGAGCACCGCCGTGTCCTCTAAGCGGCGATCGGCGATCTCTCGCTTCCGGCCCTGGTTCAATCAATGGTCCGGAGCGAGACGGAATGGGACGCCGTCACCTCTTTCTGCGAAGCAGTCATGCTAGCGAAGGAGGTGGCGGAACGTGAGAGGGAGAGATCCTCACGTCCCGGCCACCGCGGGAGACGCCCCGGACGTCGGAGGCCACGTGGTATCCCCCGGCCACCGTAGGCGCGGGCCTGTGGACGGTGAGCTATGGGCTAGCTCGCCGTCCGTCCGTCTCATGACGACAGGCCGTGTCGACGGCGCAGGAGTGTTACACGCGCGCCTCAAAGAGAGTCAGCAAAAAGGAAGGGGTCCGCAAGGGCCGATATCTGCCGGGGCTGCGGGACTATTCGAAAGAGATTCCGTGGCCCCGGAACACAAAGGGCGAGGAAGGAACATGGATGGGTTTTAGTCAGTAAAAGTCTGACACTCCCTCCTGCTCCGCCCAGAGCGGGAAAAGTCATTTGATGATTTCCCATCCGAAAAAAAAAAAGAAGGCAAGGGATTATTGGGTTTTTCCATCAAGATTTTGTCAGAAGCAGTCACAGAGTCTGAATTTAGCGCCTGGTTGATGGCAATATTCTCGCCCCCATGACATGGGATGATGGGACTTAAACATAACTAGCGCTATGTGGGTGTGCTATTGGGCACACGTCTGCCTCACCCCTCGGGGAGTACAGGCGTGATGTTATGCTATGTTATAACAACGGGTAGTGTTAATGAATGATAAACAATAATAATATTTATTGATAACGCACAGTATCGCTATCACGCTATCACGATGACCGTGAACTATACTTGGTCAAGCGTGAAGCGATGACTCTGAATAAATTCGATTGAATGAATCTATTTAACCGGCGGCGCGGCGTGCCAGTATGACCGGATGTATGAACGTAGACGAGGCAGAAGTAGTATCGGGATCGCAGAAGGTGGCGTTCTGTGGTTTCTGCCCACAGTGCCTACCCCATGGGAAAAAATATAAGTCGTGTTTTATTTCCGCTAAAATTAATAAAATATTTTCAAAATTTTATTTTATCACTTTCACTGGGGCTGCGGGACTATTCGAAAGAGATACCGTGGCCCCGGAACACAAAGGGCGATGAAGGAACATGGATGGGTTTTAGTCAGTAAAAGTCTGACACTCCCTCCTGCTCCGCCCAGAGCGGGAGGAGACATTTGATGATTTCCCATCCGAAAAAAAAAAAACGGTCTGGCTGTGTTATTGGGTTTTTCCACCGGCAAATTTCTCAGTAACAGCCACGGAGTCTGGATTTGTGCCCAATTGATGGTAATAGGCTCGCCTCCTACTACATGGAACTTAAAACAAAACTGGCGAAATGTGGGTGTATTTATTTACGTTCCCCCTTTACTTAATAGAAGCATTATGTGTTTTTGCATGTATATTTTATAACACGGCATGGCAATATATCGAGCCATACATAGTAGGTGCAGGTGGTTTATTACCTAATATGAAATTTAATTTGGCATCATAAAGTTTATACAGCACTGTTTTGATAACCTTCACAAAACATTGCAGGGAGATAGTGAAATTAAATAAATTTATAGAATAAATAAAACCGTCTATGAACAGTCAGCTGGGGACTTTAATGCAGTCTCCAGAACTGTTCATAGACCATCTGCACTGTTCATGTCACCAGGGCCTACACCAGGTTGGTATTTTCAATAACATAACCATCCAATAGATCATAGGACACAGTAATTCACAAGGCAATGATGCAGCCGACTAACTCACTAAAAGGGGATTGAGTATGGTACGTGAGATCCGTTCCCATCCTAGAGAGTTGGGGTGGATCGAATGATACTCTCACCCGTTGACCTGTACACAAAATACGAGCCGATGTTGGACTTGGAGTTGCAGACACCAGCCCGTTAAACAATACAAATGGCAGACTTATTGTACTCACATTTTCCGTGCTAAGCGAATTTAATAAGTACGTAAGTACCTATTTTACTACTGTTTCTATGTTCTGTAGATAGAAATAAGTTCCAGATGGCCATGACAATGACATAACAAAAACTCGTATCTATTTTAAACTTATATCTAAAAATAAATTATCAAATTATGTGCATAAACACAGCACATAAGATTTTATAATCATCAAAGCTAAGTATTCAATTGTCTGTCAAATTACCAACATCGCGAAATTACGTCTTATGATCAAGTTTTTAATGTTTACAAACTTGAATTGAAATGAGGCAAAGGCAACTGATACGATCGGACTTTACAAAAATGTTTTGAATAACATATCACTCTCGATAGTTCAAAGTCTACACTGTAACCTTGAAATGAATATTTTAGGGGCTAACGAGCGATAAACGACGTCCATCATCTAAAAATAGATTCATATGAAATGTTTCTAGTAGCGACACACTTAAAACTTACCCGAAGAAAATATTTGAGCACACCATCGAGATTTTCGAAAATATTTTAACTTTTTTTTAAACTATCACGTAAAAGTACACTGATATGAGAAGTTTATGAAGTAAAGAAATAGATTTGAAAAGTACTGTCACTAGGTAAGGTAGTTGTTTAGTCAATAATTTTCTTAAACAAAGAAAAATGTGAAAAACACTGTACGTAATACTCGGTACTGTACAACTTATTCAATCAGCTGTCAAAAGTGTAATGACAGCAAAATGACAGCCAGCTGTATATGTATTGGTTGATGACAGCAGCGCCTGGGGTGCCCTTGAAAGGACTAAAATTCTACTATTTTGTATTCCTACCAATGTTTGTTTTTTTTTAATTCAACGCAGAGTTTCTGAGAGATTACATTTACGCTAAGAAAGCAACTTCTCCCGCCAAGACAACTAACATTGTTTTATCAAAACTAAACTAGATTAAGTCATTAGGCATTGTTTTGCCTAATAAATTAAATCTAAGTTATCAACAAACATACGTGAATTCACTTTTCCCCATAGGGGTAAACAGAAACAACAGAACGCCACCTGCTACGATCCTTTCTTATAGGGTACTCGATAATTATCTAATGAGTCCATCCACAGACCAACCTCGCGTTGGCCTTGAAGATCGGACCGCACGTCCATAGTCATTGGGCCACGAGCACATCAAGCAGTTAGGCAATCCCAAATAATGTTTGCATGGTTGAACTTAAGCATAGCTATAGGCAGATTCCTCAGGGTTGAAGAAGACAATAGCATTGAGGTGGAAGCGCCAGGGTAGCTCGCAAAATTTAAAAATTTCTTTTGTTTCTTGTAATTTGCAGGTCAGTGTGTGTTGTTATATGATTCGCGACTGTAACAAATATGGCTTTACTGTATTATTATCATTAAAATCATCAATACAACCCTCTAATTGATTGATTATCATGAAACAAGTCATGTAATGGGGTTAAATGAAATTATAGGGTTGTATTGAAAATTTTAATTGTTATTTTTCTATAAATACATGCGTATTACGGCGGCGAATCATATTTTGTTCAAGCCCAACACTGACTGGCAAATTGCAAAACACTTAAGAAAGATAATATGAATGTCGCGCTTACCCCTTAACGCATAACCTTTAAAAAGAAAAGCAAACAACGACGTTGTTAGAAAAGGTGTTTATTCAAAATATCATAATAATATGCGTACACACACGGACAAAACATTATAACCCAAACACAACTAGCGGAAACTACCAAATTACCAAATCGGTAACTGGCAACACAACACGAATGCACAAACAATAACGAACGCATTAGATACAAGTAGGTATAAAGTTTTTATTCATTTAGCACCATTCACTCATCAAATAGCTTTTGATTTATTTATATTATTTTAATAGGCGTGTAGTTACAAAATAAATTTCAAGTCACAGTTCTTTTACAGGTTAGAGCAGCGACCCAATAGCAACCTTATAGTTACTGAAACAGAGGTCACATTCCTGGTCATTCCCCTAAATATCAACATACCATCACGCCTGTAATCACCGAAAGGTTAGTTAGAGGTATAAGGTACACCTCTGCCTTACCCTTACATCCACGTTGACCCAGTTATGTTTAAAGTCCCATGTAATCTAATAGGGGGCGAGCCTATTGCCATCAACCGGGCACAAATCCCGACTCAATGGCTGCTACTGAGAAATTCCTGATTAAAAAACCCAATAACACTGCCCAACCTGGGAATCAAACCTCGCTCAGCAGTTACTAGAACAAGGCAGCGAAAACTCCTAAATGACTGTACTTATAATATTGCTATGGCTTCTGAAGGCATAATTTTGAGTCACGAGAACTACGCACTATGCGTATGTATACCAGCGCGACCAGAATTTAAACGTCAGTAAACGTGAAAGTAAGAAATATATGTTGCGTTAGTGAATAAATATCAGCTTGTGACTATCATGACGGCTTCAAAAGGTATTCAATTAATTTAACCTGGCAACACAGACCGTAACATCTTATTGCTATACACAAGTATTTAGTACTAACTCCCGTACTCAGAAGAATGATTTCCACCAAACGGCTCGCATCGCATCGAATCGGAAAGGATACGAACAGATACGGCGACAGCCGATTGCGTCCGGCAGGATGTCGCAGCATACTTTCGGCTACGATCGCGTGTCGCGAAAGACGCCCGCGGTCAAGCTGCCGTGCGCGACTTGGTAATATAGACTTTAAATACTGTGTCCACGATTTAATATCGTTTAAGGATTGTAAAATCCAATCCGATCCGATGCGATGCGAGTCGTTTGGTGGAAATCATCTTAGAGGCTTAAAATAATTTAGTGCATATGAAACAGTTTTATGTTATTTAATCACTGAAATCCAGATCGGAGTCGGAGTCCGCACGTCCGCGTATGGTCTTGTGCTGCGCGTCCGGCTGGCGCGGCTTGCGCGCGGCCGACGGCGGCGTCAGTAGGTCGCCGTGGTACTCTATCACGTCGGCTCTGCAACACACAACTACATTAACACTACACCCAGGCCACCAGTTATGTTTAAGTCGCATGTTTAACGACCCGAATGGCGCAGCGGTAGTGAGGCTGCCCTATGTTCTTAGGGTCCCGGGTTCGAATCCCGGTTGGAGCAAATGTTCGTGTAATGAGCATGGACATTTGTTTCCGAGTCATGGATGTTTATATGTATAATAAGTATGTATTTACAAACAAAAAGTATCTATGTAGTATATCAAGTAACTGGTGTCCACGACACAAGCCTCGTTGCTTAGTGTGGCACTAGATGGCGCTGTGTGTCTGTCCAGCGATATTTATATTTATTTATTTATGTAAATACCGAGCCTATTGCAATCAACTGACCAAAAATGCACCCCTGATAAGGATCAACGAGGGATTCTAATTAATTTACGTTTTAGCAATGTCAATGTCAAATGCAGGTCCTGGGCAGGTTGTATGTTGAACAAAATACAGAATACACAGAATTATAATCATTAATAAAATCATTGATACAACCCACAAGTTCATTTAATCCCATTGAATGACTTTTTCATGAAATATTTCATGATTTCAATGATTATAACTCTGTAAAACCATTCGTTTACCCTGGCGCTTCTCCAGGAGAATTACAATCATGGATTATTATATAGGGTGTAAACAACCTCATCACGAAGCCGCAAACCAAGCATTCTGTACATCAAACTAAGTAACTTTATACAAAAAATATTGCTGGGAAACTTTTTTTGGGGTGAAAAATCACGTTTAACGGTAAAACTCAATGTAACGCACTCAAAACATTGTGCTAGTGAATGGATTGAATAGTACGGGGGTCGTGGAGGTGTTAATACATTAGAAACATGTATTTAAAAAAAAAAACTTGTCAAAAAGTTGTAACTTTGACCCCCAATATCTCCGTAACTAGAAGGTTCCCAGGTATGGTGTAGAACAAAAAAATGATCGCAATGACGAGGAGAACAAGTGCCTTTCGGCTTCGTGAAGAGTCTTTTTGTATTAGTACAGGGTCGCGGCCGAGCTGCTGGCCCTGGGCTGCTGACGTACCTAGCTATCCTCCACTCGAGCACCTCCGTGGTGAAGTCGTCCCGGTTGCCGACGTCGGTGAAGCCCACCATGAAGTCGGTGGTCTTGTTGCCCTTCACCATGCCTATGGTGGGGATCACGTGGATCCTCAGCCGGCCTGCGGGCCGAACAGTACACGGTGGGTAACACAACGTTATCAACAAACTAGTCAAATGTGGCTGTCCTACAAGGGCTAACAAGCAAGACGCGCCCCAAATGGAGGGGTCGCCATGTTTGCTATTGAAACAACTCAAGCCGACCGATTACCATTTATTACTGTTGTTGTTAGATTTATCCGTACACGCACACGGGGTAAGTCTTGCAAGACTGGCAGTCAGATATTCAGCGTTCTTTATGTTACCCTTAAACACCTGCCAACGATCTACAAAAGACAAGCTTAACCATGTAGGGGTCTCAGTATGTAATGGATGATCACCTCTTCACGAATAGACCAACGCTTTTTTTTTAGGGGCATACCCCTAAAAAAAAAGTGTAGCCCTCGAAATTCTAATTGTCTTATGTTTTTTGCAATTTGCAGGCTAGTGTCAGGTTGTATGTTGATTAAAATATTGCTCGCGACTGTAAGACGTATGTAGTTATAGAATTATAATCATCAAAATCATCAATACAACCCTCCAAGCGCATAAAGATGCAGGAATGATTTAAAAAGTAATTTTCAAATTGCAAAAAACGTATGAAAATTTTAATTTCGCGAGCTACCCTGGAGCATCCACCTTAAATGGCATCTCGCAATTAAACCTATGAGGCGGGCTTCTACTTAACCGGAGTATCCTGTGCGCCTGAGTGTAAGGCCTCCAGTCCGGGGCCAATAACTTTTAAACTAAGCGACAGCACGCTATGGGCACTCCCTGTGGGGTACGGCAGAACACATGCTACATGGCTACATGTAACTCTCCAGACAGACATATGACAATCACCGACGGCACGAGCCTACGTCTCTCTAAGTACTCACTCGTGAGGAAGGGCGCGCGCTCCACATCCAGCTTCACGAAGCGGGTCTCGACGTGCTTCTTCGCCAGCAGCTTGAGATGCATGTCCACGATCTTGCAGCGAGGGGTGTCGCTCTTGTAGAAGTGGCAGACGACGTTGACGCTCTTGTTGCAGATGGTGAAGAACTCCTTCTCGCCGTCTATCTCTGTGTAGTCGCCGTGGCCCTGGAAGTAACATACAACACACTTCATAATGTTACGTTATAAAATCCCTGAAACAACAGAAGTGTAATAGTACCATCACATTTCGACAAGTCCCATGTCATAGAACATGCTATGCAGCAGCGGTCGCGTCTGTAATGAAGAACGGACCGAGCAGACGGGTGTTGTGTTTGGTGCGCTACTGCCCGGCAGTTCAGCCATCACGCCACCACACAAACAAGAAATAGCTACTTACATTAGCCAGCCACTCCTGCTTATCCTTGGCTCTCTTCTTCATCTCAGCGATGCGCTGCTGTCTGATCGTCTCTAGGTCACTCGTGTCCATGGTCTCCAACCTGTTTCAAATGAGATGCTTAAAATTCATATTCTGATGGTGCTGGCAGGTTTTATCTAAAGATGTCGTAAAGGTGTAGGTGGTCGACTGTAGATCTAATACAACGTGGACGAGAAGACAGCGGAGGCTATTGACACGAACAATTTTGCTGCGGCGATGTTGTTAGTATTGCAGCAGCTTGGTTAGGCCTCCCAGAAAGTGGGTAACCTTGTGAGGGTCGCGGCTTTCTATGTCGGGGGGTGCACAATGATGTACGGAATATGTGATAACCGTTTTTGTGTTGGTGACCCTTCCACTGTTCCACTCTGTATATCTATAGGTCAGAGTTGCCTGAAAATAATAAATGTGGGAGACATGCATACATCATCAGCGCGCGTGACCGACCAGCACCGCGCGCGGAACGACACTGAGCGCCCCTAGGCGATGCGGCCGTATTTACAGCAAGAATTGGACGTGCGCACACGCTGAACGTCTTCAGATCACTAAAGCTGCTACCGGACCGCAGTTAGTTTTGTATAAAGCGCGGTCGACGCTGATTGGCTGTTCATAATTTTTGTGTAGCTCGCGCTCGCGCTAGCCAATAGGAGTTAAGTAGATCTTAAGAAATTATGTATAAATAAGGTGGTCAAAATAAATCAAAAGATTCACAAAAGTAGTGTTTTGCTGAGCAGTCCCAATAAGTAATACCTATAGCCCACATTTGGTGACCCCGACGCCGACGTGATTAAAAAAATCATTCATGGAACAATACGACGACGCTGTGGGTAGATCGGAGATGAGCGAAAAGAAAATTTCTGCCATAGCTCTGCAAGCGAAGATTCCACAACTTTGGCGTGAACAATCAAGGCAATGGTTTGCTCAGTTTGAGTCAGTCATATCTCAACACAAAACTAGCGATGAACAAAAATACAATTTGATGATTCCAGTCCTAGAGAGAAAAGATATCCAACAAATTGGCGATATCATCTGTAAACCAGAAACAGGAAAATACGACGCACTGAAGAAACTTTTGCTGTCGGTGTACGAAGAAACCGAGACCCAACAATTTCAAAAGCTTCTGAGAGGATTAGAGCTTGGTGATCAGAAGCCATCTCAACTCCTGAGAGTTATGCAAGAACTGGCTGGAGTAAAGGTTCCCGACGACGCGCTCAAAATACTATGGATGGGCCATCTACCCTCACAAGTCCGAGCAGTACTATCAGTGAACTCAGAATCTACCCTCGATATTCTGGCAATGATGGCTGATAAGATGATGGAGCACACGAGGAAATTTCCGATCAAGATCACGGTCCCGCTCAAGAGCAAGAACTGAGAAGAAGCCAGGAGATCCAGACTGGGAATGTTATTATCATCATCGATTCGGAAACAAGGCTAAAAAGTGCGAACCACCATGTTCAAGGAAACCTTCGGAAAACTGAGCACTACATCGACTGTGGCGGACGTCGATGCAGCGAAAACGAACAACCGCCTATGTATAACAGACAACACACAAGAGAACGATTCCTCGTCGACACGGGTGCAGACTTATCAGTGCTAGCTGTGAAAAATAAGCGAACACCGATAAATACGCCTTTTAAATTATTCGCTGCAAACAATACACCGATCAAGACTTACGGAGAAAAAACTTTACTACTGAACCTTGGAATACGAAATATTTAAAAATGTAAATTATAAGATTTTAAGATGAAAGAAGGAGATAATAATAAATATCGCTGGACATTACACACAGCGCCATCTAGTGCCACACAAAGCAACGAGGCTTGTGTCTTGGACACCTGATAGTTGATATACTACATAGATACTTTTTGTTTGTAAATACATAGTTTAATATACATATAAACTGATGCAGCTGAAGTTCTTCAAAGAATTTAAAATGCAATAGCTAGGTACTTCAAAAGTGTTAGTCACCTGGGATTCCTTAGATTTTCGATACTTGTTTATATAGAAGCAGAAGTTACTAATTTTGAAGAGTTATTTCGAAAATTTTATGACACCTTGCCTTGGACAGGTTAGAATGGTATTGATCCTTCATATAGGAGTTACTTAGTCGGCTTTTAGATAAATTCAAGAAGAAAGTAGTCTGTAGATAGAAAATTTTAACACTTTACCTACCTTGAACAGGTTAGAATTGTTGTGACCAACTGGAGTTACCTAGGCCTCATGTAGACGTTAAGACTTGAGAAAAACGAGACTGCAAGAGCGAGCGAAGCAAGCTCGAATTTCGAGTTCGAATTTTTTTACATGATTGTCTCAGATAATTATGCTATAATTGCATTTATGGCCACGGCTCCTAATTTATTTCACTCTCTATCTATACTGGTTGATTATGCAAAAATCCAATAGGAGTGCCAATCTAGAGGAATGCAAAAATCCAATAGGAGTGCCAATCCAGAGGAAAAAAAAGGAGCCTTTTTGATGTTTTTCCGCAGGGTTAGACAATATATTTTCATTTGAGTGATTCCATTTTATGCTACAGTTTATTACGTACAATACCATTTTATGGCATCAGACAGGAAAAGCTATAACTCCTGGTGACGCCCATGACAAGATATACAACTAGAATATTTCGTTTCATTTCCGTCAAACATGTTCAAGCTTGGCTAATGACGTATTTGGTCCGGTTCAGGGGGGGGGGCAATTGCACCCACTGCACCCCCTGTATCCGCGCCTGGGAAAGTGTTAACAACGAAACTTCTACCTGCGCCCGTTGAAGCG
The DNA here is from genome assembly GCA_963853795.1 of Xestia rhomboidea. Taxonomy (NCBI): domain Eukaryota; kingdom Metazoa; phylum Arthropoda; class Insecta; order Lepidoptera; family Noctuidae; genus Xestia; species Xestia rhomboidea. The sequence goes on along the minus strand of OY970784.1, from coordinate 11,054,496 downwards.
CCTCCACTCTCCATGCTCGATGTCTTTTCATTGGGATGATAATGATGACGTTGGTATTACCTTTCAATCTCACTGTCCAGCTGCTTCTCCATATTGGAGGCCACTTGATGCAGTAGTTGATCCATAATGGAAGGTTTTGTATCTGAAAATATCAGGTAAAAGTTGTGACATATTGTTTACATAATTATTTTTTCTGTTACCTAACTAATTAATTACAAAACATAATTTTGCAAATATGTGTTGAACTACTTGATTTTAAATAGGTAAATATTTTTTTATAAAAACAAAATAAACCTATATTTATTTTCTCTAAATATTATATAAACTACATAAATACATAAAGTGTTTGCAAATATAAAATTCCGTGAAACTTATATGAATCACTTACATTAAATGGAAAAGTAGTACTTCTTCGAATTGGGACTAAAGCGGAGGCGCAATAAATCTATATTTGGTGAAAAACCTAAAAAACTTGTTTTTCTAATGGATTTAATTAAACCTCTCCCACCAAAACTATTACCAAGGAAGCACATACAATTCGCATGCTAGATTATTTACAAACAGCCAGTCTCAGAAAATACGTATGCTATAGATATAATCAACAATTTTGTGTGCGATGACCTCATAGCAACCAGTACACATGTAGTTTGATCAAACTATATCTCAAAAACTTACCGTTTTCCGCCTTGAAAGAAACTTGAACTATTTATAAACAAAGTTAAATCTTGTATTAAATCAGTTTCCAACGGTTTTTTTCGTCAATTTATCAAAATAATGCGATTTTTTGTAAACTAAGCACAGGGACCGCTATTTTGTTCACAAAAAATTGACATTGACAATTAACATTGTCAATTTTTTTGACATCTAAGCAGTGTTGCCTTACTTAGTTTTGTTGTCATGAAACTGGCTTGTAACAAAAATAAAGGGAAACTGGGATTTTAGCACAACAAACATCGTAAACAGGAACTGTTACTCTGATTGTATGTACAGTCGTGGTCTTTTCCGCCTGATCAGTTAATTTTTTTTTCGCTTAAATCATGCGGAGGCGCCGAGCCACTCCACCTTGAACTTTAGGCCTATTAGGAAAGCGTCAACTTTGGCGCTCAAAATAACAATAACTCTCGTTTGGCATGTGTCGCCGATCGGTATTTTTTTCACAAATTATTTATTATAAAGTCAACGGGGCGGGGATAGAGAGCGTTTCTATGTTTTAAGTGTAAGCAAAAATCAGCTTAGTGGTGATCAGGCGGGAGTGTCCTCGATAGTACATACATACTCTAGTACATATAAATAAAAGAAGTTAATATTTTTCATCTTTCCATAAGTCGACTTACTGTTTTTTTCTACTTTTCATCACGCCGGTACGCGTGATGTTATGTTATGAACTGGTGTAAACAATAGACAGACATGAGATTTCAGAAAACCCAGTCTATTTGCTATCATTTATTGAGGAGTTCTGTTGCCTATCTCCGAAGTTCTTCATCAGATCTCCACCTAATTGAAATGGGACCACTCCGAAACGGTACTCTTCCAAAAACTACCCAAATCGCTTCAAGAGTACCTATAAAATTTGAAGAGTTCTCTCTATTTCTCCAGGATCCCATCATCAGATCCTGACTTGATGATCATGGGACCACCTGGGAAGTATACCCTTTCAAACAAAACAAAAAAACATCCAAATCAGTCCAGCTATCTTCGAGTAATCGGGGAACATACATAAAAAAATAAAATTAAAAGGTTCCGACGAATTGAGAACCTCCTCCTTTTTGAAGACGGTTAAAAACACGAATGTTTCAAAAACAAAATCACTGAAATGGATATGGACAGGATAAGAGAGAGAGAGAGATGGTAAAAGGTAAAGGGGCAGCTAATCTATGAGATATGAGAATACGAGCGGACACTTACGGCGCGGCGGGCCCTTAGGTCCTTAGGTAGGAATGGTGCATTATATTTTCATGAGAGTGGTACCAGGGGGCAACGGGGGAGATTATAATCTGCCGAAAAATAATGCATCTTATTGTAAACAGTATGTTCAGTTGACAATATTTCCAATTTACAATCTCGCTATTTTTGCAATGTGACGCCAGGCGCGGATACAGGGGGGAGGGGGCAATGGGTGCAATTGCCCCCCCCCCCCTGAACCGGACCAAATTTGTCATTAGCCAAGCTTGAACTAGTTTGACGGAATTGTAACTAAATATTCTAGTTGTATATCTTCTCATGGGCGTCGCCAGGAGGAGACAGCTGCCCCTAGCTAGAAGCTCAGGATTTTTAAAAGTTATAGCGTTTCCTGGCTGATGCCATAAAATGGTATTGTACGTATTATATTGTAGCGTAAAATGGAATCACTCAAATTAAGATATTGTTTAAACATTTATCAAAAGGCTCCTTTTTCTACCTCTGGATTGGCACTCCTATTGGATTTTTGCATGATCGACCTTTATAGCTAGAAGAGCCTGAAATAAGTAAATTAGGAGCCCCTTGCCCCAAGGCCTTACCTATATGCAATTATAGCATAATTACCTGAGGCAATGATGTAAGAATTTTCGAGTTCGCTTCGCTCGCTCTTCACTCTTGCAGCCTAGTTTTTCTTAAATCTTAACTTCATCTTTAAGAAGCCCAAGTAACTCCAGTAGGTCGGTAGGAAAGGTGTTAAAAATTTCGAGTTCGCTTCGCTCGCAAAAATTTTCGAGCGAGCGAAACTTTCTCTTGAATTTATCTAAAAGCTATCCTTTACATTTTTGCATATTTGACAACGATATGATATTAGCTGGCGACCCTTTTGTATCTCGCATATCATGGATTTCTGCCTGATTCCATTTATTATCACAAGTTCATCAATATTTTTTTAATGAAAAATCCTGTATCCGCGCCTGGCCGACTTAGACACATAATTAATGATGCTCTCAGTGCTTAGGCCCTTACTGGAGAATGGTTGTCAGGTCTTGGGCTAGAAACAGCCAAATTATATGGAAATATATAAACTAGCTTTGTTGGGCTTCTCTTGCGTTATGGTCGGAAATTACCCCACAGGAACGTCCTAAATATTGAAAAGATTTTTAGAATCGGAGATCAGTAGTTCTGAAGATTGCCCTCTAGGGCGGGTCACACCGGATGCGTAGCGTGACGTGACGTGCGCACGCGCGTGCGAGCCCTGTCACACCAGCCAAGTCCGGTGCAGCACTGGTCGTGCGCGCACGCATCTCGTCACGCAGGTAAATGTTGCACGCGCGTGCGAGCCACCTTGTCAGCAGCCATATTGAGTTTAGAGCATTTGGCGAAAAGATGCAGATAGACAACCGCAGTTCTTCTGATGAAGAAGCGTTATTGTTGCTACTATGCCAAGAATTTTCTGTTGCTACAAATATTGATGCTGGTCCCGATTCTCTCCCATAACAATAGTTTATAAGTAACTTTTATTTTTGTACTCTTTATGTTTGGTGTTGTAGAGACACTCTTATTTGCGAACTATTTCTATGAGTCTCCATTGCGAAAAAAAAGCACTCGTAAACTGGATTCTGTTTGTAAATAGATAGAATCAGTCTCAGTGAAAGACTTTATATGATATGAATTTAACCAGAATAAGATTGTTTTTAATTGCAAATTTGACCATGTAAGACTTATTTACCTGACTATAATATTATTAATTGACTTCACTTAAATTTCTGTTTTTTTTGTTGACATTGTTTTGATTTTATTAATATTTTCATTTACATAATAATTTGCATGCCGTAAGGTAGACTGAAGTCGATCTCATTATTCATGTACCTACAACATCTTATACCTGTACCTACATTCAAAGGAAATAAATATCTGATTCTGATTCTAAATAAATAACGATCACTGCAGGCGCGTGTGCGAAATTGCCGTTCCGCTACACACGCGCGCGGACTCGGTTTGTGAGTAGATGCGGCACTGCGCGCGTGGGTCACGCATCTGGTCTGGCATCTTTCTTACAGTTTCATACATTACAACTGATGCGTGACGTGACGTGCGACGTGACTTTCGCACGCGCGTACGAGTCCAGTCACACCGGCCAAGACCGGTGCAGCACACGTCGCGCGCGCACGCAACACGTCACGCAGGTAAATGTTGCACGCGCGTACGAGCCACATATATTGTCAGCAGCCCTATTGAGTTGAGAGCATTTGGCGAAAACATGTTAGACAACCGCAGTTCTTCTGATGAAGAAACGTTATTGTTGCTACTACCAAGAATCTTCTGCTGCTACAAAGAGACTTTAGTCCCGATTCTCTCCCATAACAATAGTTTATAACTTTTATTTTTGTACTCTTTAAGTAGTTTGGTGTTGTAGAGACACGCATATTTGCGAACTATTTCAATGAGTTTTTCCTTTAAAATCGTCTCAATTGCGAAAAAAAACACTTGTAAACTGGATTCTGTTTGTAAATAATTACAACCTGCCTTGCGAGCGTACGTGCAGCAATGACCGATGCGTGTGCGTGCGTGCCCGGTCTGGCATCTAACAGGGAGCGCCATATAATACAACGTCATCACTGCAGGCGTGTGTGCGACGTTACCGTTCCTCTACACATGCGCGCGGACTCGGTTTGTCAGTAGATGCGGCTCCTCCTGTATTATTATTAGACTCTTTGTGTGGCTCTGCGTGCGTGAGTGACGCACGTGCACACGTCATGCATCTGGTCTGGCATATTTTTTAGTTTCATACATTACAACTGATGCGTGCACGCGTCACGTCACGCTACGCATCCGGTGTGACCGGGCCTTTAATCTTGCAAACATAGAAATGTAAAGAAAACTACTACCTACACCAACAGGCTACTCAGTTCGGTAACAAATGGTCTAAAACAGTTGTCAGCTGTCAAACAGTTGAAACTCTGTTATGAAGTATTTTCTTCCGCCTGGCTCGACAAAAATTGTGATAGCTCGGCTAATATGCATGATATCAATATAATTTGTAGCCTATGTTACTCATTACACGCTTCGAGAAAGGGTAGGTAGGGGGCACTACCGTTATTTTTTTGGAGACTATAAATAACTCTTCTGCTAACGTTATTAAACTTGCTGGTCACTAGTGCCCATTTACATACAGAATTATACATTCCATATATACTAACACCTTTTTCCATGGGGGTAAGCAGAACCTACAGAACCTCTGCTACGATTCTTAGTTCTTAGGTTTTGTTGTGGTTCTGTTTGGGTTTGCTTCATTCACGTTAAAAACACGAATATTTCAAAAATAAAATCACTAAAATGGAGATGCACAGGCCATATAGGAGTGCTTAGGAAGAGTGGAGTAATATTGTGACGGACTGGTTTTCCCAGAGAAGGTTCCGGAAAAGGGGAAACCAACTTAAGAGATATATATCTGGGAAGACGTGCTGACACTCGCGGCGGTTAGGTACCTGGACACTGGTTGTCAGGTCTTGGACTGGATATCTTAGAGCCAAAAAATGTGGAAATATGTTTGAACAGGCTTTGCCGCGCTTCTCTTAAATTGGGACATAGCCGGAATTTACCTCCCGGGATTGTCCTTTTTATTTTCGGATGGGAAAGTAGGAGATGGAGCTATAGCTCCATCTCCTTCGCACAAACGTCTAGCGCCATCCCTTACCTACACATATTTAAATAAACAACTACTTAAAAGTAATATAACAATTATTTTAGTTTTTACGGTGGTTTATTTAAACATGTATAAAAATAAATAAAATTGAAGTGAATGTTTGTAATTACAAAATAACAGCTTTGTAATGAATGCTTCTGAAAGTTTATAGGTACCTACGGTTATTAAAACAAAGTATTTTTTATAATTTTTGTCTGTCTGTCTGTTTGTTCCGGCTTATCTCCAAAACGAATAAAATAAGCTCTTACTTAAAAAAAATATTTATTATACGTATTTGAAGAGGTTAAAATCTAGTATCGCTTGGCTGATCGATTTTATATAAATCAAGATTATAACTATAGCCTATTGTAGCCCTTTTGACAATCAAAAACCCGTAAAACTATGGGTCGGTCATGTCTAAAGGCAATATTACACTTTAAACTTATATTGTCACTTACGGGATTCCGGATGGACTCCGTGATTATTATATAAAGAACACGAAATAATCACGGAAAATATCCCGTAAGTGACAATATAAGTTTAGTTTTAAACCGTGAAAGCTTAAAACATATTACACTTTGCTTAACACCTCATACAAATCTGACCTTTATTGACAATCAGTTAAAGTTCAATTTCGTCAGAACATGCGGTTCTGACGACACTCACAGTTATTTACACAAATATTATGAATTTATAACACATAGAAATAAGGGTCACAATCGAAAAATCACTTTAATTATTTAGTAAAATGAAATTGCGGTTAGTCGAATTTGGTCTTACAGTTGACCGCTTGAAGGTCATATTTTGACCTTGGACTGGCATAGCATAGAATGAAGAGTCAAACTTATATTGGTTGATTGGTAATATTATCACTGAAATGTGGTTCGTTAAAGTATAAAACATTTTAGATTTTTTTTATCACACACAATCTGTCTGCCTTTTTTCAACATGTTGGAGTCGGCTTCCAGAGTAACCGAATGCAGCTAAATACCAGTATGTTACATGGAGCGACTGCCTATCTGACCTCCACAACCCAGTTAGTACTGGGTAATATCATGTCCCTTGGTAGGACTGGTTGTCAGACTTTCGGGCCACTGACTACCTGTAACGACTGTCAAAGATCTACAAATGACAGCCGGGACCAACGGCTTACGGTGGATGCTTCAGGGTAGCCCCCGAAATTCAAATTTTCTTACGTTTTTTGCAATTTGCTAGGTTGTATGTTGATTGAATATTGCTCGCGATTGTAAAACGTATATAGTTATAGAATTATAATCATCAAAATCATCAATACAACCCTCCAAGCGCATAAAAGTGCAGGAATGACTTGACCTTGAAAAAGTAACTTCTGCACCTTTATAAGAAAAATTAGAATTTCGCGGGCTGGTTGGAGCACCCACCTTAACGTGCTTTCCGAGGCACAGAGGAAACTCGGTATGTAATCAAATCCACGGACCAACCGATCGACCCCAGCGGCTGTTATTATTTAGCTACGAGCTCCTCAAAATATGGTAACGAGCTGTTAAAGTATACAACATCTTAGATTCTTAGATTATTTGACGACCCGAATGTCGCAGCGGTAGTGAGGCTGCCTTACATTCTTGGGTTCCCGGGTTCGAATCCCGGTAGGAGCAAATGTTTGTGTGATGAGCATGGACATTTGTTTCCGAGTCATGGAAGTTGATATGTATAATAAGTATGTATTTACAAACAAAAAGTATATATGTAGTATATCAACTATCTGATGTCCACGACACAAACCTCGTTGCTTAGTGTGGCACTAGATGGCGCTGTGTGTAATGTCCAGCGATATTTATTTATTCATTTAGTTCCCTTTGATATGGTAGAGTTGAATGGCGCCGATACATGCGTCATGTTCGTGAACGGGCGCTGTCAGTTGGGACTGGTCATCTCTTAGCTGCCACGGTTCATTTTAATTACTTTATTTTTAAATTCTTGATCTAATCTTTTACTCTGGACGCTCTTAATGTGCACGTCTTTCTACATTGTTCTCACATATAATTATGTTTAATCACAAAATTAATGATGTAACCAAGATTTTGTATCAACATTTTTATTTAAAAGAGTGTCCATGGAGTTTCTTGCCCGTTCTTCTCCATAGAGATCTACGTTAGGGAATGGGCAACTACAGTACTTTCTCAAGTTATTATGCCTTGTGACTGTGACTGTAGCTTTGCTTTTTTTTGTATTTTTGACATTCAAAAGTGCCGTAATGGTCTAATTGAAATAAATGCTTTGAGTTTGAGTTTGTTTTTTTTTTTTGTTTTTCTTGTTTTTTTTTTTTTTTTATCATGCACAATACATAAAATCACGCCTTTTACCCATTGAGGGTGGGCAGAAACTACAAAACCATTCACACGAAAAAAATATCAATTACTTTTTCAATGGCGGGACGATCTGAACCAAAGTAACCCACAGTAGCCTTGGATCGAATCAACTCGAAGTCATGGGGAGAGGCCTTACCTTTGCCCAGATGTGGGATGACGCAGTCTAACGGTAACGTTTTCTAATACAAGCTTCAGAAGTTAAAACTATTCACAAAACAATCAACTACGTTTCAACTAAGAATAGGATTGACCTTGCGCCATTTTGTGACCTCATAGTCTGTGTTATAAATGTGCAAATTGATTTTGATACCAATACTAACACAGTTTTGATGTAATTTTGATTTAATTGTAAATTATTTAATTTTATGTAATGTGTTTGTGTTTTATACGTGCAAATTGATTTTAATTTAATGTATTTTATGGATTCTAATGATCTGAAATAAATGAACTAATAATAATACTAGCTATCAAATCGAACCAGTCAGGTGGTCTCGGGGACGGTTTTAATGATGTGAGGTGTCACAATAAAATCTGTCCGAATTGGTTTGCACGGCTTTATAAATCCGAAGTCTTGACTCCGATAGGGCTGCTAAGAGACTGGTCCCATTTATTTGTACGGAACACACATCTAACGCGGGCTCAGCAGCCGGTAGGGACATGCTCTTGGAGCCATCCAAGCCATGCAGGTATAGGGCAGCATCACTTTCAGAATGAGCTGCCACCCAAGCGGAACCCGGAGCCCTACAGAACGTCGCCCTGGACATAACAGAGTTCACAGACGACCCATTGTAAATATTATCCAAATTTATATTAGCCCCGTCAGTCTCACTCAATGTTGGCGTCAAAGAACACAAAGCCAACTTCGATCGCTCGGTGCCTTTCGGACGCATAGAAATCAAAGCTCTCCGAGATTCAAAGTCGTAACACATTGACATGAACGCGCCAGAGACAGGGAACGCCTTAGGGCTCCATTCGCCGGATTTTGGCTCCCAAAGCCAGCAGGAATTCAACTGGCACGATATGAGACCGTACTCTGTTGAGCAGATGGAGACAACTGGAGACATGTCCCCTGTACCTGTGAGGCTGCCCAGACATGTCGAGGGGTTCCTGAAGTCGTATTGATAGACCATGCCACCTACTCCGCCCACGTAGAACTCGTTGGTTCTTTGACAATCCCAAGCGCAGGACCAGAGGGGGATTCCTGCGTTTATCGACACATTTGGAATGCCTCTTTCGACTATTCTAGCATTTTTATCTAAACCTACACTGAGAAGTAAATCACAAGGCTGCGAGTACACAATGTCCCTGATCGGTTTAGGATGGAGATGAACGAACTGCCCTACGGTATTGTCTATGCAACTGACCTTCCTGATACCGTAACCAGGGAACAGGGTGCTGGTACTTTTCTGCGACACGTATAACTCGTAAGTCCTGCAATTGTAAGTTAAGACTCTGCATCCGCCATCTTTGCACATCTCCAAGTTCTTCTCAAGAGCGAACCTCCAGGGTTTTCTGTCAGTCTCTTGCTTGGTAGCTATCCTTGAAATTGTTTTTTTCAATTCTACCAATTGATCAGCCAGCGCCATGTGAGTAATTTTCGCTGCACGTAACTTTATTTCTGCCCTCTCTTTTTCTCTCTCTAGAGTTTCAACTTGTTGGTGTAGCCTAGTTATTTCTGAGGTATCTGCTGCCATTAGCCTCCTTGCGTAAATGAACCTAAGGTCTTTGAGTGAAGCTTTACTTTTGCAAGTAGGACATGATCTGTCTTTAGTAGCTTGGGCCTTCAACCAGCGTTCTACACATTCGGAGCCGAAGAGATGGCCACATTTTAGAGCTACTAATCTATGCTTACCGGAGTTACCCCAGATATCGAGACAGATGGGGCAAGTCTCTCCATCTACATCGTCGTTTTTGACCGGAGAGTTGATTTTTCTTAGTTTAGCGGGAGGTTCTCCAACGTCAATTGCTGTATTGCTGTTGGAGTCGGTCTCTGGTAAGGAGTGGTTGGACTCTTCACTCGTTATAGAAATGACAGTGCTGCTGCTGCTGCTGTCCTCATCTTCTACCACATGCATACCGAGTGATTGCCACACATGCCTGGGAATATAGTCGTATATACTACGGTGATCATTAGCTCCACTCCACCCATTAAGTACCCTGAGCTCTATCGGTAATGCGCGGTTCGCAGGCACTAAAATGCTGGGGCTACCTGTGTTGACGGAACTGCCCCCTTCAGGGGAGCTACCCCCTCCAGAGGCGCTACCCTCATCAGGTGATGCCTCACTCATCACGTCATTTGGAATCTGCAAAGAGAAGATCAAACTGAATAACTTACATTATAACATGAGCGTATTTCGTAATGTGTAAAGGGGAGCCCTGTACCCAGTAGTGGGTGATTACGAGCTAATTATGATGATGAAATGTAATTCTGAACAATTGTGACACGCTGACCGCCGACCGGCTGCGTTTTGCGCTGTCACAATACGTGCTGTCCGACTGTCCGTATATAATGCTGTACTGTATTGTTGTTCTTCTTTTTTTTTTGACATCTTTTTTGGTCGAGACTAATAATTGTTTTATTTTTATTGCCCAATCGCAACCGAGATGCGTGTACGACCAAGTGTATGAACGCGCGGCGGAACGTGAGAGGGAGAGAACCTCACGTCCCAACCGCCGCGGGAGACGGACCGGGCGTCGGGGGCCACGTGGTGGCCGGTGCGTTATGCGTATGGACGGTGAGTTACGGGCTAGCTCGCCATCCGTCCGTCTTATGACGACAGGCGGTGTCGACGTGTCCGTGTCTAATAACACTTTGGTGGAAATCAAAACCCCTACAATAAAAATAAAAACTTTGAACATATAAAAATGTAAATTTTTGTTAAACATGAAAGTTTACTGGTCTTCTTTGAGTTTTCAGGAGTCACGGAGAACTACGTATTATGCTTTCTATAAAGGGCTACCCTGGCGCTTCCACCTTCAGGATGAACTTAACATAATCACAGGTGTGAATTACAAATATTTGTTATCTATGCCCAGAGAACAATCCTATACATGTTGGCTTTAACTGAAAAAACATTTATTTTCAGCAAATGTTTAATTAAGTACTAGCGTCCCACCCCTGCTTCGCATGGGTGCAATGTACCTTAAATACATGTAAACCTTCCTCTTAAATCACTATGTATTGCTGAAAACTGCATTAAAATCCGTTGCGTAGTTTAAAAGATCTAAGTCTACAGAGGGCGGGAGCGACTTTTTAAATATTTAAAGTGTGTAAAAATCCAGCATAGTAAAGTCATAGTAAGTCAGTAGTTAGTATATTGACTAGACTTTAGTACTGTCACCATCTGAACCAAGCCTTAAACATTTTTCTATGCACTTTTTCAGCAAAAATTTGCGTCATTCCTGTTAAATTTAGATGAAAATCTTTTGTTCTATGTTTAGAACAAAAGATTTTCATCTAAATTTAGTCCCCAATGGGTTTTAATGAGGTTTCCGACCATCTATTGAAAGAAATGAGCTCGAAAACAATAGATGTGATTCAAAAAAGGAAAGAACTGCTTAAAAATAGAAGAAATAAAACAACATTCCATGAAATCACTGAAGTAAGTAAGGAAATAAGCCGCAACATAAAACAAGACAAGTCAAACGAAAGAATTAAATGTATCCAAAAGCACATTACTAAAACAGGAGGTATTAATAAAGCACTCAAAGAATTAAAAGAATCGACGCTATGGGTCCCGAAAATAAAAAGCAAGAACAACCAAGAAGAAACAAGGAGACAGCCAATTTTAAAAATAGCAACAGACTATTATAGAAAACTGTACTCTACTGGAAACACCTTAAAACACAACATAAACCTTGAAGGCGAGACAGAAGAAATCCCTCAGATTCTTGAAAGGGAGGTCCAGCATGCGATAGAAACACAGAAAAATGACAAAGCTCCTGGACCTGACCATATAACCAACAAGATGATGATGATAGCTACATTGCCAAAAACAACAAAAAAAACTTACTACCTTGTTTAATCTTATCCTAAACACGGAATCCATACCTTCACAGTGGACATACATGTGGTAAAACAGCTCATTGAAAAATGTTAAGAATATCACTACCCACTATACATGGCATTTGTCGACTATAATAAAGCATTTGACTGCCTGGAACATCAGTACATTTGGGAAGCCCTGAAAATTCAAGGAATAGAAAATAAGTATATATTATAAGGTTAATAAAAAATGTATATTCCAACAGCAAGGCACGAATAAAACTAGAAACGGAAGGGGAATTTTTCCCAATACACAGGGGAGTGAGGCAGGGAGACCCACTCTCACCAAAACTTTTTTCATCCGTGCTAGAGGAAGTCATCAGGAAGATGGAGTGGGACAACATGGGGATTAACATAAATGGAACACGTTTAAATCATTTGAGATTCGCAGATGACATAATACTTGTAACAGATAACCCGGAAAGCCTTAAAAACATGCTACAAGATTTGTCATGTAAAAGCAAAAAAGTGGGACTAACTAAACAAAACAAAGACCAAAATATTAACAAACAGATCCCAAATAAGCATCACAGTAGATGAGGAAGAAATAGAATATGTTAATTCCTATATACATATACTTGGGCCAACTGATTGCCTTCAACAACCAAATGGATTCAGAAATAGAAAGACGGGTAACCAATACCTGGAAGAGATTTTGGTCCCTCAAAGAAGTGCTAAAAGGTAATCAATATAATATTGCAATAAAGAGGAAAGTATACAATACATGCAAATTACTAATTATTACCTATGGGTGCCAGACCTGGGCAAACATACAAAAACAAAACCAAAAACTAATAACATGCCAAAGAGCAATGGAGAGGAGTATACTGTGTTACACAAAAAGAGACAGAAAAAGAGCTGTAGATCTAAGGAAAATAACTAAAATGGAAGATGTTGTCAAAACCCAAAAACTCCAATGGAGGTGGGTAGGCCACATGATGAGAGAGGAGAGTAATAAATGGACGAAAACAATAACAGAATGGACCCCTAGATTCCAAACAAAGAGGAAACGAGGAAGGCTAAGAAAACGTTGGTCAGATGACATAAAAAGGCATGCGGGTCCTTTATGGCACAGGTTAACCCAAACAAGAGCAAAATGGAAACAGCAGGCCTTCGTGTCACAAAGACACGCCGACACCCAATCTAATAATAATATAAATTAATGATAGTTAAAACATTTAATGATAATAATAAAATTGCAATTGTAATAAAAATGATTTTACAGCTAATTTTAAAATCAAATGAATAATTGCAATTTAATATATTAATTATAATGAATTCCAATATCTACGGATATAAATCTTACGGAGGGAATATTATCAATGAACGGGAGGATCAAACCAGAGAGCGAGTGAGAGAGATAAAAATTTCCCAACCAATTTCGAGGTAGCGTAGTTGGTCACAGTTCTAACCAAACCTAACCTATGGATCCCTTCGACGTCGTTTTTACGACAAACGGTTAGTCGGAGACAAAAAACACCAAGACACTTTTAGCCATATTTAGGTGTTTTATACGATAGAATTGACAAAATAAACGATTTGCGAAAATAACACTTTTTGCCTAAATTTTTTTACGTCCTCGCGCTGTAGCGCCCTTATGGCTACACTCCAACCGAAATATGCTTTATTTCACAACATTTGCTTAACCGCTGCTCTAAGGGGAGTGAGTACGCGCGCTTTTGAGAAAATACTCGAACAAAGGAGTTTATCCATGTGAAATTGTTTTAAGCCTATTTATATCGCTTCAAAATGGAGAAACTTATTAAACTTACCTAAATATCGGTCTTTTTTTGGGTAGTCGTGCAATTAGTCAGAAAAGTGCAAGTCGAGTTCACCAGTCACCACCACATTATGCGACTCTGTTGTTCATTGTATTTTAACATAACTGTCAAATTAGAACACCTGGTTATATGGTAGATCACAAAACTTCTGAATAAACTCGAATGTGATTTGAAGTAGAACAGCAAAGGTTATTATTATCTCTTTGTACTAGAGAAATGTGAAAACATCGATCGCTCAAGAAATGCACAAGAACAAAACAAGCCATTTTCTGTCAATCTGTCAGATACTGTCACTGTCAGTTGAATTTTAAATGTAATCGGATACATGTCCGAAGAAAAGTGACCAAAAACGTTTGGGGAAAAGAAAGATAAACAGCTGAGAAACTTCAAACAGAACACTTGAAATACCTTGCTGTTGCTGATTATATTTTATTTACGTCAGAATCGCGGGTGTATTTTTCAAATCAGCCTAAATTTATCGCAGTTATTTGGTACCTACCTTCTGTGTATCTTTACGTACCTCTCCTGAAAATCTGTGTACCTACACACGTGCAATGATATTTTGAAAATTAGGTACACACGCCGTCATGATGTCAGAAACGCGGGTGTACTGCTAATCAATATATGTAGTTATGTACACTGTTTAAGTAGATTTGATACCTCTTGTGTACCTGCAGAAACACTTTCTAAATAAACAAAATACTGAAGGTTGCTGCGAAAAGTAAAACAATGATTAAAAGTTTCAGTTTTTCTTCATGGGTGTCATTTTCATGGTTTTTGGGGTCGCTGATAATGAAAATGAGGTCAACATGAACATAGAAAAAACATTTTTTTTTTCTTCGGCTTCCCCTGTTAAAATGTTGACCCTTCGCCGCTGCTGCTCTGTATCTATTTCGGTCCTGGAACTGAAAGGAAATAATTTCGTATTTTATTATTATTGATATCAGATTAATTGTAAAGGAAACAGGCAACAAGGACATATGTAGCGCATAAAGGTGCAGGAATGACTTTTTCAAGTACAAATTCATTCCTGCACCGTTTGGACCCTCCAAGCGCTTATTATTAAATAATAAATACAAATGTTGTTTAATAAATGTATATTTGTGAAGTCCAAAGGAAAGAATAACAAACCATAGCAACGGGATGTGCTCTATGCTAGAAGTGCTTCCTTAACATTCCCTCTTCTTCAAGCCGAACTCTTCACAGAGCCTTATTAGTCTCGGTTTGTAAACAGGCTTCGTAAATATGTCGGCAAGTTGTTCTTCAGTCGGTACTTGCTCTATATATCCTTCTCGGATACACACTGTCGCACATAGAAGTGTTTCAGTTTTATGTGTTTTGTCTTGCGATGCTGCTCGTATGGGGGGTTATATGCGAGCTTAATTGCAGACTCATTATCGATTCGCAAAGTAGGCGTATCTAGGTTAGTTTTTAGATCTTTGAACAATCTTCGCAACCAAACCATTTCACGACTAGCTTCACTGGCTGCAACTATGTCCGCTTCTGTGGATGATAGGGAAACCATGGGATGGGATGGGAAACCATCCCGCTCGTTGAGCGTCCGCTCGCTTCGTCTCCGCCGTGATCTGCATCACTGTAACAGATGAGACGCTTTTCACCTTTCTTGTACTCAAGTCCAGTATCAATAGTCCCTTTCAAATATCTAAATATCCTCTTCACCTGTTGAATATTGCCTTTGGTAGGTTTATCTAGGTTTCGAGATACTACCCTAACCGCATACGCAATGTCAGGTCGAGTTCCAACCATCAGATAGGACAAAGATCCAACAGCTTCCCGATAAGGAAAAACTTGCATGTCTGGATTTTCTTGTTCCTCATCTCCTTTCCCGGATTTTATTATAGGTGTCCCAACCGCCTTGCAATTGCTCATTCCAAACTTTTCTATCAATTTTCTGGCGTAAGCAGTTTGGTGAACTTTTATAGTACAATCTTTGTGTTGTTCTATCTCCAGGCCAAGAAAATAGGACGGTACTTTCGTGGTGATTTTAAATCGCCGTTTTAATTCATTTTCAATGAAATCGTCAGCCTCTTTCTTATCTGACGCGGCCACCAGTCCATCATCTACATAAAGCGCGAGCATTATTTTCTTTTGTCCGCGTTCTCTGATGTAGACACAGGGGTCCGCTTCGCTCCGGATGAAACCTGTCTCCATAAGAAAGTCGTGGATACACTCATTCCAACATTTAGGTGCCTGCTTCAACCCATACAAGCTTCTTTTCAGTTTGCATACGCGACCAGTCCCGTCATCGTATCCTTCCGGTTGTCTCATAAAGATTTCCTCTTTGACCGTGCCATATAAGAAGGCTGTAGAGACGGCAAATTGTCTGAGTGCTCAATTCTCAGTGGCAGCAATACTTAGTAGTATTCGGATTGTGCTCATTTTAGCGACAGGGCTAAATGTCTGGTCATAATCAATTCCCTTCTTCTGAGAATATCCAACAGCAACTAATCGAGCTTTGTACTTATCGACAGTACCGTCAGGGTTCTTTTTGATTTTAAATACCCATTTGCATCTTAGTGCTTTTCTATTCTTAGGTAGGTTCGTCAGTTCCCAGGTCTGATTAACTTGTAAAGATTTGACTTCATTGTTCATCGCTTCGATCCATTTATCTTTTTCAGAGCTTCGCAAGACGTCTTGATATGTAGTCGGTTCAGGAATAGATACAGCTTCGCTAGCAAATTGCTCAAACCGTTGTGGAGGTCTGATCTGGCTTCGATCACGCAGTTGTCGTGTCGTAGGTTCCGTATCTACAGGTTCATCATTTACAGGCTCATCTTCCTCTAAGGACACATAATCTTCTTCGACGCTTTCATTTGATTCTGAAGGTGGACGAGAGTGACTCTCTTCGTAAACAGTTTTAGAATCTGTAAGAGGCATTGGCAGCTCGTAGGTGTTTATTTTAGGTTCAGGTATTGCAGAAGTTGTGTCAATCTTAGTTTTCTCAAGTGAAGGTAACTCATCAAACACAACATCTCGAGATCTGACCAATTTCAATTCCTTTACATTGAAAATTCGATATCCTTCATCACCGTCATACCCAATAAGAATGCCTTTCTCAGCTTTTCTGCCAATCTTACTTTCTCTCTTTTGTTTTGGAACATGCACATAGCAATCGCTACCAATGATTTTCAAATGATTGATCTTGGGCTTCTTGCCGTACCAGAGCTCATGCGGTGACCTTTCTTTTATAGGAGTAGGTCCCGTTCTGTTTAATCTGTAAACAGAGGCTTTGGCTATCTCTGCCCATAAACCCTCTGGTATCTTTTCATGAGCGTGCATCAGTGCACTTGTCATCTCCACGATTGTACGGTTCTCTCTTTCTGAGGATCCGTTTTGTTCTGGAGTATATGGCATCGTAAATCTTTGTTTTATGCCATATTTTCTCAAAGTATTACGTACTTGTTCGTTATCGAACTCCCCTCCATTATCGCTTAGCAGCTCCATCACGACGTGTCCGGAAGTTTTTGCTTCTGCTAGAAAGTCCTTTAATGCGAGCGTGAACTTCAGACTTCTGTCTCAGGAAGTAGATCCATCGATATTTTGAGAAGGAGTCTTTGAACAGAACATAATATCTGGACTTGGAGATCGAGTAAGGGAATGGACCACATACATCTGTACTGATTAGCTCTCCAGGTTTGTTTGCTCTTGGTCTCTCTCCGAACTTCTGCCTATGGCTCTTGCCGAAGACGCAGCCTTCACAGATATCAGCAGAACTTGAGTCCAGCTTCACTCCAAGCTCTCTTTGTATCAGTTTTGCTACATGTCTCTTGTTCTGATGTCCAAGGCGTTCATGATAGAGTTGAAGATTCTGTGACGTCGTTAGTTGGTTTATCTCAAGCTCGGGCATCAGTACTTTTACTTTAAGTTTGTATAGACCACCATACTTGTAGCGATTCCCGACTAAAATGACTTTGTCATCGTTCTTCACATAACATAACTAAGCAGTTGACTGAAAGATGCTGTTATTTAGCGTATCTTGTGCAGCTAGCACAGAAAATAGATTGCGTTCAATGCTTGGAACGTACCATACGTTTGTTAAGACCAGTAATTCTTTGTGGCCGTTTATATCAGCTTCAAGTTGAATAGAGCCTTTTCCTATGGCTTAAATCACATCTCCATTGGCTGTCATAACTTTATGAGGCTCGTCAAAAACTTCGAAGGTGCGAAATACATCTCTTCTATTAGTGACGTGGCTTGTCGCGCCATTGTCCACATACCACAAGTCTTTATCTGTTTTCTTAATATCGCTGGCTAGAGCTAGGCCTGTCAGCATCCCAATATTTGAA